>CM021244.1:34587429-34940155 GCA_010577795.1 Isatis tinctoria | reverse complement strand
TTCTTCTTATACTTGATAATTTATAAATGGCATAATCTTCTTAAAAATATTTTGATTTAATTAAATATTTAAATTAAAATATTAATTTATGTGGATTAGAAACCTATTTTTAAATATTAAACTAATGGAGAATTTCTCTTCTTAATATACTCAAAATATTGTTACTTTATTGTTATCTAAGGAGATAAAAGCTAAAGAGGCAAAAATAAATGCTTCACTAAAAAAACGCAGAACAAAGAAGGTCTTTGTTTCAGTATGAATAAGTGAGCACCACAGAGGAAAGAAAAGACATCCAGTTTACAAGAGAGTAGGAAAGTAAAACAAATAAGCTAAAATAAGGCTGGGCATTCAGATCAGGTACGGTTCGGAGTCGATTCGGTCTCGAGTTTTGAAATACCATAATTTTAGCTTCATTCGGATATTATGAAATCTCGGTTTGGTTTCGTTCAGATGTAATTGGGATATTTCTCACAAAAAAATAATTTTAAAAATGAATAATTTGTAGAGGTGTTATCTAGATATTAAATGTGGATGCAGCATCCTCATACACGAAATAAAAACGAAAAGGACTTCTTAGACTATTGATGTTCTTTGTCCTTAATTAAACTACTACAGTGGGCAGGCCGAGGGAGAAGAAGTCACCTCCGTGGATTGCCGACACAGCTTCAATTGCCCTTTAATGCAATTCACCTCTGCTGGATAGTAAGCATCGCTCTTGTCATTATCTCTTAACTTGCTATACCTAACCATTTTGCAATTTGCACCGTTAATAAATTATCCTCAATTTATTGTATTCGTTTTATTAGTCTTATAAGGAGTTGACTCATTGACCTTTAAGAAGTAGCCCATAATCATAAATTGGTATGCATAGCTTGCTATCTCCAAAAAACATCTCTCCTTTCCGCTGCAAGGAAAAATGGACAGAAACTGTGTGTTCATTGTCACTTTTATGTTGATACTTCACCTTGTTCAAGCTCAAGATCCAACCAGTACGTACATAATTCTTGTTTCAATATATAATAGTATATATGTGTAAGTGTGTTGTTGTTTACCCCCACGTTTAAAAAATATATATATTTTGTTTTTTTTCATTTACTGTCTCACTAGGTTTCATCAACGTTGATTGCGGTTTACCCCCTCATGAGTCTCCTTACGACGCAATCCCTGTTGGTGTTCCTCCTAGTGTGAGGAAACCATGGGTTTGGTTGAGATGAAACCAAATCAGAAGTCTTGTGTTGTTCTTTGAAGTCTGGTGAGGAATTCTCAAGTCTTGTGTGCAAACTGAAGTATGGTGTTGATTCTGAAGTCTTGTGTGAAAACTGAAGTCTGGTGTTGAAAGTTTTTAAGGGTTTACAAGGTTATTTCCTAAGACCTATATAAGCTTTGTGACCTAAGTTTTATGAGAGACAGCCACACACATAACACAAAAGAAAAGAGAGAGAGAAAGAAGAAGAGAGGAAAGAAGAGAGAGAAGAAAGGGTTTTCGTCTGGTTTCTTCAGGGCTGTGTTCGAGGGCTCGAAAGTAGTCTGATCTGGCTGATATTTTGTGGGAAGCTTTGTGACTCAGTGGGTTTGAGATTCAACGGTGGGATTGTCGTTTCGACGGTTGGTTTCTCGTGAATCGGGGTTTTAGTGAAACTGGTCGCTACAGTTCTTCAGCAGTTGCAGTCTTGAGTGTTTGGGAAATCCAACGGTGAGTTCTTCTCTGATTGAGCTGAAATTTGGCAGAGGTGTTGTTGACTTGTTCATCTTGGATTTGTACGGTGGGATTGTTCTCTGGTTGCCGGAATCCTAGTGAGCTGAGGTCGTTTGTATCTGCTAGTTTTGTAAGCTTGTATTGCTCTCTGAGCTCTCTTGTTGTTGGAGATTGCTCTATTTGAGCCTTAGTCTCTGGGTCTGTTCTGTAGGAACAGGGAGGACGTGGTTGTAACACTCAAACATTTGATATAGTGGATTTTTGAGTGGACTACGGTCCCGTGGTTTTTCCTTCTCACATCGAGGAGGTTTTCCACGTAAAAAGATTGTGTGTCATTTAGTTTCTTGCTTTGATCATTTCTGTGCCATAGTTCAAGTTCAAGCCTTATTCCTCACAGGCTCACACAAGTGCGGGGAAACTTATTCCGCTGTGCATTCGCGTGTTTTCGTGTTTTCCCCAACAATCCCAACTGGTTTACCATATACATCAGATACCGGTTTAGTTAATAGTGGGAAAACCGGTAGAATCGCCAAGGAATTTGAATCGAACTACACCAAGCCGACTTTGACACTGAGATATTTTCTGGATGGAGAACGTAACTGCTACAGCCTAAATGTCACCCGCGACACCAAGTACCTGATCAAGGCCAGATTCGTATATGGAAACTACGATGATCTTAAGATCGATCCAAACTTTGACCTTTACTTGGGTCCGAATATATGGACAACGGTGAATAGTAATGATACTAGAGAGGAGATCATCCATGTGACGAAATCCGATTCTTTACAGGTATGTCTTGTTATGACTGGAAAAAGTGTACCTTTCATAAATGTCTTGGAGCTAAGACCATTGCCGGAAACTGCGTACGGTACTGAAAGCGGCTCTTTAAAGTACTTACTCAGGAGATATCTTAGCAATTCAGATCGAACTATAAGGTGAGAAACATTTGCCTTGATTGGTTGTTAATTTATGTTTGCATCTAAGTTTATATTTTGAAATAGTGCATTTTCTGTATTTTCTTCAAATAATTAAAACTTTTCAGTCTTGATTATGATGCTACGGAGCAGAAATATCCAAATACCGATTATTTTTGCTTCCATGTTTTTTTAACTTTTTTTTTTGCCATGGGACCAATCTTCTTAGGTTAAAAAAAATTGAAATAGCATTTTGTATAATTTAAAACCTTCATTTATAAATTTTTAATAAGAAATGATATTTACAATTTAGCAAAGAAAAAAAAAAAAAACTATCAGTCTTTAGTCTTTTACTCTTTAAGGAAGTTAGTTTTCTTGTTCCTTGAGTTCGTGTCACATTTTTAACATATGAATATCTAAAGGTTGACTCCGAATGCTGGTAGAAGATTATGGTCTGAGAAACACTGTTTGCATGTTGCGTTTTTCCTTTATAATCTTCCAGAAAACAAAATAATGAAGAAAAAAAAATGAAAAATTGCATTTCTTGAAAAAGAAAAAAGAAATTTACATGTTAATAGTTTCTGCATTTGAAACGATGGAAAGTCTTTGGTTAAACTAGTAACGAGTTCCACTACAATATTGGGGCAGGTATCCAGATGATATCTATGATCGTGAATGGTTTGCATACTTCGACAAGTCATGGACGCAAGTAACAACGACTCTGAATGTAGACGTTACTAATAGCGATGAATTACCAGAAGGTGTTATGGCAACGGGCGCAACGCCTCTGAACGATACAGAGACATTGAACATTACATGGAACGTAGTGCCTCCTACCGCAAAGTTTTACCCCTACATGTACTTTGCTGAGCTTCAGACACTAAGGGCCAATGAGACAAGGGAATTCAAAGTGACGCTGAATGGAAATAATATACATGGACCTTATAGTCCTGTACTTCTAAAAACCGATCCCGTAGCCATCAGAGAAGCAGAGGAATGCGATGGAGGGGAATGTCTTTTGCAGCTTGTGAAGACGTCTAAATCAACTCTTCCACCTCTACTTAGTGCTATCGAGGTCTTCGCCGTGATTGATCTCCCGCAGATGGAGACATATGAATATGACGGTATGCCTATTTTTACATTCTTGATCTTATCTACAAATTCTTTGCATGTAGTGTGTTGATTTTTGATATCATCAAGCTTTACAATGGCAGTTGCTGGTATCAAGAACATTCAAGATACTTATGGATTGAGTAGAACCAGTTGGCAAGGAGATCCATGTGTCCCTAAACAGTTTTTGTGGGACGGTCTAAAGTGCGAGAGCTCGGATATTTCTAGGCCACCAATTATCACTGAATTGTAAGATGAGTACGTCATTTATATATCTTAATTACTTAATCATGTCAATTACGAACTAGATATCTCACACTTCGTGTCTCCAGAGACATATCTTCAAGTGGATTAACTGGGAACATCGCGCAAGCCATTCAAAGTCTTATGCATCTGCAAATACTGTAAGTATCTCCACGTACGGTTGACCAAGCTTAATATTTTGTTTAGCCTTTAGAAATGAATAATATTTGATGGGTTATTTATACATTTTTAATGGTAGGGTCTTGTCAAATAACAATTTGACTGGAGAAATACCTGAATTTCTAGCTGAAATGAAATCACTTAGGGTCATGTAAGTATTTCATGAGACACTATACAAACTTCGACCCTTTCTTTTTAACTAAGCTTTCTCCTAAACATGGTTGGTTCTTTTTAATATATTTTTATATTCCAACAGAGTCCTAAGTGGTAATAACTTAACTGGGTCGGTTCCTTCCTCACTTCTTCAGAAGAAAGATTTGATGTTACAGTAAGCTATCTTTTTTTGTTTTTTTTTCCAATTATTATATATTACGCCAGTTGTTCGTATCTTTAACAACACTCACATTCTGCAGTGTCGACAACAATCCCCATCTTGTTTGCACAACTGGTTCATGTGTCCACGAAGGAGAGGGTGTACATAAGAAAAAAAATATCATTGTACCAGCGGTTGCATCAATTGCTTTAATATTTGTTATTATAGGTGCATTCGTCATGTTCCTTGTTCTTAGAAAGAAAAAAAAGTCACCAAAAGTTGAAGGTAACTATGAATAAATAGGCTCAAGAGTAATATTTAAACATACATACACATCGAGATTAACCAGATTTTTGCCTTGTAACTTTAGGGCCACAACCATCTTACATGCAAGCATCAGATGGTAGATTATCTCAACCAAAGAATAGAATCTTTACTTACTCAGAAGTTATGACGATGACAAATAACTTCCAAAGAGTCCTTGGTAAAGGAGGTTTTGGAACCGTTTATCATGGTTTTGTGAACGGTACAGAACAAGTAGCTGTTAAGATTCTTTCCCATTCATCATCTCAAGGATATAAACAATTAAAAGCTGAGGTAAAATCCGAAACTCAATAATTCAATGATTTAACTATTTTTATAATTATTTTGAACTTTTTTGAATATGTGGTTTGGTGTTTAGGTAGAACTTCTTCTTAGAGTTCATCACAAGAATTGGTCGGTCTTGTTGGATACTGTGACGAAGGAGATAACTTGGCTCTCATTTATGAATACATGGCCAATGGAGATTTAAAAGAACTTTTGTCAGGTAAGCAGACAAACATAAACGGTTGTGTTGTTGTAGTTTAATGGTGATATCTTAAGACTTTGACATCCGTCTCTCCATTCAAAACACAGGAAGACGTAACCGCTTTATTTTAAATTGGGCAACTAGACTAAAAATAGTCATCGAGTCTGCGCAAGGTTGGTTTATAGATTGATTATCCCTATTATTATTATTCTTATGTTTGTTTATTTGCTATTCCACATCGAACCGTTCGGATTTTTTTGGCATAGGGCTTGAGTATTTACATAATGGATGTAAACCACCAATGGTTCATAGAGACGTCAAACCCACGAATATATTGTTAAATGAACATTATGAGGCCAAACTTGCTGATTTTGGGCTTTCAAGGTCATTTCCGATCGAAGGTGAAACTCATGTGTCAACAGTTGTTGCTGGAACTCCTGGATATCTTGATCCTGAGTAAGTATAATAGCTTAAAACATTCTCCATCTTTCAATGAGAAATAAAATTGATAAATTCTATATTCCAATTCATTCCAGATACTACAGAACAAATTGGTTGACAGAAAAGAGTGATGTTTATAGTTTCGGAATAGTATTGTTGGAGATCATCACAAACCGACAGGTGATCGAGCAAAGCCGTGAAAGGCCATACATATCCGAATGGGTGGGGTTAATGCTTACAAAAGGAGACATCATAAGCATTATGGATCCAAGTCTAAATGGAGATTATGATTCTGGTTCTGTGTGAAAGCTGTTGAACTAGCAATGTCTTGTCTGAATCCTTCTTCCACGAGAAGACCTACAATGTCTCAAGTTGTTATTGGATTAAACGAGTGTCTTGCATCTGAGAATTCAAGAGGGGGAGCGAGTAGGGACACGGACTCGAAGAGTTCTATAGAAGTGAGCTTGACCTTTGGTACTGAAGTGAGGCCAACGGCTCGGTAGATTACATGATGAATTATTATGCGGTTTCTGTTTGTTGTTTCTATTTTATGTAAATTTCTTCAAAATCGTATGTGAAAGTACGAGAACTACTTAGAATAGTAATTAGAACATAATATAACACATGAGTTTCTCTACTAAGAATCACCTAAAACAATTCTTCAATAAGCTCAAGACAGTTTTTGATTTATTGAAGTATCCTCTCCTGTTCAAGTATCCTTGAACACAATCCAAAAACCTCTCAATGAAAACCCTTCAACTCTTGGGACTCTTTAGTATCTTCTTTACAATAAACTCCAACACCCTTTTACTGAAAGCTCTCTTGATTGTGTTAAAACACATACGATGCTTCTTCACGCCTATTTATACCCAATAGATGTTTGCAGCCAACCTTAACTTAATTTCCACGTTAAGATCTACGAATATCTTTGTCGACCTTATTTTTCCTTTTGTTTTCTAAAAAGAATAAGGAAAATTTTTCCTAACTGAAAAATAAAGCATCTTCATATTCCATTAAGTTCCTCAAGTTACATGTTTTCTACCACTTCAGCAACCGCCCCTTGACTCGTCCACGTCACTTGCTCCATGATTCATAAACCTTTGACTATAGCTTGTAACTCTTTAATGGATTCTCTGGGAAAAGATCCTGACATGAATAGGCTGCAGTCGCATTGACTGTGGAGACTTAACACGTTAAATTTCTAGTATCTTTACTTTTCTGCAATTCGGTTTCTTATCTTCTTTTCAAATTGATTCGAAACAAAGTTGACACAAATCGGAGCGAATTAGAGTAGTAGAGTGAGCTTTCCGCTGGTGAAATCACTACAAAACCAAAGTAAACTCAATTTAGTTTATGGAGTTATAAGTTTGATAGTTTTACTTTGATCATTGAAAACAATCTTATGTATTGTCAATTCGTGATCTTTTGATAAACCAAAAAAATAAAAATAAATGAATGAAATTTCATTTGAGAAATTGAATAAAGAAAAAAAGATGATTTGATGTTTCTAATTGTTCATAACTTCATCATTAAATTTTGAGGAGGAAAATATTTCTTTATTAATTCACTAAAACATAAAGAAAAATGAGGAATGGTATGTGATCTATATCTCAAAAAATTGATAAAAAAAAAATTCGCTTAATTGGTAAAAATATTGAGGAATAACAAAATTCATCCTAATTATTTTCCTAAAATATGGTTAAAGACTGAATTAAGTGCAAAGTTTGATACACTATTTGTAGTGCTTACGTTGAAAAAATGTAAGGTACTTCATTTGTTCTAGCTTCCTCTGCAAAAATCCTCTTGATTGTAAGCCCAAAACCCGAAGGAAACCTTATGGTTTGCATTAGGCGTTTACATTTGGGGAATTTTGCAAAATGCCTTATTTAAAAATTGATATTTGAAAAATACCTCACTTTTTTTTTGGATTTTGAAAAATACACTTTTTATATGTTAAAAGACTATTTTGACCATATTTAAACAAAACATTATTAGATCATTATAAATTAAAATAAAATTCGAAATTAATATTGTTAAGATTAATATTTTATTTTTGTTTCCGATATAAAAAATAATATCTTAATTATTTAAAATTATTAATTTTAAAATGGATTAGTATATTTTCAATTTTAAATTTTATATCTAAACAAACAGAATTATTTTTGGAACCTTATATAATAACTTTAATATCCCACTTATACTCTAACTTCATCAAACAATTGACAATAATTTTGAAATAAAGTTTTATGATCAAAAAAATATTAAGATTATAAAATCTAATTAACCACCATGTATGGATCAAGGTTATAAATAATATTTTGGTTCAGAAAAAAAAAGAAATTAATATTTATAAAAAAAGAATAAAAGAACTTTTATCATTTTATAATGAAACAAAATAAAAATAAAATTTTAGTTTTTCTACTTTTTATTATTTAAAATTCATTTTATTTAACTTAATTATAAATTTCATTCTATGATAATTTAGTCATTTCATTTCAGAAAAAGTGTAGTTTTCAAAATCCAAAAAAACTAAGGTATTTTTCAAAACAAAAGTCTTATTAAGGTATTTTCTCAAATTTTATAAAAATTATTTACATATTTCAAAAATGAGATTTTTTTTTTTTTGTGTAATTTGTTTTCTCATGATTTTAAATGTGAACGCATAAATTGAGTTTGAAACAATATGGAATGTTAGATTGGCTTTAAGAAACCTTTCAAACGAAGTCTTCTTCAGTATTCATTAGTTTTTCTTAAACTATACAACATCTTTAA
Source organism: Isatis tinctoria (assembly GCA_010577795.1). Classification (NCBI taxonomy): domain Eukaryota; kingdom Viridiplantae; phylum Streptophyta; class Magnoliopsida; order Brassicales; family Brassicaceae; genus Isatis; species Isatis tinctoria. The sequence goes on along the minus strand of CM021244.1, from coordinate 34,931,696 downwards.
TTCTTTATCTGCTATACTGATACGATTTGGTTTGGTTTAGCTTGGTTTGGGGAGATTCCCACGCTAGTCTCGGGTTAACTTCAATTCCGAAAGCCATCACAACGTGTAGGCGTAAGAATAAACGTGAGGAGGGCTTCAGGAGGACGAAGTTGTTGGAGTTGATTTAATCAATGAGTCACGTCATAGGACATGGGAGAATCTTCGAGCACCACTACTCTTTGTGTCACCTTTTATGATTAAATTTCTCCCATCTTGTTCTCTGCCGGCATCAGGTTGCAGCAGGACATTATGTTTTTTTTTCAATTACTCATTTAGTTACTATTATTTTTCCTTTTGTCAACTTTCTCAACGAGTTAATGTGTTTTTGAATGCCCATTTGGGAAATGACTCTCAAATAATATTGATGGATTGATATCATATATCTAAAGCTCGCTTCACTTTGTTAAATGTTGAAATCTCCTTTGGGAAAGTCGAGTAGAAAAATGGAGAGACAATGGGCGTTCTTTGTGATGTGTTTCCTTATACTATATCTTGTTCAAGCTCAGGATCCAATAGGTACTTATTACCTCTTAATTATTGTTTTTATTCTATATTCCATATACCTAATTATGTTTTGAGTTTAGTAATTTGGTCTCATATGTTTCTTACCATAGGATTTATCAATTTGGATTGTGGTTTGTCCATTCAAGGCTCTCCTTATAAAGAATCCTCGACCGGGTTAACATATACATCAGATGACGGTGCAGTCCAGAGTGGGAAAATCGGGAAAATCGCGAAAGAATTGGAGTCATTATACAATAAACCGGAATGGACGCTTAGATACTTTCCAGATGGAGTACGAAACTGCTACAATGTGAATGTCACACGTGGCACAAATTATCTAATAAAGGCTTCCTTCGTATATGGAAACTATGATGGTCTTAACGTTGTCCCAGACTTCGACCTATACTTTGGTCCGAATATTTGGACAACAGTAAGTACTAATGACACTACAAAGGAGATCATCCATGTGATGAGATCCAACTCTTTGCAGGTTTGTCTTGTCAAGACAGGAACAAGTATACCTATGATAAGTACTTTGGAAGTACGACCACTAAAGAATAGTTCGTATCCTACTGAAAGCGGCTCACTCAAGTATCTATTCCGATTGTATTTTAGCAATTCAAGTGACTACATCGGGTAAGGACGTATCCCTCAGTATTTCTCACACATAGAATATCTAGCATTTTTAGATGCAACATTTAGATATTGTTATTTTTTTAAACTAATATTTACATTTGTATGCAGCAATTATATGCAAATATTGTTTGTTTTTGAATCTATCAGAAAATCTGGATGCCAAGTACTATTTTATGACAAAATATATGTTTCAATTATTTTTATTTATTTATATTCATATCAGTATAATATATATATATATATATATATATATATATATATATTTCGAAATTAAATTTAAATTTATAATTTTGATAAAAATATGATTTTTAAATAATTGAAATATCAAAAATTTGGCGGGAAATGCAGTTTTAGCGAAAAACACAGAATTACGGTTTTGGAGAATGCGGATTTGCGGTTTCAATGGAAAAACAAAAATTTGCGTTTTTGGCCAGAAAATGCAGATTTTTGATTTTAGTAGAAAATATGGATTTACGATTTTGACGTGAAAAACATGGATTTGTGGTTTTTGCGGAAATGCAGATTTCCGGTTTTGACAGGAAAAACGTAAATTTATGATTTTTCGGGAAAATACGTATTTTCGGTCTTGATGAAAAACGTGGATTTTTATTTTTTTCTGAAAACACAAATTTTTGGTTTTGTCGAAAAATGCGGACTTCCGATTTTGGTGGAAAATGTAATTTTACCCGTTTTGGTGAGAAAATACGATTTTGTTAGGTTTTGTAATTTTAACAAAAGAAACCCGTTTTCTCTTTAGTTTTATGATTCTGATGGAAAAGGAATTCTTTTTTTTTTGTGTGGAATACACGATTTGAGCAGAAAATTATGTTTTTTGAGAATTTATGATTTAGTTATTTTTATGGAAATACATATTTGTTTTTTTAATAAGAAAACACTTTTTTTTTAACAGAATGATATGCTTTTATAGTTTTGGCAGAAAATATGGTTTTAGCAAAAAAAAAATTTGATGAAAAATAATATCTTGAAGAAACATGTTATAATAATGATAAATATAAAATATTATGTATGAAAAATAACAATCATCGTTTAGTTAGATTTCTCTTTTATTTATTGTTATTTCATTTTTTTATTGTGAGAAATGCAAAATTTGCATCCAAACTCTACTTTTCTTTAAGCATCACAAATATTTAGATTTTTCAGATATTTTAGATTTTTTAGATTTTACATCCAGATGCATAATTACAAATAGGAAAAGTGCCTATTTCAATCTGAATTAGGGCAGTCATGCTTTTTCAGACCTAAATAATCAAGTAGTGCGTAATTCAACCTAAACCCTGATAAATTTTAAATTTTAAATTTCCGACACAAACTTATTACTTTGGGGCCAAAATCTACCTTGACTAACTATCCGTTAGTCAAACGTTAAACATTATTAGACATGTGATGGGAAAAGTGTTTTTTTAGACCCAAACTAATTCTAACGTGCCTTTTCATACTTATACACTTGAGTAGTGCTTATTTTTGCCCAAACGTAAATAAAATTTAAATAAATTTATGACTTTTGTTTGTAGAAACCAAAACCGCGTTTTTAAATTGACTAGAACCAGCCAGTTTCCATTTTTCAACCGGATATTAGGGAGGTTTTTTGGGTTAACTATAAATTTGGATTTTTATTAAAACCAAACCGGCCGGTGCGTTCCGGTTCTTTAATCATTTGTTTGCTGGATAAGAAATTTGAATTTTATTTAAGTTTGGGCAGAATTAAGCACTACTCAAGTGTACATGTATGAAAAGGCACGTTAGAACTATTTTGAGTCTAAAAAAGCACTTTTCCCGTCACAGGTCTGATATTGTTTAACGTTTAACTAACGCATAGTTAATCAAGGTATATTTTTGTCCGAAGTAATAAGTTCGGATAGGAAGTTTAAAATTTATCAGGGTTTGAGTTGAATTATGCACTGCTTGATTGTTTATGTCTAAAAAGCACGATTACCCTAATTCTGGTTGAATTAGACACTTTTCCCAATTAAAAATGTCCAGACAAACAACATTTGAGCATTTGCATCCAGATACAGTATATGTACGTGGATGCAAAAACGAACATGGCCGTAGTATTTGATACTACACAAACATATTTCGTTTACTAATGTATTCTAATTAAAAAATTTGCCAGATACCCTGATGATATTTATGATCGTAAATGGTACCCGATGTTCGAGGAGAAGCGTTGGAAACCAGTAACTACGGATCTTATTGTAAGCATTTCCAACAATTATAATCCACCACAAAAGGCAATGGCAACCGCTGCAACATCCCTAGACGCTAATGGGGCATGGAACATTACTTGGAGTGTAAAGCCTCCTAGTACGAAATTTTACCTCTATATTCACTTTGCAGAGATTCAAAGCCTACGATCAAATGACACAAGAGAATTCAATGTGATGTTGAATGGAAAACTTTATTTTGGACCATATCGTCCAAAATCATTGGAAATTGAAACTATACTCGGTAAAGTTCCAGATCAATGCGACGGAGGAGAGTGTGTTTTGCAACTAGAGAAAACGCCAGAGTCAACTCTTCCACCTCTAATTAACGCTATTGAAGCTTACACTGTGATAGATTTCCCGCAATTAGAAACAGACGGTGATGAAGGTATGCATTAATGTACATATACATTTGTCTTACCAACTTATTTTTTTTTTATTAATTCACTGTAATAAACTTTATAATTGATAGTTATTGCTATCAAGAATATCCAATCTACATATGGTTTGAGTAGAATCAGTTGGCAAGGTGATCCATGTGTCCCCACACAGTTTATGTGGGACGGTCTAAACTGCAACAGCTCAGATATTTTTATGCCACCAAGAATCACATTCTTGTAAGGACATGATTTGATTGTTTTTTTTGTGTGGTTAATATCTTTCTATATTACAATTGAAATATATTGATGACTCTCTCATAACTAGAAATCTATCTTCAAGTGGACTGACTGGGATCATCATACATACTATTCAGAATTTAACCCATTGATGTTTATAGAATTTTCATGTTTTTAATCATGTTTTCTCACCTCTTTTTGATCATTTTAGTTGCATTTAGGTTTGTTTAGGATTGCATTTGTGTACGTTGTCCCAATCAGGTTCTGGAGTAGCTGCATTGTGGAATTGGGGGAAGTCAAGAAGAGATAAGTCAAGAAAACAAAGAAAACAACTCGGAGTCACTGTAGCGACTGGATGTAGTGTGTGGATTTGGGTCGCTACAAATCAACCGACGATAGCGACCAGATATAGCGACTTGATCCTCTCGCTACGAAGTTTAAAACATTACAGCGTTTATATGGCGCCTGGATATAGCGACGTGATCGAGTCGCTAAGAAGATGAAGCTCGAGAAGAAGAGTCCATAGCGACTTGTCCTAGCGACTCGATTTCGGTCGCTACAAAATCAAGAACTCGCAGCGACTGGAAATAGCGCCTGGATCAAGTCGCTACGAGCATCCCACTCACTAAACAGCCTGTTTTCCACTATACCAACTCCCAAAAAGTGTTCTCTCACCCTTTTAAAAACCTGGATTTCGACCATTATGGGGGAGGATGTTTTTAGATCTGAAAAACTAAGCTTTGTATTGTAGAACAACATCTAGATTCTTATCTTTGTATGAATCATTGAATCTTCTTTTTATCATCTCATATTTTCTTATGAACATGTCTTCTTTCTTGATTACTTTGAGTTTAACTTGTTCTAGTATGGAGTAGTTTCTTAATTAGAATCTGGGATGGGTTGACCAAGGATGATCTGAAGGAGTTTAGAGTTTGATTAGAGGTTTCTAAGTTATTTCTTCTCCTAGAGTGGATTGAACCATAGTTATAAGTCTTGATTGCTTAGAACTATGATCTTAGGCATCTTCGTACATCAAAAGTGTTCAAAGTGCTAGAACTGATTCTTGGAGAGTCTAGTACTCACTTAGCCAATGAGAGTTGATGCTAGGTTACTGGATAGACTAGAAGAGACTTGATTGAATGCATATTATCTTGTAGTTTCCAATGAGAATTGAGTTTACAAACTGCTTGATAGTATAGGATTGATGTCATGAGAGTGAATCAGTGTACCATTGTGTTCTTAGTCTAGGAATGATCTAGTAAGGCTCCTAGTTACCCTCTAGTCTCCAAAAGATCATCCAAAGTCTTAAAACCTAATCCCAGAGTCTAATGCTTTTAAATATTGAATCTTAATCTAAATCTTTTGCTATTGCCCTGCTTTTCTATAAATCATTCTGTTCTGTTTGAATCACCTTGTTTAATATTTGCAACTTATTTGTTTGATAGATTACTTGCTATTATCTTGTTTACTTTGAGGTTACTTAATTTCTTATTAGGTTGATAGTATCCCACTCAAAATCTTGTTGCATTTAGCTTAAGTTGCTCTCTGCATCTTTGGTGTTGTTTGATTGCTTCCCAAGTGGTTTGACACTCTTTATACTACAACTGATTGATAGGATTGCAAAATTCTGTTTATCAATTTGGCGCCGTTGCCATCTTGGGATTGTTAATTGAACCATTAGAGATTGATAGCTTGCTTGAGACTAAATTCTATTTCTTCCTGAACTCTCACTCTCTTTGTAAGTGTTTCCTCTGTTTTGCAGGTTCAAGTTTATGCACTTGAGGAGCAGAGGACCAACCAATCTTGTTCCAAGAGCTGACGACATAAGGGCTTTGGAAAGACAAATAGCAAGGGAAAGGAGAGAGCAGGAAAGACTTGATCATCTGCAAAGGCTAGGTCACACTATGGCTGCTAATCCAGACGATCAAGGAGCTCATGACAGAGCACATAGGCCAATTGGGGACATTGATCAACCCCACATCCATGGACACAGAGCTGGCATCAGAGCACCATCAGTGGAGAACAACAATTTCGAGATCAAGTCCAGCTTGATCAATATGGTGCAGAGCAACAAATTCCATGGACTGTCTATGGAAGACCCTTTGGATCATCTTGATACCTTTGACATGCTATGTGGAACAGTGAAGATCAATGGTATCTTTGAAGATGCTTTCAAGCTCAGAATGTTTCCCTTCTCTCTGGGAGACAAAGCACATCAATGGGAGAAGAGTCTGCCTCAGGGATCTATTACCACATGGGATCAATGCAAAAGAGCCTTCTTGACAAAATTTTTCTCTACCTCAAGAACAGCAAGGCTAAGGAATGAGATATCCAGTTTCAAACAAAAAGGAACTGAAACTTTTGGAGAAGCTTGGGAGAGGTTTAAAGGCTACACCATCCAGTGCCCTCATCATGGTTTTTCTAAGGAGAGTCTCCTTACTACATTGTATAGAGGAGTCCTTCCCCATTACAGAATGATGCTAGACACAGCTAGTAATGGGAACTTTGTGGGCATACCTGAAGCTGATGGCATGTTGCTAGTAGAGAATTTGGCACAAAGTGATTCAGCACATGGTGATGACTATGATAGGACTACCAGAGATATGGGGGATAGTCACAGAAAAGAGATCAAAGCTTTGAATGAGAAAATTGACAAGCTTCTCAGTGCCAACCAAAAGTCTGTCAACTTTGTTGGTGAATTTGATCAGGGTCAAGGGTACCAAGAGGGTCAGTTTCAACAGCCACAAGATGGCCAAGAAGAGATCAACTACATGGGAGGACAAGGCTATCAAAAGGGCTTTTATCCAAACTATAGGAACCACCCCAACTTTTCCTATAAAAATCCCAATGTGGAGAACCCACAAGATCAGGTCTACCCTCAACAAAAGGCACCAGCTCAAGGTCAACAACAATCCAACTACCAGCAGCAACCTTACTTCAACAATCAAGCTTTCAGGCCTAGACCACAGAATCAAAACCCCAGCAAAGATTCTATCCAAATCACGGGCAACAACAGCCACAAGCTCCAGCTAGCTCTTCAAACCCACAAGAGGATACAAATGCCTTGCTAAGGCAACTCATTGAAGGTCAAGGCAGATCTGCTATAGAGTTCACCACCATGAAGAATGACTTCAATGCAAAAGTTGAGAGCCTTCAGCAACACATGAAGATCCTGGACAACCAAATGGCACAAATGCCTTCTTCTTCTAAAAGACCACAAGGCCAACTACCAGGGAAACCAGAACCCAACCCCAAGGAGTACATCAATGCCATTACTTTGAGAAGTGGAAAGGAGCTGGGACCTAAGGTAGTCATTGAGGACAATGAACAGATTGGTGGGGAGGAGGACTTTGATACTTTGGTTAAACAGACAGCTGAGAGTGAAGAAAGAGTAAAGATTGGGTCAGATACAGTAGAACAAGCTGCTGAAGAAGAGTTGGACTACAAGAAGACAGTTGCTGAGGAAGTGGCAGACTACAAGGGGAAAGGGAAAGTTGGTGAACAGAAGACTGAATCAGAGAAGAAATCATCTACTTTAAAGGAGAAGGTCTTTGTCCCTCCACCCTATGAACCCAAGCTGCCATTTCCAGGAAGATTCAAGAAGCAAATCACAGACAAATATAGAGCCATGTTTGATAACCACATGAGCAAGGTTCAAGTCACCATGCCTCTCCTAGATGCCTTCTTGATGGCTCCCAAATACAGCAAGTTCCTGAAGGACGCCATCAAAGAGAAGACCAAAGCTTTGGAAGGAATGATGGTCGTAACTCATGAGTGCAGTGCTATTATCTCCAAGAAGATCATTCCAAAGAAGATGAAGGATCCTGGATGCTTCACAATTCCTTGTTCATTAGGGCCTTTACTCTTCGAAAGGTGTTTGTGTGACCTTGGAGCAAGTGCAAGCCTGATGCCTCTGTCAGTTGCTCAGAGATTAGGATTCACTTCTTTCAAGCCTTGCAGGATATCACTCATCTTGGCTGACAGGACAGTAAGGTATCCAACTGGTTTACTTGAGGATTTGCCTGTGATGATGGGGAATGCAGAGATCCCTACAGACTTTGTAGTGCTGGAAATGGATGGTGAAGCTAAGGACCCAATAATCTTTGGAAGACCATTCTTGGCAACAGCTGGAGCCATCATTGATGTGCAGAGAGGAAAGATTGATCTTCACTTAGGAGACAACTACACTCTCAACTTTGACATCAAGGAGACCATGAAGAAGCCAACAATAGAAGGACAAATGTTTTGGATTGAGACTATGGATGAATTGGCTGATGAATTCCTTGAGGAGTTGGCTCAAGAAGACTCATTGCAGATGGCTTTGACTTCCAAGAGTGAAAAGGACAACCTGAGTGTGGAAGCTGCTGAGTATGTGAGGCTCCTTGATTCACACAAGGTCAAAGAGGAAGTTTCAGGATTTGAAAGGTTTCAGGATGTTGTGCACCAAGTCAGTATGGTGGAGAAAGAAGACATCAGAGAGGAAGCTAGCAAGGGTCAGTCTAGCATTGAGGATGATTGGAGTGAGCTCAAAGCCCCAAAGTTAGACCTCAAACCTCTTCCCCAAGGGCTAAGGTATGTCTTTCTAGGAACTAATAACTCATATCCTGTCATTGTAAATGATGAGCTTAGTGAAGAGGAAACTAGTCTTCTCATCCAAGAGCTTAGGAAGTATAGAAAAGCCATAGGTTACTCCTTAGATGACATCAAAGGAATCTCACCTAGCTTGTTCATGCATAGGATAAACCTAGAGAATGAGTCCATGACCTCCATTGAGCATCAAAGGAGACTGAATCCTAACCTTAAGGAAGTAGTTAAGAAGGAAATTCTGAAGCTCTTGGATGCAGGAATCATTTATCCCATCTCAGATTCTACATGGATTTCTCCAGTTCATGTAGTACCTAAGAAAGGAGGGATCACAGTTGTCAAAAATGACAAAGATGAGTTGATTCCTACTAGGACTATCACAGGCCATAGGATGTGTATAGACTATAGGAAGCTGAACTCTGCCTCTAGGAAGGATCATTTTCCTTTACCATTCATTGATCAGATGTTAGAAAGGCTAGCAAACCATCCCTATTACTGCTTCTTAGATGGTTATTCAGGGTTTTTCCAGATCCCAATCCACCCTAATGACCAAGAGAAAACCACCTTTACCTGCCCTTATGGCACTTTTGCTTATAGGAGAATGCCATTTGGACTGTGTAATGCTCCAGCCACCTTTCAAAGATGCATGATGTCAATATTTTCTGATCTAATTGAGCATATCATGGAAGTCTTCATGGATGACTTCTCTGTATATGGCTCCTCTTTCTCTGCTTGTTTGTCAAACTTGTGCAGGGTTCTAAACAGGTGTGAGGAGACAAGCTTAGTGCTGAACTGGGAAAAATGCCATTTTATGGTCAGAGAAGGCATTGTATTGGGGCACAAGGTTTCAGAATTGGGAATTGAGGTTGACAAGGCAAAGATTGATGTGATGACCAGCTTGGAACCTCCAAGAGATGTGAAAGGGATTAGGAGCTTCTTAGGACATGCAGGGTTCTATAGGAGATTCATCAAGGACTTCTCTAAGATTGCAAGACCTCTCACAAAACTCCTCTGCAAAGATGTTACATTTGAGTTTGATGCTGAATGTTTTGAAGCATTTCAGAGAATCAAGAAGGAGTTGGTCAGTGCACCCATTGTTCAGGCACCAGACTGGGACTTCCCTTTGAGTTTATGTGTGATGCAAGTGATTATGCTGTTGGGGCAGTTTGGGACAGAGAAGGACAAGAAGCTGCATGTGATCTACTATGCAAGCAGGACCTTAGATGAAGCACAAGTCAATTATGCAACCACTGAGAAGGAGCTCCTAGCTATAGTGTTTGCTTTTGAGAAGTTCAGGTCTTACTTGGTTGGGTCAAAGGTTATTGTCTACACAGACCATGCTGCATTAAGACACCTTTTGGCAAAGAAAGATGCTAAGCCAAGGTTGCTGAGATGGATTTTGCTGCTTCAGGAGTTTGATCTAGAGATTAAAGACAAGCCAGGTGTTGAGAATGGTGTTGCTGATCACTTGTCAAGGCTGAGGATAGAGAATAACATCCCCATTGATGATTCACTTCCTGAAGAACAACTCATGGCCATCAAGGTTGTTTTTGAAGCTGCAGAGGTAGCAAACCAGCTGGATGAAGCAGAGAGGTTGGAAGAAAAAGCTCCTTGGTATGCTGATGTAGTGAACTACTTAGCCTGTGAGAAGGAACCCCTGAAGCTGGACAACTATCAAAGGAAGAAAATTTTCAAGGATATAACAAGATACTTCTGGGATGAACCATACCTCTACACCCTTTGCAAGGATCAACTCTACAGAAGATGTGTTGCTGAAGAGGAGGTAGATGGCATTCTACATCACTGTCATGGTTCAGCTTATGGAGGGCATTTTGCCACATTCAAGACAGTTGCCAAAGTACTTCAGGCTGGATTCTGGTGGCCAACCTTATGGAAGGACACACACAGCTTCATTCTTAGGTGTGATCCATGTCAGAGGAAAGGCAACATCAGCAGAAGAAATGAGATGCCCCAAAACCCAATTCTTGAGGTGGAAATCTTTGATGTATGGGGAATTGACTTCATGGGACCCTTCCCATCTTCTTATGGCAACTCCTACATTTTGGTAGCAGTTGACTATGTCTCAAAGTGGGTGGAAGCTATTGCTAGTCCAACTAATGATGCCAAGGTTGTGCTGAAGCTGTTTAAGAGCATAATCTTTCCAAGATTTGGGATACCAAGAGTGGTGATAAGTGATGGAGGATCACACTTCATCAATAAGGTTTTTGAAAGTCTGCTCAAGAAACATGGGGTGAAACATAAAGTTGCTACACCTTACCATCCCCAAACCAATGGTCAAGTGGAGGTTTCCAATAGACAGATCAAGGCTATCTTGGAGAAGACTGTTGGTGTGACAAGGAAGGATTGGGCAACCAAGCTGGATGATGCATTATGGGCATATAGGACAGCTTTCAAGACACCTTTAGGTACAACCCCTTTCAACTTGGTTTATGGAAAGTCATGCCATCTTCCAGTGGAACTTGAGTACAAGGCACTTTGGGCAGTTAAGCTTCTGAACTTTGACATTAAAACAGCTAAGGAAAAGAGGTTGATACAGCTGAGTGAACTTGATGAGATAAGACTTGATGCTTATGAGAGTTCCAAGATTTATAAGGAGAAAACAAAAGCTTTCCATGACAAAGGAATTCAGAAAAGGGACTTCAAGGAAGGTGACATGGTTCTGCTTTTCAACTCAAGGCTCAAGTTATTTCCAGGAAAGCTCAAGTCAAGATGGAGTGGACCCTTCAGAATTAAAGAAGTGAGACCATATGGTGTGGTTGTGCTGAGCAACAAGGAGGGAAGTGACTTCACAGTGAATGGTCAGAGGGTGAAACCTTACATGGCAGATGAGCTGATTGAAGAAGGTGGTTCAATGCCCCTTCTGGATCCCACCCCAACCTGAGGAAAATGGCAAAGTCAAGCTAAGAGACTTTAAACAAGCTCACTTGGGAGGAAATCCCATGGTTATCCCTTGTATATACTTTTATTTGAAGTAATTTTATCCTTTTCTGAGTGTTTTAGTTTTGATCAGGTACTACAAGAGTGAGATCCAAGCAAGGATGGAAGAAAGGGAACACAAATGACTTGAAGGATCGTAGCGACCAAACGTAGCGCCTCGATTTCAGTTGCTACGGGAAATGATGGGACAGCGACTTGTTGTAGCGACGTGATCGAGTCGCTGAAAAAAAAAAAAAAAAAAAGAGGAAGGACTCAGCGTTCATATGGCGTGTGGATGTAGCGACCTGATCAAGTCGCTACGAAACAATGAACAATAGCGACTCAATATAGCGCCTCAAATTCGATCGCTACGAAATAAATGTAGTTTTCAGCGTTCATATGGCGTGTGGAAATAGCGAGTCGATTAAGTCGCTACGAAACAATGAACAATAGCGACTCAATATAGCGCCTCAATTTCGATCGCTACGGAATATAGCGACTTGATGCATCAACTCAATCCACTCGCTACAGGCAGAAATGGGTAGAGACAAAGGGAAAGAACGAGAAGCTGCACAAGAAAAGATCAAGAAAGTTGTTGAACCAAAAAAGAAGAAAGTTGCAATGGCTAAGCAAAGGCAGAGAAAACCGCAACAAGAGCCTGAACCTGACCCTGCTGAGGAAGAAGAAGTGGAAGAGACTGAGGGAATGGCCAGTGGTTCATCTAGTGCTCCTGCAAAGAAGAAGGCACCAAAGAAATACAAGTACAACGATTATCACAAGGCTTTCAAAGCAATGGAGTGGGTTCCAACTAAATTCCCAGATGTAGAGCTGTTGCATAGGATGGGGATATATGATGACGTGCGGATGATCATGACAAACATGGGGATTGCTAACCTTCTTGGGATGAGACACCGCCATTCCCAACCAGAGTCCTGTCAGTTCTTAGCCTCGCTGGAGGCTGTTTTCTATAATAGCTCGCAGTACACTGAGGAACATGGCACTGGTGTGATCAAATTCAAAGTTCAAGGGAAGAGCTTTGAAATGGGTTTCAAGGAGCTGAATGCAATTTTTGGGTTCCCTGAAGGAATAAACTCACACATCACCAACCACAAATATGAGACTGGAGCATTTTGGAATGAGATAGGTTCTGGTACGCACACTCCAGGTGCAATTGCAAACTCTGGGATCAGACACCCTGCAACGCGGTATGTCCATAAAATACTTGCTGAAACTTTCTATGGTAGGCCAGAGCTGTCCAAAGTCAAAGAAAATGAACTTACGTTTCTCACCATTGGCTTCCGCCCTTTGTTTGGAGGAGTTTTCAATAATGGCAGAGAGATACTGACAGGACGCAACCAAGAAGATCTAAATGTTGTGGGTTTGTTTGTGAAAAGACTCCTAGAGCTGAAGGAGTGGGGATGCAACCACAGAGACAAGGAACCATTAGTCAGACTTGGTGGTATGATCACACCAATCCTAAGAGCGAGGCCAATTACTCTGACTCCTACAACAACAGATATCTTTGGTGACTTGATTGATGAGTTCTACTTGCAGAAGACAGGGTATCTTGAGGGGAAGTGTGGCGAAATGTATGCTTACAGATACAAGGAATTTGATGGATCACCCATTAAGGTACTACTACCTGCTCCTGCCTTGACTTCACTGGCTCACAGAAACAACATCGCATTCGATCTCACTGGCTCACCGTATTGCTACAACCCTACGAGACACGGTGTGCTTCAGCTCATAACACTTGAGAGTATGAAAGCATCTAGAAATGAAAGAGCAGATAGAAGAGCAGAAAGTGCTGAAGTGAGAGAAGAAGAGCAGCCAGATGAACCCATTTATGGTGGTGCTCGCTACCATTTCAGTCCCCATGACCGTGCCCTCCCAAATGGCCCACTCCAAGAAGCTCACAAGAAGATAGAAACACTCCAGCGCTGGAACAAGTGGCAAGATAGGAGTCTAAGGAAAATGTCTGCTGGATATGAGAAGATGGCTAAGGGTTATGACAAGATGAAGAAGCAGATAAAGCACTTGACAAGGCTGCTTGGTTCTGGAAACAAGCAACACAAGCGAGCTTCCCACCATGACGAGGAAGCAGGATCATCTGCACCTTCTCACTTCCGTCGTTCTGCCTCTTGTGATTTGGATGGTTTAGAGGCACCACCACAGCTGCACAGGTCCACCACCACAGGGAGAAGACAAAGGAGGAAGATGAAAACACCCTCCCCACCGGTTTCTGACAACGAGTCGCTGGACTTCACCATGGATTTCTCTCCTGAGCCCTCATGCTCACCTCCACACTACCACTTCTGAGGTACTACTCCACCTTTTTCTTGTATATAATTTTCAGTTTAGCTTTGTTCTTGTTTCTTTTTATTTTTCGGTTACTTCTCCAATTTGTTTCTCACCGAGACGGTTTGAAATAAGTTTGGGGGAGGAGCTAGTGTTTAACCTTGTTTTCTTTGAGTTTGTTTTCCTTTTGCATTGCATACATAAAAAAAAAACAAAAACAAAAATATCTTCCTTCTTGCATTGTATAAAGTTAAGTTTTTAAAAAATAAAAAAAAAATGAAAAAATTGCATTAAAAAAAAAACCAAAAACAAAAGCATGTAGTTTCCCATTTATTTTGCATTTTAGGATTGAGTCTAGTTCATTTAGGCTGCATATTTGCATTTGCATAGGGGACAATGATGAATTTTCCTTGTAAAGGTTTGTGCATTGGATTGAAAATAGGGCCCTTTTGAGTACTTGAAAGTTGCTGGAACTTCGGTTTGGAATTTGGAATACTCTAGCCTAGTGAACCTTGCATGATCCCCAATTCAACCTCATGAACTAATAGACTTGAATTTGGACTTAAATTCTCTTGCTTAGGGGTTTGAAATGCACTCTCATGGCTTTTGCTTGGGTTTCCTTTGCCCTTTTACCACACTTATGTTAACCCAAGCATCTCTCCTTCCCTTAGAACCATTTACCTCCTTTCTAGCCACCATTGTTTTGATTGAGTGAGGCCTTTTTCTGATAGCATTTACATGTGCAAAATCTTGAGAGTATTGGGAACGACAAAGATTGATCTTCATTTTGGCTAGGATGGGGAATGAGTGAGTGATATTCTTGATGATAAATTCTTTGGGATAATTCTGAAAATGAGCTGAGTTTGATTATAAAAAAAAAAAAAGGAAGAGTCTCTTGTCTAGCTAGTCTAAGTAGTTGCTGTAGAAAGCTCTAAGTGAAAGCAAGTAAAAGTAAAAAAAAATGGTTGAAAGAGAGCTAAGTATGAGAAGTTTAAGAAGTTCACAAGGTGACTAGCAAATGAGCTCATTCAGAAAAAGATATTGGGAAGTAATTGGGGTGGTGAGTGAATAAAAAGAAAAGATGGACATTGTGTCAAAAGTGTAGAACTCCAAAAATGTTTTAGGAATGGGTAGAACAAATGAGATCAATCTTTGTATGCATGAGTTGTTCCCCTTCTTAGATAAATTTTGTGCAATGTTTAATGCTCCTTGATTTGAGAGTTAGCCACCACAAAAGAAAAGAAAGCTTGAGCCACCATAAAAAGCCTTGATCCTTTAACCAAGTGAGAGTGATTGATTTTCCCTTTTTGCAAGAATGCACTTGAATTTTCATTAATGAATGTAAGAGGTTGAATTGGTTTGATTGCTTGAGTTCCAATTAGTTTGATAGACTAAGTTTGAATTTTAATGGCTTGGAGGAGTACAAAGCTAGGCTGTTAGTTCTTGCAATTGTCAACTACTTTTAAGGACCTTAGGTTGAATCTAATATGGAAATCGTTTGGCTCTGAGTCCCCACTTTCAAACCTCTTTCTCATAATTTTTCTTTGGCTTTGCTTGAGGGCAAGCAAAGGATAAGTTTGGGGGAGTTGATGTTTATAGAATTTTCATGTTTTTAATCATGTTTTCTCACCTCTTTTTGATCATTTTAGTTGCATTTAGGTTTGTTTAGGATTGCATTTGTGTACGTTGTCCCAATCAGGTTCTGGAGTAGCTGCATTGTGGAATTGGGGGAAGTCAAGAAGAGATAAGTCAAGAAAACAAAGAAAACAACTCGGAGTCACTGTAGCGACTGGATGTAGCGTGTGGATTTGGGTCGCTACAAATCAACCGACGATAGCGACCAGATATAGCGACTTGATCCTCTCGCTACGAAGTTTAAAACATTACAGCGTTTATATGGCGCCTGGATATAGCGACGTGATCGAGTCGCTAAGAAGATGAAGCTCGAGAAGAAGAGTCCATAGCGACTTGTCCTAGCGACTCGATTTCGGTCGCTACAAAATCAAGAACTCGCAGCGACTGGAAATAGCGCCTGGATCAAGTCGCTACGAGCATCCCACTCACTAAACAGCCTGTTTTCCACTATACCAACTCCCAAAAAGTGTTCTCTCACCCTTTTAAAAACCTGGATTTCGACCATTATGGGAGAGGATGTTTTTAGATCTGAAAAACTAAGCTTTGTATTGTAGAACAACATCTAGATTCTTATCTTTGTATGAATCATTGAATCTTCTTTTTATCATCTCATATTTTCTTATGAACATGTCTTCTTTCTTGATTACTTTGAGTTTAACTTGTTCTAGTATGGAGTAGTTTCTTAATTAGATTCTGGGATGGGTTGACCAAGGATGATCTGAAGGAGTTTAGAGTTTGATTAGAGGTTTCTAAGTTATTTCTTCTCCTAGAGTGGATTGAACCATAGTTATAAGTCTTGATTGCTTAGAACTATGATCTTAGGCATCTTTGTACATCAAAAGTGTTCAAAGTGCTAGAACTGATTCTTGGAGAGTCTAGTACTCACTTAGCCAATGAGAGTTGATGCTAGGTTACTGGATAGACTAGAAGAGACTTGATTGAATGCATATTATCTTGTAGTTTCCAATGAGAATTGAGTTTACAAACTGCTTGATAGTATAGGATTGATGTCATGAGAGTGAATCAGTGTACCATTGTGTTCTTAGTCTAGGAATGATCTAGTAAGGCTCCTAGTTACCCTCTAGTCTCCAAAAGATCATCCAAGGTCTTAAAACCTAATCCCAGAGTCTAATGCTTTTAAATATTGAATCTTAATCTAAATCTTTTGCTATTGCCCTGCTTTTCTATAAATCATTCTGTTTCTGTTTGAATCACCTTGTTTAATATTTGCAACTTATTTGTTTGATAGATTACTTACTATTATCTTGTTTACTTTGAGGTTACTTAATTTCTTATTAGGTTGATAGTATCTCACTCAAAATCTTGTTGCATTTAGCTTAAGTTGCTCTCTGCATCTTTGGTGTTGTTTGATTGCTTCCCAAGTGGTTTGACACTCTTTATACTACAACTGATTGATAGGATTGCAAAATTCTGTTTATCACCCATCTCCAAGTATTGTAAGTATCACTACCCCAAAATTAAAATATATACTGCAGGACATTTATGTTGTACAAATAAATATTTCCGAATTATAGGGACTTGTCAAATAATAACTTGGTCGGGGGTGTGCCTGAGTTTCTAGCCGACATGAAATCGCTCTTGGTCATGTAAGTTGCTCATGACTATAATGTCTTTTAGCCATATCCATGAAACACATCCTTATGTTTTATCTCTTCGTTTACCTTAAACAGAAATTTAAGCAGGAACAATCTTAGTGGCCTAGTTCCTCAAAAGCTTCTAGATAAGAAAATATTGAAGCTAAAGTAAGATTTCCATTATATTATATTTATTTGATAATAAACATATTTTGTTTTATCAAGTCAATTTTCTTAAAAAAAACACTTGCCATCCAAAGTGTTGAAGGTAATTCGAAGCTTCATTGCACAATCGGTTCATGTGTAAACAAAGCCGAAGAAGGTGGACATGGGAAAAAGAACGTTGTAATACCGATTGTCGCATCAATTGCTGCTGTGGTAATCGCCATAGTTGCAACGATTATATATCTTGTTCTCAGAAATACAAATTCATCAAATGATGAAGGTAATCACGATAATTCATCGAATGATAGAAATGTTGCAAATATTAAACTAATATAATCTTTCTAATTTTTTGCATCAACGTTTTAGAGCCAACATCATGCATGCTGCCCTCGGATGGTAGATCATCTGAACCACCAATATTGACAAAGAATAAAAAGTTTACGTATTCAGAGGTCATAACAATGACAAATAACTTCCAAAGAGTCCTTGGTAAAGGAGGGTTTGGAATCGTATATTATGGTTCGGTGAACGGTACCGAGCAAGTAGCTGTTAAAATGCTCTCCCATTCATCAGCTCAAGGATATAAACAATTCAAAGCTGAGGTACATATACCAAAACCCTTGATGGAATTATGAATATTAAATTCATCATTCAACTATCTTCATTAAGTTCAAGACTTTTTTTAAAGCTAAATTTTTGTATCATGTGGTACGATAGGTGGAACTTCTTCTAAGAGTTCATCACAATAATTTGGTAGGCCTTGTTGGATATTGCGAAGAAGGAGATAAATTGGCTCTCATCTACGAATACATGGCCAATGGAGATTTAGATGAGCATATGTCAGGTAAACCTAAAATTTTGCTTTTACAAAAGACTCATCTCGTCCATCATACGAGATGGCATACTAGTAAATTTTCCATGGGAATATCTATAATATAATCTAAATTCATATATAACTATGTGGTAATAATATATCTATCAATTAATTTTCAATATCTGATTTTAATATTCTACTATAATTTTATAATTTTAAAGATTTTATTCTTAATATTGAGAAAATTTTTGTAAAAAAATTAAAACAAAATTATATCAGCGTTTATCTTTATTTTTCATAAGAAAGAGTATATTCACACCCATTCTCTCTATCCTTTAATATACAGAAGTTTTTGAAACCAATGTAAGAAAACATAAGATAAATAGAAATCCATAGTATCATAATTAACATAAATTAAATTTCAAGCAGCTTTACATTAAAAACTCCTAACATAGAATTATAAGAATTTTTTATTTCATCACAAAACATATATTCGATTTCTATCTAGTGAAAAATGTTTTAAAATATTTTAAAGTTTTAATCAATTCAAATATGCCAAATATTTTTAACATTTTGATCAGATTAAAATACTTATTAAATTTATTTTATTCGGTTAATTTATATAGTTTAATTAAAAAAGCATATTAAAGCGAATATAAGCTTATAAATTTGGAGGCCTACAAAATTAGATTTATTACTCATATAGTTGGTAATTATTTAAATCATTTTTTAAAAGATTTTTGAATCATCCTTGATGTAATTATTTTGATGTAAAGATTTTTCATTACATAAGTGAAAAAGAGTTCTAATTTTTTATTAATATTTTGATGTAATTATTCAATTTATTTTAATAAAAAGTTAAAAAGGTGATGGAAAGATTTTTCATTACATAAGTGAAAAAGAATTCTAAATTTTTATTAATATTTTGATGTAATTATTCAATCTAATTTAATTTGATTGGTTAAAGACATTTTTAATATATTTTTGAATTTCAAAGATGGGAAAGATATTTTCCTTTTTCGATTTGTAATTAATTATAGTAATTAAAATATAATTCTAAAATAAATCTTTTTAGATTTATTGATAATACATGTCACACTTGTAAATAACACAATAATATATAAGATTTTTCCCTAAAAATGTTTTTCGTATATTATATAAGGTTGGTTTCAAAAAAAAATATTATATATGGTATGCTTAAATCAATATTTGAGTTCCATTTTGATATGATTTTTTGGGTATTACAAAAAAACGAACATAATATTTATTGATTTGGCTATCGACCTAAAATCATATACTCATTCTGTCCCAAAATAATTGATGTTTAAGGTTTTTGCACACAAATTAAGAAATAATTTAATTTTTAGTTTTTTTAAAAAAATGAACAATTTATAACTTATCTAACCACAATTCAACCAATAACAAATAGTATATATAATATAATTGATCACAAAAAAATACTAATTAATGTTATATTGTAAATTGAAAACATCAAATAATTTGGTACAAAATTTTTTCTCTAAAACATCACTTATTATAGGACGGAGTAGAATCTTTCAATTAATATTTCAGTACAATTTTGGTAAAAGAAAATTTGGTATTAAAAGATAGTAATATACCTTAAAGGCTGAAACTATTTTTTATTGATATATCTATTGATCACGATAAACGTATTTCGATGGGTTTTTTTCCATTAAGTCAACCACAAATGTACGTATGTTGACTGCAGTTATCTATCTGAATGTAAGAATTTGGCACTCATTAATTAATGATTTATCAATACACAGGAAAACGCGGTGGCTCTATATTAAATTGGGGAACTAGACTAAAGATAGCTGTCGAGTCTGCACAAGGTTCGTCTTGAGTTCTCAAATCCCCGTCATGATATATACTCGGTAGGATTAAAACTAAAACTTTGTGAAAATGATTTTATTTCCATAGGATTGGAGTACTTGCATAATGGGTGCAAACCATTAATGGTTCATAGAGATGTCAAAACCACAAATATATTGTTGAATGAACATTTTCATTCCAAACTTGCTGATTTTGGGCTTTCGAGATCATTTCCGATTGAAGGGGAAACTCATGTATCAACAGTTGTTGCTGGAACCATTGGATATCTAGATCCCGAGTAAGTATTTATCGCTTATATATGATTTGTTTTTTTTTCTTTTAAGTGTGTACTTTCTCCAATGACGAAGTAATACTCATGAACTTTGAACTATGTTACAGATATTACCGAACAAATTGGTTGACGGAAAAGAGTGATGTGTATAGTTTTGGAATTGTATTACTAGTTATCATTACAAACCAACCCGTGATCGATCACAATCGCGAAAAGCGACACATAACAGAGTGGGTGGGGCTACTGCTTACAAAAGGAGACATCAATAGTATTACTGATCCAAATCTCCATGGAGATTATGATTCTGGATCTGTTTGGAAAGCTGTCGAACTAGCAATGTCATGTCTGAATCCTTCTTCAGTGACAAGACCGACAATGTCTCAAGTAGTTTTTGAGTTAAAAGAGTGTTTGTGTTGAAAGTTAAACTTGATTTGGGTCAAGTTTAATTTGGGTCAAGTTTAATTATTGGGTTAAACCCAATAATGTGATCCAATTTCTAGAAGTTTTCTCCACCTCCTTAATCTAGATATTTTGTGAGAAAAATCTAGATATTTATGATATAAAATTAAGATATTATGTTAGAATTTTCTAGATTATGATTAAAATATGTGAGATATTTTGTAATGTGGAGGCTATAAATACATCCACCCCTCCTCATTTGTAAGTCAAGTTAAGTTAGAAGTTGTGAGTTGTTCTAAGAGATCATCTAAGAAATAAAAATCTTTGTTCTTCATAATTCTCTTTTGTCTCTTAATTCTCAAACACTTTCTCCATCACTTTCTTTTCTAAACCTTTTGATTCCAACAAAGTGGTATCAGAGCTAGTTATTTCTCTTAAAGATGTCAAACAATGGTGTTCCCTTCCAAGTCCCAATGCTCACAAAGAGCAACTATGACAATTGGAGTCTAAGGATGATGGCTATCCTAGGAGCACATGATGTGTGGGAGATAGTCGAGAAAGGCTTCATTGAACCAGGAGAATGATGGTGGGTTATCTCAAACTCAAAGGGATGGTTTGAGAGACTCAAGGAAGAGAGACAAGAAAGCTCTCTGTCTAATCTATCAAGGATTAGATGAAGACACATTCGAGAAGGTCGCAGGAGCAAATTTGGCCAAAGAAGCATGGGAGAACTTCAAACTTCTTACAAAGGAGCGGAACAAGTTAAGAAGGTACGTCTTCAAACTTAAGAGGAGAATTTGAAGCCTTGCATATGAAGGAAGGTGAACTCATCTCTGATTACTTCTCAAGAGTCTTAACGGTTACTAATAACCTAAAGAGAAACGGTGAGAAGTTAGATGAGGTGAGAATCATGGAGAAAGTTCTTAGATCGTTGGATTCAAAATTTGAGCATATTGTCACGGTGATTGAAGAGACAAAAGACTTGGAGACTATGACGATGGAGCAACTTCTTGGATCACTGCAAGCATATGAAGAAAAGAAGAAGAAAAGGGAAGACATCGCAGAGCAAGTACAAGATGCGGATTGATACTAAGAAGAAACTGGCCAAAGTTATCAAAGACGTGGTGGTGGTCAAGTCCGAGGAAGAGGTCGTGGTTATGTGCATGGACGTGGTTGGAGGACCAATGAAGACCATACAAACAAAGAGGAGAAAGCTCATCAAGAGGCCGTGGAAGAGGAAGCCCAAAACAAGGTACGATAAGTCAAGTGTTAAATGTTACAACTGTGGAAAGTTTGGACATTATGCTTCGAATGCAAAGCTCCGAACAACAATAGAGTTGAAGAGAAGTCCAACTATGTTGAAGAAAGAGCAAAGAAGATGATATGTTATTGATGGCTTACAAGAAAGATGAACCAGAGGAGATTCACAAATGGTACCTCGATAGTGGTGCAAGCAATCACATGTGCGGGAAAAGAAGCATGTTTGTGGAGTTGGATGAGTCAGTGAAAGGAAACGTGGCTCTAGGAGATGAATCGAAGATGGAGGTGAAAGGTAAAGGAAATATTCTCATCCGATTGAAGAATGGAGATCATCATTCATTTCCAATGTTTACTATATTCCAAACATGAAGACCAACATCTTGAGCCTAGGACAACTCTTAGAGAAAGGTTATGATATTCGTTTAAAGGATAACAACCTTTCTATAAGAGATCATGAAGACAATCTCATCACCAAGGTGCCGATGACAAGGAATCGAATGTTTGTCCTAAACATTCAAAATGACATCGCACAATGCCTCAAGATGTGCTACAAAGATGAGTCTTGGCTTTGGCATCTCCGATTCGGACATCTCAATTTTGGAGGCCTAGAGCAACTTTCCAAGAAGGAAATGGTGAGAGGATTGCCTTGCATCAATCATCCAAATCAAGTTTGTGAAGGATGTTTACTTGGAAAGCAATTCAAAATGAGCTTTCCAAAGGAGTCAGAGACAAGAGCACGGAAGCCATTGGAACTCATACATACAGATGTATGTGGCCCGATCAAACCAAGTTCACTCGGTAAGAGTAACTACTTCCTTCTCTTTATTGATGATTTCTCAAGAAAGACATGGGTTTACTTTTTGAAAGAAAAATCAGAAGTATTTGAAAACTTCAAAAAGTTCAAAGCCCATGTTGAGAAGGAAAGTGGCTTATGATCAAAGCCATGAGATCTGATCGTGGAGGAGAGTTCATGTCCAAAGAGTTTTTGAAGTATTGTGAAGATAATGGC
Organism: Isatis tinctoria; assembly: GCA_010577795.1. Lineage (NCBI taxonomy): Eukaryota > Viridiplantae > Streptophyta > Magnoliopsida > Brassicales > Brassicaceae > Isatis > Isatis tinctoria. The sequence goes on along the minus strand of CM021244.1, from coordinate 34,908,854 downwards.
ATTAAAAGACAATTGACGGTGCCTAGATCCCCTCAACAAAATGGAGTAGCGGAAAGGAAGAATAGGACAATCCTTGAGATGGCAAGAAGCATGCTCAAAAGTAAGAAGCTACCAAAGGAGTTTTGGGCAGAAGCAGTTTCGTGCTGCGGTTTATCTATCAAACCGATCTCCAACAAGAAGCATCTTGGGAAAGACACCACAAGAAGCATGGAGTGGAAGGAAGCCTGGTGTCTCACATCTAAGAGTATTTGGAAGTCTTGCTCATGCTCATGTTCCAGACGAGAAGCGGAGCAAGCTAGATGATAAAAGCGAGAAGTACATCTTCATTGGGTATGACGCTAACTCCAAAGGGTACAAGCTCTACAATCCGAAACAAAAAAGACAATCATCAGTCGGAATGTCATATTTGATGAAGAAGGAGAATGGGATTGGAGATCAATTGATGAAGACTACAACTTCTTTCCACATATTGAAGAAGATGAGCAACCAAGAGAGGAGCCACCAGTTACCCCACCAACTTCACCAACACCAAGTTCTCAAGGAGATGAGAGCTCAAGTGAAAGGACTCCACGTTTTAGAAGTCTTCAAGAGATTTATGAGGTAACTGAAAATCAAGATAATCTCACTTTATTTTGTCTATTTGCGGATTGCGAGCCCATGAATTTCCAAGAAGCTATGGAAAAGAAGACATGGAAAGATGCAATGGATGAAGAAATCAAGGCGATACAGAAGAATGAGACATGGGAGTTAGCTTCACTTCCAAATGGCATAAAGCAATTGGTGTAAAGTGGGTGTACAAAGCAAAGAAGAACTCTAAAGGAGAAGTTGAAAGATACAAGGCAAGATTGGTGGCAAAAGGATATAGTCAAAGAGCCGGAATCGACTATGACGAGGTATTTGCTCCCGTTGCTCGTTTAGAAACTGTTAGACTAATAATTTCATTGGCAGCCCAAAAGAGTTGGAGGATACATCAAATGGATGTCAAATCAGCCTTCTTGAATGGAGAACTTGAAGAGAAGTTTACATTGAACAACCACAAGGCTACATAGTCAAGGGAGAAGAAGACAAAGTCTTAAGGTTGAAGAAGGCACTTTATGGGCTCAAACAAGCACCAAGAGCATGGAACACTCGGATTGATAAATACTTCAAGGAGAAAAACTTCATCAAGTGTCCATATGAGCATGCACTCTATATCAAAACTCAAGACAATGATATACTGATTGCATGCTTGTATGTAGATGACTTGATATTTACAGGCAACAATCCAAGTGTTTGAAGATTTCAAGATGGAGATGACGAAGGAGTTCGAGATGACTGATATTGGATTGATGTCCTACTACCTGGAATTGAAGTGAAGCAAGAAGAAAATGGAATCTTCATTACTCAAGAAGGCTATGCTAAAGAGGTGCTTAAGAAGTTCAAGATGGATGACTCAAATCCAGTTTGTACGCCAATGGAATGTGGAGCCAAGCTGTCAAAGCAAGAAGAAGGAGAGAGTGTGGATCCAACACTCTTTAAGAGCTTGGTTGGAAGCCTACGTTATCTGACCTGCACAAGACCAGACATTCTATATGCAGTTGGAGTTGTGAGCCGATACATGGAGCATCCAACAACAACTCACTTCAAGGCAGCCAAGAGGATCTTCGCTATATCAAAGGTACCATAAATTTTGGCTGTATTACTCTGTTTCTGATGATTACAAGCTTGTTGGATATAGCGATAGCGATTGGGGAGGAGACGTAGATGACCGAAAAAGCACAAGTGGATTTGTGTTTTTCATTGGAGAAACCGCTTTCACATGGATGTCAAAGAAGCAGCCAATTGTCACCCTTTCTACTTGTGAAGCGGAGTATGTAGCGGCTACTTCATGTGTGTGTCATGCTATCTGGCTAAGGAATCTGGTGAAAGAGTTGAGTGCCACAAGAAGAGCCAACAAAAATCTTGTGGACAACAAGTCAGCAATAGCATTGGCAAAGAATCCTGTCTTCCATGATCGAAGTAAGCACATTGACACTCGCTATCATTACATTAGAGAGTGTGTTACTAAGTTGGAAGTGCAATTGGAATATGTGAAGACAAACGATCAAGTAGCCGATATCTTCACCAAGCCACTGAAGCGCGAAGACTTTATCAAGATGAGGAGTTTGCTTGGAGTGACAAAATCAAGTTTAAGAGGGGGTGTTGAAAGTTAAACTGATTTGGGTCAAGTTTAATTTGGGTCAAGTTTAATTATTGGGTTAAACCCAATAATGTGATCCAATTTCTAGAAGTTTTCTCCACCTCCTTAATCTAGATATTTTGTGAGAAAAATCTAGATAATTATGATATAAAATTAAGATATTATGTTAGAATTTTCTAGATTTATGATTAAAATATGTGAGATATTTTGTAATGTGGAGGCTATAAATACCTCCACCCCCTCCTCATTGTAAGTCAAGTTAAGTTAAGAAGTTGTGAGTGTTCTAAGAGATCATCTAAGAAATAAAAATCTTTGTTCTTCATAATTCTCTTTTGTCTCTAAATTCTCAAACACTTTCTCTATCACTTTTCTTTTCTAACCTTTGATTCCAACAGTTTGGCCTTGAAGCTCGAGGGGAGGAGAGAGTCAGGAGTTGCATTCACAGAGTTCTAGAGAAGTGAGCATAACCTTCGGAGCTGAAGTGAACCCTACACCTCGGTAGAGACCATGAAGTTTTTTCTAGGTGTCTGGTGTGGAATCTGGATCATAGTTTACCCATTATTCTACGGAACTATCGTAAATTTTGTGTATACCCAATAAACTTTAATAAAAAAAAAACAATAAACTTTCTTTTGTCTATCATATTTGTGAATAGGAGTTCATATTATTGTAAAAGGAATTGATTGATTTTTATTGATGGAGAAGGCTGTGTTACATACGGAGTTACAGTGTACAAGTAAGTAAACATATATACAACAAAATAAGAGGACGTAATCAGATAGATTCTAATATAGCCGTTGGGATATATACCATAAGCTTTCATAGCGTGGCATAGTGCTTTTGTAAGAGCATCCGCCAATTGATCATGAGTGGAAACTTGTGAGACACAAACTTGGCCAGTTTGGACTTGATCTCAAACAAAGTAGTAGTTAAGAGTAATGTGCTTCATACTCCACCTCGATCAGCAATATTGTACTGGTGTTGACGATACAGAATAGGCGTACATCATTCATTCTTGTACCTGTAATATTTCCCATATTCGTTTGTACTGGTATCTCTGTTTGTCATGTGTTAACCTGAGACAATGGAAACACTTCTTCTTTAGTCTTTCATACTTTCGTCAACATTTGTGTGAGACTCCATACAGAAACATTGACGTTTGAGTTTGCTTCTTGGAAGCATGTCTCAAAACCAATATATGTATTTGATAATCAGGCGATCCATGCGTCCCCAAACTCTTTTGAAACAAAGTAACTAAACAAAAAAGAGAAAACAAAGACTCTGTTTCAGACCTTAAAAACAAAAACCCAGAGTGGTTGAGTTTAACAGAGGAAATCAGGAAATATACATTATTTTCGAGATTTTCTAAAGAAGTTATTCCAATTAGGAAAAAATCTTAAGTTAAAAACGAGGAAAAAACAAAATAATCAGAGTTTTTTTTTTTTTGGAATCACAACTTGGATACACGTCTCAAAAATAATAATTGACATGTTCTTCAGATACTTGAAAAATAAGTAGTGGCGCTAGCAAATTATATATAACTTCACCTTATCCTAACATGTTCTTTAAAACACAGTTGAAAATGACAAATGAAGAGATGTAGTTGACTTAATATAATGGCTTGAACGACAGATCATTTCTATCCTCAACTTGTAAGGTCAGAGATTCAGAGACTGCTCTGTTCCTTTTTTATTTTATTTATAACTTTCCCAAAAGACTCCCAAACTTTGTATGTTTTGTTAGATATACAAGATAATACCAACTCGGGTGGCAAGACTCTGAAACGTCGTCGTTACTTGTAATTACCCTAAAGATTAGAAAATACACAAACATTGTGTTTCTTCCTCAAGTCAAAATTAGGATTTTGTCATGCTCAAGGATGATATTAGATAAATCTTTTTGTAATCAATCGAAAATTTGTTTTTACAAAGAGAGACCAAATTCGCTTTGTACGTTTTTACAACTTTCACTGTTTAGCCTCAAACATAAACAGAGCAATTCGATTCTAGTGATGTGATGGGCATTTCAAAGTTTAGATTTATCGTTGTGGAACCTAAGATATGCATCTGGTAGTTTAATTCAATACACTAGAGCTTAATTTATTTCTTTCCAATTTTATAAATAACGGTCGATGTTGCAAAAGGTTCAACCTTCCAGGTTTTTAAAGCATATTATTTGTTATTTTAATTTAGCAGTTGACAATTTGAGAGTTTAGTTTAGTCTACTAAAATATATATATATATATATATATATATATATATATATTGTCCACTTGATTATCTGAAAACAGGTTTATATTTCAGGAACTTGGCAAGATGTTGATATTAAACTCCTCAAAGAATTGGAGAAAATGGATGGAGTTTTGTATGTGTTCGTTATCACATTTGCTCTTATACATTTTGCTCAAGCGCAGGATCAAAAAGGTATGATATTGCCAAGTTCTTGTATTATGTTTTCAAACTCTCATATCGATCATATTAATTCCTGGAGTGATTAAGACTTTTGTTTTCCTTTCTTTGTTCTTTATTAGGATTCATCACTTTGGATTGCGGTTTGTCACCTGAAGGGTCTCCATACGTGGATCCATCTACGGGATTAACATTCACCTCGGATGCTAGTTTCGTCGAGAGTGGAAAGAACGGTCGAGTTGATAAGGATTCGGAGCGAAACTACCAAAAGGCGTTCGTAACGCTGAGATACTTTCCGGAAGGAGAACGGAATTGTTACAACGTGAAGGTCACGCAAGGAACAAAGTATCTGATCAGAGCTTCCTTCTTCTATGGAAATTACGACGGTCTTCAAACTATCCCAAACTTTGATCTGTTTCTTGGCCCTAATAAGTGGACAACGGTAAATTTGAATGCTATCGGATCAGGTGGTCAGTACAGGGAGATTATTCACATGTCCGAGTTAAGCTCCTTGCAGATCTGTCTTGTTAAGACGGGAACAACTACGCCGATGATATCATCCTTGGAGCTACGGCCACTGAGAAGTGATATCTACATTAGTGGCACTAGGAGCTCTTTGCAGTTCTTATCCAGAAGTTATGCTAACGGTTCTGCTCGCATTTTACGGTAAGTAAGCTTTGATTTGTGACAAGGAATCTTTATCTTGGATCTTGATATAGTTTTAACTAAAAGCTAGATAGAGAGATGTCATAGAACAAGAAAAAGAAAGAGGATGACAATAATGAATCTGTCTTTGATACTTACATTAATGCAAGATTTGTGGCAGGTACCCTGATGATGTCTATGACCGTAGGTGGTTCCCGTTGGTAGATAAGGAGTGGAATCTAGTAACTACGTCCCTCAATGTAAACACTTCTAATGGTTTTGATCCACCGCAAGGTGCAATGGCATCGGCTGCAACCTATGTAAATGATAATGGGACATGGGATATCACTTGGAGCTTGGAGGATTCTACAGCACAGTTTCACATTTACCTTCACTTTGCAGAGATTCAAACTTTGTTACCCAACGAGACAAGGGAGTTCAATGTTTTGCTGAATGGAAATGTTATTTATGGGCCATATAGTCCCAAAAGGTTAAGCATTGAAACTATGAACACTCAGCCCGAATCGCCATTGAGATGCGAAAGAGGGGTTTGCCTTTTGCAGCTGGTTAAAACAACAAAGTCAACTCTTCCTCCTCTCATCAACGCTATGGAGATTTATACTGTTGTTGAGTTGCCGCAATCAGAAACAAACCAAGACGAAGGTGCGTACGTAACATTTGTAATACACGTACATGAGTTTGGAGCTTTGCGTGTGTTTCCAAATCTTAATATCATGAACTATGTAATGCCGCCAGTGGTTGCTATCAAGAAGATCCAAATTGCGTATGGATTGAGTAGAATTAGTTGGCAAGGAGATCCATGTGTCCCCGAACAGTTCTTGTGGCCTGGTCTAAACTGCAACAATGATATGTTGGGATTTTGACCCATTCTAACCTTATTATCTAATTGCTTTTTAGAGTTTTTGAGTTTATTTCAGGAGATTTTAGGTAGCTTTGGAGCTGAAATTGGAGTTTGGAGCATTTGGAACCTTTGGAACAGAAAAGAACAAGAATTGAAGAAAAGAAGGAAAATCCTGCAAAGTATCACCAACTCCAATCGGCGAGCACATGCTCGCAATTTTCGGCCACCAAACGAGCACATGCTCGCTGTCGCGGAAGAGAATTAAAAGGAGACAACTTAACCTAATCCCGCCGACTTTAAAAGGAAGCAGCCGCCCTTCCTGCCGCCTATGCCTTCTTATATAAATACTCCTCTTTAGTTTTAGGTTTTTTATCATCTTTTACATCCTGCCTTTTATTTTCTACTTTCTACCTTTAGTTTTCCTATTCTCTAGAGAGCTTTGTATTATTTTTGGAGAAGAATCTCTGCAACATCTGGAGAAGATTTCTGAACCCTATTCTTTTATTTTAATATCGATGCAGTCTTTTTTTTTATTGTTTTGCTTTCTTCTTTCATTATGCTTGAGTAGATCTCTTAGTTAGGTTAAGGTTTTCAAAGGAATTCATGAGCTAGGGTTAAACACAAATAGGCTAATAAATCGATGTCTTCACCCTTGTTGTTCTTAATGCTTGGATCGATTTGATCACTTGATTCATTGATGTTAGGTTACTTAGACAGCGAGAGTTGCTAGGTTGCTAGAAGAAACTTTGGTGAGCAATTTATTCATTACCTGCGAGAGTAGATGTATTGGAGAATTGTGAACAAATCAAACCTGATCTTAAAGCTTGTCTGCGATTTGCTAGAACCAACGAGAGTTAGGATTTCTAGGTTGTTAGACAAAGATATTGATACCATGAGAGTGGATTGATATTATCTTTATGTTTGAGTTCTAGACTTGTGCTTAATCATTGCCTGAATAGTTGTTGATCCGTTGCTCTGAATTGCCTGCGAAATTCCTTGACCTAACGCTTGCTTAATATTGTTTTACTTCCGATTTTAGATTATTTCTTGCTACCAACGAAACCAACCTATTTGATTTGTCTTAGCTCTAAATCTAGCTTATAAAACCATAGTGTAATACTTGGTCTTCGTGGGATCGACCCCTAAGTACTACTACGATTTGCTGTGCACTTGCAGTAGGAAAATAGGGTTTAAAACCTGTGTATCAAGTTTTTGGCGCCGTTGCCGGGGACCAAATTATTACCTTTGGTTTTCGGCAAAATTTTTAGTCTAAGATTTACTAACTTGTTCTTCTTTCTTCTCTCTGTGTGTTTCAGGACAATCAGGAGATAGCAAGGTTCGAACGAGCTGATTAGAAGCAGAAGTCGGATCCAGCCAACATGGGCGACGAAACCGACACCGAGCTGGCAGTGGCTATGTAGCTGCTGAAATTCGAAGGTTAGAGCAGCAGATGCAACAGTTGCAACAACAGCTACAACCACAACAAAAGCGTGCCATTGGGGACATACATGCGCCTCATGCATCTTATCAAAACAGAGCTGCGATTATCCCCTATAATCGAGAGGCAAGACTATGAGATCAAGCCTCAGATGATCGCTTTAGTGAAGCAGCATTTGTTCCACGGTTTGGCTGCAGAAAATCCGATGGAGCATGTTGAAGATTTCGAAGAGATCTGCAGTACTACCGGATCCAATGGGGTACCTCCTGACTTCCTCAAATGCAAACTCTTCTCATTCTCTTTGGCGGACAAGGCTTTGCGCTGGCTTAAGTCATTGGCACCTGGATCTCTGGCGACATGGGCTGATGCTAGGTCGGCATTCTTGGACAAGTTCTACACCAAGTCCAAAACCGCAGCTCTAAGGAACAAGATCTCTTCGTTCCAACAACAGTCTGGAGAGGCTTTTTGCGAAGCGTGGGAAAGGTACAAGGAGTACCGCAGAGATTGCCCTCACCATGGGTTCAGCGATGAGCAGATCCTGAGCACATTCTATGATGGTGTTGATTGGGAAAGCAGAAACGCCCTGAATGCAGCCAGCAATGGAAATTTCTACACCAGATCGAAGGAAGGCGCGTTTGAGCTGATTGAGAACTTGGCTACAAGTTCTGGAAATCGCTGCCATGAGTATGATGAGAATAGATATGTCAGCAGTGTTGAATCGCAGAAGATTGATGAGCTGGCCGCAAAAGTGAGCTTGTTGTTGGAGAGACATCAGAGAAGTGTCCAGCTTTGCGCGAATAGAAGCTATGAGCAATATGCAGAGGTGAACTACGTGAATGAAGGCTATGTGGAGAATCAGAGCTTTCAAGCTCAGGCGTCTAACTCCCATGACGAGCTAAGTCTCTCATGCAGTTGGTTCTACTCAGCCAACAGAAATCTGCTAATGAGATCAATGTCAAGGTGGACAGCATGTACAATGATCTCCATAGTAAGTTTGAAGCTGTTTGCACTCATGTGAAGAAGCTTGAAATTCAGGTTGCGAAAAATGCTGAGGCATCAGGAATTCCTCCTGAGAAGGCAGAGGTGAATCCTTGGAAAGGGTATGTCAATGCAGTTGAGACAAGAAGTGGAAAGACAGGACAAACAGCTGCAACACCAGCCCAGAAATCGGAAAAGGGAAAGAAAGAGCTGCAGAGTACCAGCTCCAGAGGAATCAGAACGCTCTAAGAAAGGACACTCGTCAGAGCACCCTAGCTCTCCGACAGAGCACATGCTCCCCCGAGATGCTCCCACCAACCTGCAGAAAATCTTCCAGCAAGGGTCTACATTCCTAAAGTGCCTTACCCAGTTCTACCTAGAGATCAGTTGGAGCCCATCAATGCCAGAAACTAGCTGATTTTAAGAAGATGGTGAGAAGGATTCCTGAAGAAATCTCCTTTGAAGAAGCCTTGAAAAATCGTCCCATACTTGATTTCTTTAGGAACTGCAGAGAGACTGAAGAAGAGATTAAGGCAGTCTTTGTAGAAGCAAGGAGTACACCACCATTGAGGGTATTGCCTAAGGTTGAAGATCCTGGGAAATTCTTGGTCCCGTGCTCCATTACAGGAGTTAATTCAAAGAAGCTCTTTGTGATTCTGGGTCTAGTGTCAATCTCATGTCAAAAGCTCTTGCAGAGAAGTTGAAAATCTCTGAGATAAGACCTAGTCGAATGAATCTTCGATTTGCAAACTCCTCCTCAACAACATCGTCTGGCAGCATTCACGATCTACCTGTCCAAATAGGGGATTGCCTAGTTCCAACCGATTTTCAGGTTGCGGAGATGCGAGAAGGGTATGATATGCATTTGCTTCTCGGAAGACCATTCATGGCTACAGTGGGTGCAATCATTGATATGCCTAATAAGCGAGTCTGTTTTTCCAAGATCGACAAAACGGTTTTCTACAAAGCCGTTCCTACAGGAACCATCACACACGCCTCTTGCATCTCAGCAGTGGATAGAGAAGAAGCACATGCTCCAATCCCGCTAGCACCTGCTCCACCACCCGGGAAATTAGGGCGAAGGCAAAGACGCGAGAAAACGTGCAGAGCAAAAGGATCACGGGAGGTCCTCAAATGACTTTGATCCCTCAAGGATATGATGGAAACTCGGTTGACTACAAGGTGAAGTGCAAAGGTCATCCTAAATCTTTCTCTAGAGTTAGGGCTATTCTTCCATCAGAGTTGAAAGAGAAGGGTATTGGTGTTGTCAATGCAATGCTGAGTACGGTTCTGAACATGAGGATGCCTGATTATGGAGTTTGTTTTGGAGCCAGCTCTGAAGCCCCACCTGATTGATACATGGCACCAAAGTCAAGCTAATGACTTAAACCAAGCGCTTGGTGGGAGGCAACCCACTGGTAAGTGTTTTTTTTTTATTTTATTCTCTTTTGCTTTTGATTTTTGGTTTTGGTTTTCTTTGTTTCAGAAAAAAAAAAAAAAAAGGCGAGCACCCACTTATATTCCGGAGCACCTGCTCCGCCTTGCTGCTCTGCCCTGCAGACCCAGGTAAATTTTCTACACCTCTTCTCTGGCTCATTTTCACACCGAGACGGTGTGAAGTAAGTCTGGGGGAGGTTCGTACCTTGAATCTTACTTTACTTCGTGTTTTTGAGTCTTCTTTATTTTCTTTTTTAGAGTCAGTCCATTTTATTGGGTCAAAATTTTGATTGGGATTTATGAACTATCTCTTAGAATATTGAGCTGGCTGTTTTTACTTAGTGACCATATCTTTAGGATCTATTCAGCTAAGACTAATGAAAAATCCAAAGTCTGGCCAGTCCACTAGAAACACCCATATTTTCAGCAGATTTTACAAACCTGAGCTATTGACAGAGATCTTTCAACTGTAGCTGGTGATCAAAGAGCTTGATTCTCTCATTCATACCTGACATCTGCGCTGTTGTGAAAAGCTTATGGTACTCCTCTCCCTTATTCTAAAGATCCTGAGAAACAAATGAAAAGATGAGATGATTTTCTTTTGAGTAAAGGGGTAGGAAAATTCCCATGACCCCATTATTTTACTTTGAAAGGAATGATCACACAAAGGTGGAAACGAGGGAGAGGAAAATTTCCCATGACCCCATTATTCGTCACACCTTTGCAATAAAAAAAAAGAAAGAAAGAAAATCGTAAAAAGAAAAAAAAAAAGATGATCAAAAGATCAATGCAGAGTATGAGAAAAGAATAAGTCTGGGGGAGAGAAAGAGTACCAAATAGGTGGATTACATGGTTGTATTTGTCAAGGTATAATATGGGAAAGAGTCTATAAGGTTCTTGGCATTGGAAGCATTGTTAGTCTCTATGCAATGATGGATAGTGGATGAAGTTGAGATTTTGTGGAGTTAATCTGGAAAAACTGCGATGTGGCTAAGGAGAAGTACATGGTGGTCGATTTTGGATTGGTTCATAAAGAATGTGGATTACAGGTTTAAACAGTGGTGCGATTATTCTGATTGAGATTGTGAGATCCCTGTTTTCAACTCTTTCTTCTCGGTTTAGGTTCTAGTTTGTTTGAGGACAAACAAAGATCTAAGTCTGGGGGAATTGATATGTTGGGATTTTGACCCATTCTAACCTTATTATCTAATTGCTTTTTAGAGTTTTTGAGTTTATTTCAGGATTTTAGGTAGCTTTGGAGCTGAAATTGGAGTTTGGAGCATTGGAACCTTTGGAACAGAAAAGAACAAGAATTGAAGAAAAGAAGGAAAATCCTGCAAAGTATCACCAACTCCAATCGGCGAGCACATGCTCGCAATTTTCGGCCACCAAACGAGCACATGCTCGCTGTCGCGGAAGAGAATTAAAAGGAGACAACTTAACCTAATCCCGCCGACTTTAAAAGGAAGCAGCCGCCCTTCCTGCCGCCTATGCCTTCTTATATAAATACTCCTCTTTAGTTTTAGGTTTTTTATATCATCTTTTACATCCTGCCTTTTATTTTCTACTTTCTACCTTTAGTTTTCCTATTCTCTAGAGAGCTTTGTATTATTTTTGGGAGAAGAATCTCTGCAACATCTGGAGAAGATTTCTGAACCCTATTCTTTTATTTTAATATCGATGCAGTCTTTTTATTTTATTGTTTTGCTTTCTTCTTTCATTATGCTTGAGTAGATCTCTTAGTTAGGTTAAGGTTTTCAAAGGAATTCATGAGCTAGGGTTAAACACAAATAGGCTAATAAATCGATGTCTTCACCCTTGTTGTTCTTAATGCTTGGATCGATTTGATCACTTGATTCATTGATGTTAGGTTAACTTAGACAGCGAGAGTTGCTAGGTTGCTAGAAGAAACTTTGGTGAGCAATTTATTCATTACCTGCGAGAGTAGATGTATTGGAGAATTGTGAACAATCAAACCTGATCTTAAAGCTTGTCTGCGATTTGCTAGAACCAACGAGAGTTAGGATTTCTAGGTTGTTAGACAAAGATATTGATACCATGAGAGTGGATTGATATTATCTTTATGTTTGAGTTCTAGACTTGTGCTTAATCATTGCCTGAATAGTTGTTTGATCCGTTGCTCTGAATTGCCTGCGAAATTCCTTGACCTAACGCTTGCTTAATATTGTTTTACTTCCGATTTTAGATTAGTTTCTTGCTACCAACGAAACCAAACCTATTTGATTTGTCTTAGCTCTAAATCTAGCTTATAAAACCATAGTGTAATACTTGGTCTTCGTGGGATCGACCCCTAAGTACTACTACGATTTGCTGTGCACTTGCAGTAGGAAAATAGGGTTTAAAACCTGTGTATCAAACAACACCGATAGTTCCACTCCACCAACAATCACTTCCTTGTAAGTTCTTACAATCATTATTTCATGGTTTAGTCATTTCTTTATATTCTAGATATATTATTTATCTTCATAATTGTATCACTAGAAACTTGTCTTCAAGTGGATTGACCGATGTAATCGTGCCTGCCATTCAGAATCTAACCAATCTACAAGAACTGTAAGTATTACACATAACATGAACTGAAGCACACAATTTTTTTTTTCTTTCTGTTGTCTATTGTGAAGAATCTTTTTGTTTTCATCAAATGCTAGGGACTTATCAAACAACGACTTGACCGGTGTTGTACCTGAGTTTCTAGCTGACATGAAATCGCTCTTGATCATGCAAGTACTTTATAAGACTGTATGAAAGAATCATAAAGATGGTCTTTTAGTTAATTAGCGCTCTCCTAAATTCCCTATACTTGTGTATATATATCATTTTTTTCTACCATAACAGAAACTTAAGTGGAAACAATCTTAGTGGAGAACTTCCTCAGAAGCTTCTACAGAAGAAAGGACTGAAGCTGAAGTACGACATTGCTCATATTATCTTTATTTGTTGAGTACCATACACTTTATACTGAATAACATTTGTAATCCACAGTGTTGAAGGCAACCCTAAGCTTAGTTGCACAGAAGGGCCATGTGTAAGTAAACCTGGAGGAGGTGGACATCCGAAAAAGAGTATAATTGTACCAGTTGTTGCATCAATTGCTTCAATGGTTATGATTGCAACTGCATTGATTACATTTTTTGTTCTCAAAAGGAAAAAATCATCTAAGAGTGGAGGTATACATAACAAATTTATTAATTCTCATGTATACAGTAATACCAGATACCAAACAAGAAAATCATATTGATCTTTTGTGTTGCAGAAAAGGGTAGAACACCAAGATCATTGGAGCCACCAAGAATAACGAAAAAGAAAAGCTTTACTTATGCAGAGGTTACTGAAATGACAAATAACTTTGAAAGGATCATTGGGAAAGGAGGGTTCGGCATGGTTTATCATGGATATGTAAATGGATCAGAACCAGTTGCTGTCAAAGTAGTCTCTCAGGGTTCAGTTCATGGGCACAAACAATTCAAGGCAGAGGTTCTCATAAAACCACAATATTTGTTACCACTTTTTGTTGAATATGAACCATATACTTGTATTTTTGTTTTCGTGTTGGTTTGGTAGGTTGATCTTCTTCTGAGAGTTCATCACAAGAATTTGGTAAGCCTAGTTGGATATTGCGAAAAAGGGAAGGACTTGGCTCTAGTCTACGAATACATGGCCAATGGAGATTTGAAAGAGCTCTTGTCAGGTAAACGAAATTTGAATACACATGTCATACACTATATATATCTTTCCAATGATAATATGTCCCTCTCAAACACACAGAGAAGAACGACTCATCCGTTTTAAGGTGGGGAACTAGACTAAAAATAGCCGTAGCCGCCGCGCAAGGTTAGTGAAGCCTGATGATCATTTTCCTCTCAAGAACTTTGTGATAAACTTGGATAAAAAGGTGAATCTATTACACTAGGATTGGAGTATTTGCATAAAGGATGCAGACCACCAATTGTTCATAGAGATGTAAAAGCAGCAAATATATTGTTGGACAGACACTTCCAAGCCAAAATTGCCGATTTTGGGCTTTCGAGATCATTCCCAAACGAAGGAGAAAGTCATGTCTCCACAGTTGTTGCCGGAACTCTTGGTTACCTTGATCCAGAGTACTTAACTATCGTTTTGAAAACAATGTGTGTCCTGCTCTTACTTCAAATCATAAAAAAAAATCCCGACCATATCTTTGCATATTGTCTTGCAGATACTACAGAACAAATTGGTTGACAGAAAAGAGTGATGTGTATAGTTTTGGGGTCGTTTTATTGGAGATTGTAACTAACATGCCAGTGGCTGACCAGCGTCGTGAAAGAACACACATAGCAGAATGGGTGGGGTTAATGGTTACAAAAGGAGATATTAAAAACATTATAGATCCAAGTCTTGAAGGAGATTACCACTCTGATTCTGTTTGGAAATTTGTTGAGCTAGCAATGACTTGTGTCAATGCTTCTTCAGCGAGTAGACCGACCATGTCTCAAGTTGTTATTGAACTAGTCGAATGTTTAGCACTTGAAAACTCCAAGGGTGGAAGTGGAACGAGTTGCGACATGGACTCCAAAGATTCAAGACAAGTGACCATGACATTTGGCACTGAAGTGAACCCCACGGCTCGCTAGGCTACATAAAAGAAGAATTTTCCGCTGCATTTACGTTGTGAAGATAATTAGCATAGTGACTGAAAGTTGAAGTGGCTTAAGTCATCTGACTCATCTCATATGTTGTTAACGAGTCAGATGATTGTTTGCTTTTTGTTTTTGTTATGAAATTCTTTTTGGTATTTATTTCTTTTTTCAAATCCTTGCCAAATAAATATAAAAAAACTAGTTGTCTACATGCAATTTTTTTTTGTTTTAGACAAAAACACCAAACAAATAAAAATTTAATTATGTATTTTTATTATTATTAACTTCAAAAACTGAATAGAAAAATCTCTAAACATAGCTTATATAGGCTTAATACCATAAACAAATCCTATTAGAAAAATAAAAATTTGTAACTGGCTCTAAAATTAAATAGGAAAGATTCAACTCTTAACGTATCTAAACTAAAACTAAAGAACACAAAATCAATTCCTAAAAGGATAATCAAAAACATTTCAACAAAATTTATTCATTAATCAAATATTTTACACAAATATAAAATTTCATTAAACAAAATAAATTAAAATTGATTAACTAATACATTTTTAATCATAAATTTAGTGTACTTCTTTCATTAATGATCAATTATCGTATTTTGAAGTGATATATAATATGATATATCTTTGATTTTTCTGTATTGAAAATTACAAATCATCATATTTTTAACTTTAATATATATCACTGCTGCATTTCTTAATTTAACTTTCGAAGTTATATATTTTTAATATTTATTTTTATAGATCTATTGGTGAAGTAAACACAAGGACAAAAAATGTGTTCTGAATATCTAGCAGCACGTGACTTTAGTGACTATGAAGATTATTTATGTTCAAAAGACCAAAAAAGAAGCATGTTGTTATTTTTAATATTTTAATATATTTTTTACGGATCCGGATCCGTATACGGATATCCGCGGATACCTTGATATTTAGGCAGATATCCGGATCCGGATCCGAATAATGAAAACATGGATCCGGCCGGATCCGGATCCGGATACGGATCCGGATACCTAAACAAATCCGGATATCCGGATTCATCCCAGGCCTAGTTCTGATACAGCATTATGCGACAGTAGCACTTGTGCTTCTATGTGTACCTGGAATAGGAAAACTGCTGATGGGATTGGAACTTGCAAACAGTTTCCACGCGAACCACACAAACTATTTTGATAAATTGTTAGGCGCAATGTTCGATTTGTTCTCACGACTATGCAAATCAGTTAAGTCTCATTAATTAACTCCGACAATCTAAAATCTTCCTCTAACATATTTGGATTATACACTATCTATACATCTATAAAAATCTAAAATTTTACTCTTAAGAGGTTTGGGTAGTGGGTTAGGGGCGGATAAGAAGATTTTATTTGTCAAAATTAATTAGAGACCAACTTGTCATTTACATTATGAAGTGGAAACAAAGCGTCCATGACAACTCTAACAATCAATTTTGATAAATTGACAGGCGCAATGTCCGGTTGGTTCCCACAACTATGCAAACCAGTCAAGTATCATTAATCAACTCCGGCAATCTAAAATCTTCCTCTAACAAGTTTGGATTATACGGTTTATACACTAATCTATACATCTATGAAAATCAAAAATTTTACTCTTATGAGGTTTGGGTAGTGGGTTAAAGCTGATAAGAAGGTTATATTTACCAAAATTAATTAGAGACCAACTTGTCATTTACATTATGAAATGGAAACAAAGCGTCCATGACAACTCCGGTTTGTTTCCACATCTATGCAAACCAGTCAAATCTCATTAATCAACTCCGACAATCTAAAATTTTCCTCTAACAGGTTTGAATTATACGGTTATACACTATCTATACATCTATGAAAAAACTAAAATTTTACTCTTAAGAGGTTTGGGTAGTGGGTTAAGGCGGATAAGAAGATTTTATTTGCCAAATTTAATTAGAGACCAACTTGTCATTTACATTATGAAGTGTTAAACAAAGCGTCCATGACAACTCTAACAATCAATTTTGATAAATTGACAGGCGCAATGTCCGGTTTGTTTCCACAACTATGCAAACCAGTCAAGTCTCATTAATCAACTCCGGCAATTTAAAATCTTCCTCTAACAGGCTTGGATTATACAGTTATACACTATCTATACATCTATGGAAAAAAACTAAATTTTTACTCTTAAGAGGTTTGGGTAATGGGTTAAGGCGGATAAGAAGATTTTAATTGCCAAAATTAATTAGAGACCAACTTGTCATTTACATTATGGAAACAAGCGTTCATGACAACTCTAACAATCAATTTTGATAAATTGACAGGCGTATTGTCTGGTTGGTTCCCACAACTATGCAAACCAGTCAAGTCTCATTAATCAGCTTCGGCAATCTAAAATCTTCCTCTAACAAGTTTGGATTATACGGTTTATACACTATCTATACATCTATGAAAATCTAAAATTTTACTCTTATGAGGTTTGGGTAGTGGGTTAAAGCGGATAAGAATGTTTTATTTACCAAACTTAATTAGAGAACAACTTGTCATTTACATTATGAAGTGGAAACAAAGCGTCCATGACAACTCTACCAATCAATTTTGATAAATTGACGGCGCAATGTCCGATTTGTTCCCACATTTATGCAAACCAGTCAAGTCTCATTAATCAGCTTCGGCAATCTAAAATCTTCCTCTAACAAGTTTGGATTATACGGTTTATACACTATCTATACATCTATGAAAATCTAAAATTTTACTCTTATGAGGTTTGGATAGTGGGTTAAAGCGGATAAGAAGGTTTTATTTACCAAACTTAATTAGAGACCAACTTGTCATTTACATTATGAAGTGGAAACAAAGCGTCCAATAATCAAATTCTGACCGAATGAGGAAACTTGAATGAACCATTCCCGCAAGTTGCATACAATGATACACACACCTGCAAATAGAATTGTATGGGTACAACAATGTTACATCAGATGCATAAACATGCTTTTTGAACTACTTGAAGTCTAAGAATATATCAAAGTGAAAGAAATAGGTTGAATCTGAAACTTTATAAACTGAAAAGGTTACAAGATGTCAAAATGAAGAAATATCTCACCGTGGTCTTGATGTGTTCCCAAACTTATCAGATTCGTCCCGGCTCTACCTTACGCTTAAACTGCAAGAAAAATTCAGTTGGTGACCAAATCGAAACAGAACATAAGTTCTTCCAATTACTACCATTAGAAAGTAGACAAGTTTGATGTATACCTGACTCTGCCCACAATTTGGGTTCAAAGATATAATGAACTTGAGAAAAACAGCATCAACGGATTAAAGAGTTACATAAACAAAACAAAAACCGACAATTTAGTACTCAAAAACACTGCACTTGTCGACGGATCTTTAACTGATCAAAAGATTTATTTGAAGAATGCTATTTTATTGATAGACATTTTCTGCACAAACTTTGCTTTTGAAGCTCTCTTATTATCGTTGTTTTTGCTGCAAATCAACCTCTTGACGGGTTTGCTCCTTGTTGGTTTCCCATTCAATAGATTCCCGAACATGATCCTCACTTGGTCCTACAGGCAGCAAAAGTTAAAATTCAGAGAAGATGTTCTCCTGAAATTCAAACAGTCTCAACTTCACTAAGTTCTATGTTATACAAAGCAAAGGGATCGAAGCAGCAACAAATGGAAAAAAAAAAAAAAAAAAATCAGTCCATGATCACTTTTATTTCGACAAGAGAAAAGTCTCTAAGAAGATTGGATTCCCACAGAATTCAAACAGCCTCGATTCGGTTATTCAAATTCCACAATCGATACGTTGAAAAATCCAACAACAAAGAAAAAGAAGAAAGATTTGGTTGATTCGTTACAGAGAAACTATATTTGCAGAGATATGTTGTGACGAACACCGTATCTTCCATAAACAGACGAGATTTAAAAGAAAGAAACGTACGATTATCATCAAAATCTCACTTAGCCGACTCTAATCAAACTACAAAATTCAAAAAGCGTAGATCTCTTTCTCTCAATCTGATTCACAGAACATTACAATTCCATATCTCAGCAGTTAGATGAATATCATAAAATCAGAACATCCATCGGAAGACGAACTCATCACAATTTTTGATAAAACTCACGAGGCAAAGGCCGGAGAGACTCACAGATTGATCAGAAGCTTTCGCCGCCGCGAGACTCTTCGACGAACCTAAAAATTAAAAGAGGAAACCCAAATCTCAGCAACTAATTTCAAAAAAATAATCATAAAATCAGAACATCGTCGGAAGAAGAACAGAACACATCACGATTTATGATTAAACTCATGAGATAAAGGTGGAGACACTCACATAAATCTTAACCGGTGAAGGATCGGAGGTCGCTGATCGCCGCCGCGAGAGTCTTCGACAGAGGAAAGGAGAGAGAAAACAAGGGGAGAGAAGACGTTAAAGACCCCTCCTATTTCAAAACGATATATATAGGAGATTTTCTATATATTCTTTTCCCTGATTAAATTTAAATTTCACAAATAAAAGTTACCGTTTCTTTTTCCCTTTTTTGAAATAAAATTTACTGTTTCTTAATAAAAACGTTCGTATTTTCTTTCATCCACACCTTAACAACAATCGAATGTGACAAGTTTCGTATGTCAGAAAATTTATAATGTTAGAGAAACAAGCACGAGTACGCAATGGGATCTTCTATAATTTCCACTATTATAATTTTGGATTAAGAAATAAATTATCAAAATTCACGTCATTTATTTGGAGAATTGGAAATTAAGGACACTTTTATCTCTAAGTTTGTCGATCTACACATTTTCTATTCATACCCTAACTAACATTTTACCTTGAATTCATTATATTATAATATTAATTTATTATAATATTTATTATTTTAAAAAGTCATTTCAAAGAGGAATTATTACAATCCCTTCATCTTTCAACTATTACATTACATCCCTCCAAATATGCATAATCTTTTACCTTTACTGAAAGAGTTAAGGGTATGAGCAATATCCAATATATACATCGAAGGGGATTTCATATATTTTTTTAATATGCAAACTAAATCAGATTTTTTATGATAATGCAAATGCTTACAATTTTCTTTAAAACCATATTAGTTCACCGAATCTACCAAGTTAAGTCAGTTAACCTGGAAGCTGGCCAAAATTTTAATTTTCCTTTTCAAAAATTTCTAATAATAATATTATTCGGAGAATATTCTAAAATAACATATTTTGATATTTATGTCAAAAATAGCACACAATTGTGAAAGTGAAAACATAGCATTTATTAAAGAAGCAAAATAATATTATACCCTTACTTTAAACATAAATTCTCATTTTTTACTCAATCCTGTAAATTTTATCAAACACTAAATAATTATTCTAATTGAATGTTATTTTCCTTTAAATGTATAATTGTCTTTAAGCACTTCAATGAATTCTATTTTTTCACTTTCAGCAATGTGTGTTATTTTTGACATAAACCAAAAATATGTTATTTGAAGGTATTTTTTTATAGTAAATGTGTTAAAATTAACTAAATCTATGGTCAAAGTAATAAAATTAAAATTAAAGTTATTCTATTAATAAAACAATAAATTAATGTAAAACTAATTTTTCTTCCTATTAAAATACGCATGAAACTTAACCATCTTGTAGACTTTCTAATTAAGATGTGGTTTTACAAAGTTTCTTTTAACTTGATTTAAATCAGATAATATTTATTTTATAAACTAGCATCAGACGAATTCCATATATATATATAAAGAAAAATAGTCTCTCTTCTCATGAAGCCACATCGTCAACACATATGTTAGAATTATGACACATCATCTACATAATTTATAAATTTTCAATTATTTGCTTCATTATTATTAATGAATAGATAGCATAAATATAATAAATAATTTTCAATTATATATATATATATATATATATATATATATAGATCAACAACTATGTTAGAATTATGACACATCATCAACTTAATTTATTAATTTTCAATTATTTCCTCTTTAGTATTAAAGTATAGATAGCATAAAGTATATAATAAATAATTTTCAATTATATATATAGATCATCAACACCTATATTATAATTATAACACATCATCAACTTACTTTATTAATTTTAAATTTTTTTACTTGATTAGTAAGCATAGATATCATAATATATAATAAGTAATTATCAATTATATATATAGATATTTTCATACTCATAATAAATAGAATCTTTAAATTTAATAGTATTAACAAGAATTTGAAAGTAATTTATTTTGTACTCTAAAAATAAAATTTAAATTTTGTTAATAAAATGTATTTGACCAAAAATCATAAAATTTGAAATTAGAAAATTTAATATATAAAATTTATAAAAATTTCATTAAGAAATTAATACTCAAGATTTCATTAATGTAGAAGATTAAGTCCATTTGTAATATACAATCCGTAAAAATGAATAGGGATATACATTTATTATTCTAATATAGATAAATTAAATTAAAACATTGTACACCAAAATTAGGATTTAAAACTTGTATTTGTATAACAAGTCAATGAAATCAATTTTACTCAACCAAAATTATAAAATTTGAAATTATACTGCTGAATATGTACATTCTAATAGTAAAAGTATAAAATTTATAATTTTTTCTAAATAACTTAATTCTTAACATTTCATTAATATAGAAGATTATTTTATTTATAGAAAAATCATAATATTCAGATAAAAATATAGGAACAACCAGTGATATAGCATACATTTAAATATAAGTAAACTAGACATTTTTAAATATTTGTTAAGATTCACGACATAACAAGACTAAAAAATCATTTCTATATTATGAATGCATCTATTCACCCGTCCTACATGCGGGTTAACCCTAGTAATTTCAATAGAAAAAAAATAATAATATATTTGTTGTCACAGAACTAATCTACACTTTCTTCATGTATATCATTAATGTAAAAAAAAAAAAGAGGTTGATCGATATGATTCATAGTTGGTTGGTTGACTACCATAGATAGCGTATAAATCTGATAAATTGCTTCAGATTTGTGTATTTTGTTTTTAAATAAACACATAAGCTAAATAGAGTACAACTTAGACTTCATCACAAACAGATCAAAGAAACATGTGTACAGAGAATTTGCAGCAGCTTCAAACAAATTTGTTTATACAGAATTGTTTCATCTAGCTCCAGGATTAAGCTCTGTTGTGAAATTCACTGACAGCTCGATTGAAGAATCAGTAGTTGAATCCGTCGTACGACTTCCCATGGTCCTTGCCATCTCCATGTTAAGACATTCTTTCAGATCCATAACTACTTGAGTCATCGTTGGTCTCCGTGAAGAAGAAGGATTCAAGCATGACATTGCGGTCTCAACAACTTTCCATATCGTGTTCGGATCAAAGTCTCCTTGAAGCTTAGGATCCACAATGCTATTAATGTCCCCTCTTGATAGCATCAAACCAACCCATTCACCTATATGTGATCTTTCTCTTTTCTGGTCTATCACGGGTCGGTTGGTTACTAGCTCAAGTAGAACAACACCGAAGCTGAACACATCGCTTTTCTCCGTCAACCAGTTAGTTCTATAGTACCTGAAAATAGAAGAAAGAGAAACCCGCAATGTCAAAGAGTTTGACAAGAAATCAAATACTCAATAGCGTTGTTGAGAGAAGAGATTGAGATTTACTCAGGATCGAGGTATCCAGGAGTTCCTGCGACTACCGTTGAGACATGAGTTTGAGTTCCAAGTGGGAAAGACCGTGAAAGCCCGAAATCGGCAAGCTTAGCTTGGAACTTGTCGTTTAATAAAATGTTAGTTGTCTTAATGTCACGATGAACTATTTGCGGTTTGCATCCATTGTGCAAATATTCCAATCCTTGAGCTGATTCGGCTGC
This sequence comes from Isatis tinctoria, assembly GCA_010577795.1. Taxonomy (NCBI): domain Eukaryota; kingdom Viridiplantae; phylum Streptophyta; class Magnoliopsida; order Brassicales; family Brassicaceae; genus Isatis; species Isatis tinctoria. The sequence goes on along the minus strand of CM021244.1, from coordinate 34,886,381 downwards.
TATACGAAGCCTTCCTTCCCAAGTTAATATCGACGGTCCCCGCTTCCCTGAATTCATATTTCGAAACAAAAAGATGAGAATCCCAAAACGTTTTTACATTTTAAGAACATTTTGTATCAAAGAAACCAGACCTGATAAGTGCTCTTTTAAGTCCCCATTGGCCATGAACTCATAGATTAGAGACAATTTATCGCCTTCTTCACAGTACCCAACAAGACACGTGAGATCTCTGTGATGAACTCTAAGAAGCAACTCAACCTAACCAAACAGCACATAAACATATACATATCCATGACGAAATCAAAAACACCATTTCATTTTTTTATGTAGTTAGAGTAACATTTGGTAATGTGTTATTACCTCGGCTTTAAACTGTTTGTAACCAAGTGCAGTAGACTCAGTGAGCATCTTAACAGCGACTGGTTCATTATCCAGTACGCCGTAATAAACCACACCAAAACCTCCCCTACCAAGAACCCTCTCAAAGTTGTTTGTGATCTTAACAACATCGATGTAAGTCAATTTGCGGTTCTTCGCTATCACGGGAGATTCATAACCGTGTTGAGACCTCGAATGTAACGGTGTTGTACCGGTACCTGAATTTGGATTAAGACCAATCTTGGCTCTCTTCTTCCTCTTGAGGATAAGGAAAGTAGCGATCCCAGCTGCAATGAGGAAGACTGTAACAAGTGATGCTGCAACAGGTGCAGTAACCGTTTTCTTCTTCTTTCTAGTAGTAGTCGCGCATGAAACGGACGAACAGAGCCCCGTATTTTCTTGGATACTAGAGTTTCATATAGGTGATTAGAAAGTTCTGAGGATTTAATTGCTTTTTATTATCTTGGCTCATATGCACGGATTATATATTACCTTAACGAAATCGATCCTCTTCGTGCTTTTTCGAGGAGAGTTTCAGGGATTGAGCCGTTTAGCTCATTGCCTGATAGGTTTCTGCGCAAAACAGAGTGAACAGAGGTTACAGAATGTTTGGTTTCTTGTTTTTTTTTTTCGGTCGGTGTTCATAGAATAAAAGTTTTAGATTTGAGCAACTTACATGAGTTTTAAGGTCTCCATGTTTGCTAGAAACTCTGGAACCGAACCAGTTAAAGTATTGTTTGACAAGTCACTGCAAGAAAATCAAAGGCAATATCAAAACATATGATTTTAATTCACAACTTGGCTGGAGTATAACTATCTACTTACAGAACTTCTAAATTGGTAAGGTCTGATATGAATTCCAATATCTCTCCGGTCAAGCCACTTGCAGACAAGTTCCTGTTTTCAAAGATCGAAGATTTTAAAACCATTTGTATGAAAAAAACGAAATATAAAGAACAAATCAAACTCTGTTCTGAAAACAGGACAAACTCTATACTTACAAAGAAATGATCTTTGGTTGCTCATTTTCGATGTAACTGCAGTTAACACCTGACCACCTATAAGCCCGTGGCACGCAAGGATCTCCTTCCCAGTCAATCTTGTTCACGCCGTAACCCGACTTGATGTTCATCATTGCATCAACTGATAAATACATCAAGTAAAATTTTGGTTCTTGATCAACTTTATAAATCACAAAAGTAGTTAGTTAGTTGCTGCAAACCTTCTTTTCTGTCTGTTTCTTGCTCCGGCAACAAGTTGACTATGTAAACCTCCATGCCATTGAGGAGAGGAGGCAGCGTCGAGTTTCCTGTTCTTTGAAGTGAAAACGTGTACTGTCCGTATGCGTCGGCAACAACTTCGGTAGGGGTGAATACGGAAGTAGTGGTGAAATTAAGTGGTCTAAAAGGTCCGTAGATATGATTGTCATTGTACATGATATTGAACTCTCTTGTTTCGTTGGATTTGAGCTCTTGAATCTCAGCAAAATGCATGAAAACGTAGAATTGAACAGTGCGGTCAAACCCAACTAGCGAAATATTCATAGGTGCGTCGGGGTCTGTTGGAACAGAGGCTGTGACCATAGCAATCTCTGGTGGTTCGTAGTCATTGTTGACATTCACTGTCTGGTTGGTACTAATCTGTGACCAGTTTCCAAAATTATACGGTGTCCAGACACGATCAAACACATCGATTCCGTACCTAGAACAAAGAAAAACAGAGCGGTTCTTAAGACCAAATTTCAGTTTTTTGACCACCTGACATAAAAATTATATACCTGTAGCCTGTGTTAACAGTTGCGCCAACGTCTGCTCTGATGAAGCGCTCCAATGACCCTTGTCGAGTCAAGTAAGTTGTGTTCTTGAGTTCACGAAGCTCTAAAGCAGAGATAAAAGGCGTTGAGGTTCCTGTTTTGACCAGACAGATTTGTAAACGATCAGTGGTCAAGACATGAATCATCTCAAAGATTGATGCTTGGGTCTCGTTTGTCGTTGCAACTGCAGTCCATAGGTTAGGCCCGAGGTGGAGCTCGAATTGCGTGGTGGGACTATCGTCATAACCTCCGTGTAAGAAGTTTGTTCTGATCAGATACTTATCGCCTCTGGTTAGGTTTAGGGTATAGCAGTTTCTTACGCCTTGTGGAAAACTCCGTAGGTTCCTTGTAAGACAAGTAAAAAACAACCGGTAAAGAATAGCTTGAGATTTAAGCGAACATTTTGGGAATATCATCTATACCAGGCTTGTTGCTGAAATTGGGTCCGGTATGCTTGCTTGATGGTTCTACCTACACCGGTATTGATGAAATTGGCATCGGAGATGTAAGTAAGGTTTGTTGTTGTCTCTCGAAAAGTAGTTCCCCTCGGCGAACCACAGTCCAAACTGATGAATCCTGATCAGGAAGAAGAAAAGACGAGTATTTAGTTATCAAAACAGGTTTTGATGAAGATGTTGTAACTATTTCTTTACCTGACTGATCTTGAGCAAGACTAAGGAAAAAAACTGAGAAGATCTGCAGAAGAACCAAGAGAAGACAAGCAGAAAACGCCATTAGTATTCGTTACTTTAGATCTTCTGTTCTTCTGATTTGCAGATTAGAAAATGAGGAATCAAATGAAGATATATGTGTGGTTTAACTATAGATATGAAAGTCGGAAATTTTTTTTTTTTTTGTCTGAACCGCGTTGATACTTGGTACTGGTTACTATTATTGAGAACTCAAAAAGTCAACCTTTTAGTAGAGGTGACCAATTGCGATTTTTGTACGTTAATTCGTTGACGTATAAAAAAGTCTTATATGTTGATAATTACATTTGGAGGAAGTTTTTGCGAATTTGTAAATTTCACCATCAGTTTCGATATGATTTATTAAGCTTTGAACTACGTGAATAATTCTTTTTGTTAATTCGTTACTGAATCTTTCTTTTTTACTGCATATGCATGGTTGTCTTCTTCTTCTTTTTTGTTATTGAGGTGCATAATAGTGTTTCTTTTCTTTTATTTTTCATAACCAAATAACCGCAATTAACTCAGAGAATATAAAACATTTTGTGGAACTAAGATTAGAGCAAACCTTAAGCTTTAAGAAGTCAGAAAGAGATTGGTTGGTGAGGTGAATATACATGCACCAATAAAAACTGAGTATTATGGAGAGACGACCACGACTTCAAAGAAACGAAAATAGCTGGTCAATGTCGATTTGGCTGTATTATTACAAGATTTGTGAACATTATAGCCAAGTGGGGCGACATGTACAAATTATCAATATGTATATGCGTGTGTTTAACTGCCACCCGTAATATCATCGATCGTAACTAGTAAAGTCTAAGAAAATATGAATCGAGGATATACCCTTTAACATTCATACCCAAAAAAACTAGTAAATACCCTAATACCCTAATTTTTGAAGAAGAAGATGTCTTCGGATTCTTGGAGTGAAACTAATAAATCTATCGACAAAATCAAATTTAAAGTGGAAGTCCCTTTGATCCAATAGTTTGATTAAGCTTCAATGTTTTTACACATGGGATTCAAATTCAAATAAGTAAGTTTTCTTTCAAAAAAAAAATTCAAATAAGTGTGATTTATTATTATTTATACAGATTAATGGTACAAGCCTATTGGTTACATGAGATCTTCAGTTTAATATAGATAGAGCGGTTCAGTGTGGTAGAGATGAAACTTGAAACCTCATAATAAGGCAGTAAAATGGTCCATAATAAGTACCAAACGGTTTAGGAGCAAAGGGATTACTACTCGCGTTATTGTTCTGACCAAACACACACACACACCTTGAGTTAGGGTCTCAAATGGACTGCTGTTAGAAGTTAGAAGCACCTCAAATTGCACACCATTGCGAAAGGGTTTATTCAATCAAATCATGGTGAGAGATACTTAACCGAATGAATCTTACAATGTTACAAAATGAAGGATTTTTTTTTTTTTTTGGATTATGACTCATTCTGTACGATAATTAATGAGCAATTACAGAGATTGAGAAGAAAACCCATGTGAACATAAGCTTTTTTGTCAAACTCAAAATCAAAGAAATTAAGAAAGTCTCTGGTCTTTGTCTACTTTAGAGTTGACCTGTTCATTAGCACAGAAGAAGATACAAGTTGTTTACAGAAATCAACTAAAAACAAATAAACAAGTTGGCTTTTGATCATTAGTTTTTTATATAGTTATTTATACGTTGTGACTTGTGAGCACAACAAAAAGAAGTTGACATTATTTTAGAAGAAGTTGACTTGGACAAAATAAACTCTTATGCTCTTTTGCTTCCCTTTTCTTTCCCCCTGTAGGGTTGTTTCCTCAGAAATGGATAAAACAGTCGCAATTTAAGAGATGAAGACTGCTTGAAAGCACAGAGATGATGGCATCGAAGTCGCTTACGTTCCTTTGCTGTGTTGTCTGTGTGGCTCTCATCAATCTTTCCAACGCCCAGGATCAAACAGGTTTCGAAGTTTAAATCTTTATTTGGTCAAAGAAAGACTTACGCTATTGCCTTTTCCTTGTATCTTGGAAAGTTCTTGGTTAAAACTGGTTTTAAACGTCTGAATCAGGATTCATTAGCATAGATTGCGGATTACAACCGGAAAATTCGAGTTACACGGAGTCTTCGACGGGTATAAAGTATGTTTCCGATTCAAGTTACACGGATACAGGAACCAGCAACTTGGTGGCGCCTGAGAGTAGAGCAAACATGATGCAGAGCATGTGGTCTGTTAGAAGCTTTCCAGAGGGAATCAGAAACTGTTACACGGTTGGTGTTGACGTGAGCGCCAAGTATTTGGTCAGAGCGGCTTTTATGTACGGAAACTACGACTTGAGGAACGAGATACCTGGATTCGATCTTCACTTGGGTCCGAACAAATGGGACACTGTTAAACTGGAGTCTCCTCTGCAAACAGTCTCCAAGGAGATCATATACTCTGTCTTGACAGATACGTTACAAGTGTGTTTAGTGAATACAGGAAACGGTACGCCTTTTATATCGGTTTTGGAACTTAGACAGTTGCCAAATCCCTCTTACGAAACTCCGTCTGAACCGCTCCAGCTCTTTCAACGGTGGGATTTCGGGTCATCCACGAATCTAACGGTCAGGTATCCAGACGACGGTTTCGATCGAATATGGTTTCCGTCAACGCCGGATGGGTCGAAGCAGTTAAGTTCCTCATCGACTTCTCTTTCACGCAACACTAGCAGTATGTTCCGTCTTCCACAAGTTGCAATGAGAACTGCTGTTGTACCAACCATCTCGAGTGGGTCTGTAGACTTTGGATGGGTTCCGGATGATCCTTCTCTTGAGTTTTACTTTTACATGTATTTTATGGAGCTTCAAGAACCGAACCCTAACTCCGTAGACAGAAGAGAGTTTGCGGTTTTTCTGAACGGAGAGGCTTTTTCCCGGCCGCTCAATGTCACTTACTTGCGGACCACTGCTTTGTTCACTCTAAGCCCTTCGAAAGCAGAGAGATTCCAGTTTTCCATTCGTCAGACTCGGGACTCAACTCTTCCACCTCTTATCAACGCAATGGAAGCTTACTTTGTAAAGAAGTTTCTGCAGTCTCCCACGGATCAAACCGATCGTAAGCTCTCTCTTTCTACTGATTCTTTCCGACTTTCCGTTGCCTGACGCCACTCACTTTCTCCCTGACTTTCTCCCCATCGTTATAGTTTCTGCTATGAGGAATATTAAGTCTGCATATAACGTCAGGAGAAACTGGCAAGGAGACACGTGTGTGCCTCAAGTTTACACATGGGACGGGGTGAATTGCAGCTACAATGGCACAGGAATGCCTAGAGTAATAGCTCTGTAAGTGTCATATAACGAACTCCCTTATCTCAAATCAAAGTGTTTTAACCAAAGTGGCCTGAGTGTTTGCTCCCTGCAACAGAAACTTGTCATCCTTTGGATTGACAGGAGAAATAGCGTCTGATATATCGGGTCTATCACAGCTGCAGATTCTGTAAGTTTGTTCTCTTGTTTGGTATGAGAAACAGTCAAATCTCGCCAAAAAATTGTGTTGCTGTATAGTAAAATGTTGTGTTTGTACTTTCAGGGACTTGTCGAACAACAATTTGACTGGACCAGTACCGGCTTTCTTAGCCCAACTTCAGTTCCTGAGAGTCATGTTCGTAATTCTCAACTAGACCTAACATTGCAAGAACACACAACTCATGACTCCATTTACTGTGAATTTTTGCAGAAATTTGGCAAACAACCAACTTAGTGGTCCTATACCGTCTATTCTCATGGGAAAGAACGGCTTGTCGTTCAGGTACACAAACAGCACTTCTCTTTGTCATCCTCTACGTGCTTCAAAAGCGTTGGATGATTTAACTCATAATCCATTGTATTGATATCTGAAGTATCAACGGGAATCCAAGTATTTGTACTCTAAGTGCGTGTGAAGAGATAGGGCAAAATGAATCAAAGAAGAAGAAACTTCCCGGCTTTGTCGTTCCATTGGTTGCCTCACTCTCAGGCCTCCTTCTCATTGTTATCATATCTGCAGCTATACTGCTTATCCTCATGAGAAAGGAAAAGCAAGGTATGTTTTGTTCAGTCATGTTACTTCTTTTTAGTTTACTGGAAATGTTTACTGTAATGTTAATTATTTTCATCCGCAGGTGGTCTAACGATTAACAGGACAGTCACAGCTTCGAGTAATGGACCGTCATTACAGAGAAGAGACACTGGTTCGATGCGTCCGTCTCTGCAGAGAAGAGAAACCGGTTTCTTACCTCGTCCATCTTTGCAGAGGATAGAAACCGGAATGACGGATTACGAAGTGAATGAAACAGCTGTTGTTGATGCTTTTGATTTGGAACCAGCAAATAGGAAATTTACATACGCCGAGATTGTGAACATCACAAATGGATTCGAGAGAGATCAAGGGAAAGTAGGCTTTGGGAGAAACTACCTCGGAGAGTTAGATGGTAAAGAAGTAACTGTCAAGCTTGTTTCTTCATTGTCTTCTCAAGGTTACAAACAACTCAGAGCAGAGGTATATGCCAGAATCTCTTGAAACAATACTTTGCGACGTCTTTTGTTATAATATATGGGACAAGACTTAGAAGAGCTTATGTGCATGCATGCTAATTGTAGGTCAAACACCTTTTCAGAATTCATCATAGAAACCTTATAACCATGCTTGGTTACTGCAATGAAGGCGATAAACTTGCCGTCATCTATGAGTACATGGCCAACGGAAACTTGAAACAACATATCTCAGGTTCTTTATTGCATACACACACGCAAAATGCTTAAATATTCTTTTTGAGGTAAAACCAATACTCTGGTTTTGATCTCGTCTTGTGCAGAGAACAGTTCAACTGTGTTTAGCTGGGAAGACAGACTTGGAATTGCGGTCGATGTTGCACAAGGTTAGCATTTGAAATCCACTCTCTCTCTCTCTCTCTCTCTCTCTCTCTCTCTCTCTCTCTCTCTCTCTCTCTCTCTCTCTCTCTCTCTCTCTCTCTCTCTCTCTCTCTCTCTCTCTCTCTCTCTCTCTCTCTCTCTCTCTCTCTCTCTCTCTCTCTCTCTCTCTCTCTTGGAGTTGTGTTTCTGTAATGAAACTTAACGCGTGACGCTTCACTATTTTGCTAGGACTTGAGTATTTGCATACTGGCTGCACACCACCGATCATTCATAGAAACGTCAAGTGCACAAACGTATTCTTAGATGGAAACTTCAATGCCAAGTTAGGCGGTTTTGGCCTTTCGAGAGCGTTTGATGCAGCAGAGGGAAGTCATTTGAATACAGCCATAGCCGGGACTCCTGGTTATGTTGACCCCGAGTAAGCTCAAAGCTCGAATCATTGCTAAAACTCTGCTCCTTTGATATCGGTTTTGTATTAGTTAAAGATCTCATCTTGCATTGCAGGTATTATACATCAAACATTTTAACTGAGAAGAGCGATGTGTACAGTTTCGGTGTAGTTCTATTGGAGATCGTTACAGCAAAACCAGCGATCATAAAGAATGAGGAAAGGATGCATATAAGTCAATGGGTTGAGTCTTTGCTCTCTAGAGAAAACATTGCAGAGATTCTTGACCCGAGTCTTTGCGGAGACTATGATCCAGACTCTGCGTTTACGACCGTGGAAGTAGCTGTGGCTTGCGTTTGTCGAAACTCTAGAGAGAGACCTGGAATGAGTCAAGTGGTGACGGCTCTTAAGGAGAGTTTGGCTGTAGAAGTTGAGAGGAAAAAGCATTTGCCTGTTGTATCAACAGATTCAGTTGAAGATCTCGCACTTGGCTTTGGTTCTAATCCACCTCCTCGTTTGAGATGATTATTTATTGACCTGGTCTTTCAATTGTTTGGTCACTGAAAAACATTTGTATTGTATATTTGATTTTTGCGAGTTGGAAGAACATAAGATAAATCGTTGTTTATGTATATAGGTTTTGATCCAAATTTTTAGGAATTTTCTTATTGTTTGTTTATATTTTGCTGGGCATGACTAGAGTTGTTTATGGGAAGAAAAGACTGATGATGGTCAAGTTTTCTAGAGCTTGACACTACATAATAGTTTTATTGATTGGCAACGTATAATTACATGGCATAACTGTTACATGATTGGCAACATAGGATTACATGGCATAACTGTAACCATGTAACCACGGTTGACATTTTCGACTAGTAGATCAGATGAATGTAAAGCGTGTCAACATTTGGCATCAAAGTTCATCTTTCTTGTAACTTATACTCGGGGATGAAGGCGACTCAAGAAGATATCTTGTGGCCATGGAAGCAAGAAGGGAAGCACCATAAGGAAGTGTCTCTTCATTAACTGTAAAATACGGCGAGTGAGGGAGCTCCATTGGTGATCCGTCATACATTCCAAGAAAGCTAAAATGTCCCGGCATTGCCTCTTGGTAGAAAGCAAAATCCTCTGACACCATCACTGGTGGCGTCTCAAAGAAGTTCTCAGTCCCCAACATATCGCCTGAAACGTTCTTGAAAAACTGGTGCAAGTCCTTGTTGTTTTCAACTGGCGGGAAAGGAGGGCTCTCCTCTTCAAGAAAATCCACTGTTGCGTTACACTTATTTACGCTCGCTTGCAGTGTGATAACCTGAAACATTGGACTCGCAAGAGATCTTTAAAACTTTGGTTTTCGAGAGGATCACGTTACTTAACTACACCTCAGTCAAAGTTACTGACCTGCTCAATTCTTTCCTTGAGCTGCTTAAAGCTTTCAGATTTAAGGGCTCGGAATGTGCCACCGATGGTAACATAGTCTGGAATGACATTAAAAGCATGACTGCCTTCAAATTTAGAAACTGTAACCACCTATAAGCAGTCACATAGATCAAATCAGTCCACATGCTGATTACTTTCATGTATAGAGACAAACCAAAGGTTGTGACTATTAAAAACAGGACATATAGTGTACCTGCGAGTCTAAAGGATCTGCCTCCCGTGAAACGAGCTGTTGTAAGCTTGAGACAACATTTGAAGCTGCCAATACCGGATCAATGGCGAACTGAGGAAGAGCTGCATGACCTCCTTTCCCGCTTATCTTAGCTTCGAAACGGCCACTACCAGCCATTAATAGCTTTTCATTGGAGCTCACTTGACCTAATCCTAGTAGATTTGAAACATGTAGTCCAAAGATTGCAACCACATTCTTCAATACACCAGCCTCCACGATTCTCTTTGCACCTGCTCCTCCTTCCTCAGCTGGTTGGAACACCAGAAGCACTGTACCCTGATGAAAAAGATACTTCAAGAATTCGTATTCACTTACAAAAAAAGGAGTTTGATTTGGAGAATCCAGCTAGTAACCTTTAGTTCGTCTTCATGGTCCTTGAGCAACTTTGCAGCACCGAGGAGCATCGTAGTGTGAGCGTCATGTCCACAAGCATGCATCTTCCCTGGAATCTTACTCGCGTATTCCCATTCCACCATTTCCTACACAATCCAAACATCATCTGTTCAACAAGAATCCACCAGCAAGTGATCAACTCATACAAGAAGTCAAACGAAACGAGAGAAAGAAAACACTGTTCGACGAGAAGGTGAGAGAACAAGTCAAAATTTTAAAAACCTGCATAGGAAGTGCGTCCATATCTGCCCTCAATGCAACAAAAGGAGCTTCACCAGTGCCAACAGTTCCAATAACACCAGTTACAGCAACTGGATGGCTATAAGACACACCCATCTTCTTCAACTCTGTCCTAACGAGCTTAGATGTCTCAACTTCCTCGTACATTAACTCTGGGTGCTCGTGGATTTTCCTTCTGATGCCAACCATCCAATGGAAAAAGTCGTCTCCTTTAGCCAAAGCGAGAAACTTTGGAGGGATTTGAGAAAGCCCATTAGAGGTTAAGGAAGAGGAAGATGAAATCAGACACGAACTGAGCACGTGAAGGATAAAAACAAAAGAAACACATTTGCAGAAACTCATGGCTACTAGTTCAATGAGACGGTTCTCTGTGTTTGATGATGATGAAGCAGGAAAACACGAAGCAGTATTTAAACCTAAAGAACACGTCATCCCAAAAAAAAAAAAAAAAACCTAAAGAACACACAAATAACAAACCAAACACAACACGGAAACTTTCAAACTTTTAACTGTCTCTCTGTTTGCATTAAAATCCTCACGTTTTTGTAATTTTTTTCGTTTTCATATCATCGAATAAAAACATTCTTTTTCTAAGTTTGTTACTTGATTACTTGTGAGCTAGCGAAATAACTTTTTCTTATTTACTCATTCACTTAGTCATCTTTTTTACATGGTTTATAGTTTGACCAAAAATGATGTCCATACTCCATACTCGTGCATAATTGTGCTATTTCATTAATTAACTTTTTTTTAAAGCTATTTCACTAATTAACGCGATGACAAATCAAATAACATGAAAATCTTACATGCTATATTTTATTCACTTTTGTGTTTTTGAATTAAAATCAAATAACATGAAAATCTTACATGCTATATTTTTGTAATTTTTTTCGTTTTCTAAGTTTGTTACTTGATTACTTGTGAGCTAGCGAAATAACTTTTTTCTTATTTACTCATTCACTTAGTCATCTTTTTTACATGGTTTATAGTTTGACCAAAAATGATGTCCAGACTCCATACTCGTGCATAATTGTGCTATTTCATTAATTAACTTTTTTTAAAAGCTATTTCACTAATTAACGCGATGACAAATCAAATAACATGAAAATCTTACATGCTATATTTTATTCACTTTTGTGTTTTTGAATTAAAAATAAAAAATAAAAAATAAACAATCAATGAAGATGTAACGTACTATATCTTTGTTTTTTTTCTAGATATAAACAAGTAGTTTGTCATATAAAAATATAACACATTTTTATTTAAATCCCCACGTAGAAGTGCAGAACCATTGATATTATGAAATACGAGACTGTAATCTCACCACCCACACTTGAACGTATTAACTTAATAAAATTGATTGGCTAAAGGAACAGTTGAGTTATTTGGGAAGAGTACTACTCTAAATTATAAACATATCGGAAGATAAAAAAAAATAACTGGAGGTAAACTAGAGTTCGTGTCTTGACAAGAGTACATTTCACTTTCAGGTACAGTGTCATTTCAATTTCAATTTTTGGATTTCGTGACACGGGGAAATGAAAATGAAATATAAAAATTGAATGGTTCTAATTTAGTTGGACGGTACAAATAACTTAAAACACGTGTAAAACGTATAGATTCCTTTTAGATTTTAACTTCCAAAACTTCATGAAATCACCTCATTCTTTATGAAATCCACTGATCATACGGATCCTGAATAGGAACTCAATTATCTTTATTAGGTCATCTGTCACTGTCACGTCCAAAAAAAAATATATGTTTAACCATCACAACACCTGTAATATCATTGTGGAAGAAGAGACTTATTAATGATCAGCTGTTATGATCCTTATGATCTAAACTGCACTACTAATCATAACAGAACCAAGATCAACGAGTGTTAAGATCTGTTTAGAACCCAAGAATCTTGGGTGCAAATTCCAATAAAAGCTCCAATGCGCTCGGAGCAAACTTTCTAGCAAAGAGATAGCAAACTTGAGAGTGTTGATCATTGTAGAGGCAGGCTTTAGCTCCCGGAAGGTTCTTGAGGAAAGTTTCCGTTATATCAGACTTGCCAAAAGTAGCTGGATGAGCACCACCGCGTGACCAATCTGTCCATGTCAACGTCCGGTTAGCCAGCAAGATCCGGTCTTTAATAGACAACATTGTAGGGAAGTAATGTTCATCAACATAGCATGGAGGTTTACAAAACTCTTTGAATTTTGGATAGTAAGTTGTGTCTTGAACAATCTCAAGAGCGAGTTTCCGGTTTATTTCAAACCACTGAGACCCTTTTCTCCACTGGCTAAGTGTGATCTCAGGTTCCATTCCATTTCTGTATCTTCCTCTTCCATCAGGTCCTTCCTCATCAGCACAGCCCATGAAACTATATCTTGATCCAGAGACATAACCATAGACAAAGCTGAATCCCCGAAGAGGGATGCATGATTCAGAAACCAGAACAAACCATTCATTAGAGATATCCAGCAACGCGTTAGCTAAAAGCCTCCTTTCAGCTTCACACATACTCATCTCTCCCCATTCCACAGCCTATAATTAGAGAAATTCACATGCGTGAGGAGGAACACAAAGACGCAAACACTAAGAAAGTGAATGTAAGTGTTTTGTCTGAAAGCATCAATGAAATGACAGTATACCTGACTTGGGATATATCTTCTGTAAAACACAGAGGACCTCGAAAAATCCGAGTTGTAATTAGGCAATGCATGAACATAGATTGAGTAAAGACCCTCATGTCCTTTAAAGAACATCTCCCAAAGTGGAGCAAACGGTAAAGGCCCTTTGGTTAGAAACATGAAGGCTAGTTTAGGAACCCGTTTAAACGGATAGACATTCCTCCGTGGCTCCATCGAAGCGCGCCAAAGCAATTCACTGTCGTTCATTGTGTGCCAAACACTCAAAGGAGGCCTAATAAAGCTCTCTAAAGTAACAGCCCCATGATCATACATAGAGACCAAAGTGGTTGGAGCCACAGGATCCAAATGTTGAATCTTCAAGAACTTGACCATGTGTATACCAACAACTGAGATCCCAAGAGTCAAAACAAGAAACAGTAACAAAATCTGAAGCAGACGCGTCGAGAAAAGAACCCTAGATTGGTTTGCGAGTCTTGGTTTGGGAGGTGATGCAGCATTATCTTTAACCCCTTCCTCCACATCCATCACCATCACTTTCATCTAAAAAAATCTTTATATATCACCACATGCATACGCAGATAGAAAAGATTCGGAAGTCACTGTTACTTACACAAGAATCCAGTCTTAGTGAGGCTACCGAGACAGTTTCATTTGCTTTTCCAAACAAGATTTATGGAAAACGTCTCTAAGAGAAAACTTACAAAAAAAATGGAACCCCAGAAAAGAAGATTGAGATTTCGAAAGAAGCAAAGATTCGAAAGAAGAGAGAGACCAAAGAAGTACCACGTTTCCTTTTAGGGATTTGATTTGTGATTAAACAAAAAAAATGTTGAAACTTGAATCTAGAAACTTACCGGGAGAAAGAAAAAGATTGGATCTTTCTCAGTCACACATTAAAGAAAAAGAATTAGAGTGTCTGATTTTGGTTATGCTTCGACGATGTTTGTCTGATGAATCCATTTGAGAGAGTTTTCTGAAAGCTTCTTATCTGATTTGTCATCTTAATGGAACATAAGCATAAACTTAGGAGTCACATAACATTAATTGGCATCCTCTGTAATTTGACGGTTTCAGCTTTTAGTTTCATATTGGAACTTAAAGAATGGTGAAACTCTTTATACATTAATACTCTACACTCGGAAACATACGTTTCTATCACAATAAAACTCTCTCATTACAAAGGCTCAATCACTGTAGCTTGTTGCAGTAAAGTTCGTATATTTCCTTCGATTCTGCAAAGCCATCAGATTCCTTAATTTTTTTCTTGACATTGCATAGCAATTTCTTGATCTTTACATGGAAACCTCTATTAAAAAACAAAAAACGTTACCATGTAACAATGGTTGACATTTCCTACGAGTAGAGGAGATGAAGAATAGAGAGAGCCAATGTTGGCATCAGAGTTCATCTTTTTCGTAACTCTTATTCGGCGAGGAAGTTTTCGAGTCAAGAAGATATCTTGTGGCCATGGAAGCATGAAGAGAAGCACCATAAGGTAGCATTTCTTCATTGACCTCAAAATAAGGCGAGTGAGGGCTCGCCATTGGGGAATGAGCTTCGTTTTGCATCCCGACGAAGCTAAAATGCCCAGGCATTGATTCTTGGTAAAAAGAGAAATCCTCTGATCCCATCAATGGCTGCATCTCGAAGTAGTTCTCAATCCCTAACATATCACCTGAAACGTTCTTGAAAAACAGGTGCAGGTCTTTGTCGTTAACAGTCGGTGGGAAAAAAGGTTTCTGCTCTTTGAGGAAATCCACTGTTGCATTACACATATGCACGCTCGCTTGCCTCGTGATAACCTTAAAACATTGGCATCACAGTAGAGTTTGAAAAATTCGGTCTCAAGAGGAAGACAAAAGTCTCAAAACTACGCATCAGAGTGTATAAGTTACTGACCTGCTCGATTCTCTTCTTGAGTTGCGTAAAGCTTTTAGTTGAAAAGGCTCGGAACGTACCACCGATAGTAACAGAGTCTGGAATCACATTAAAAGCACCACCGCCTTCAAATTTAGCTACTGTAACTACCTGCGAACACTTCCCCATACATCAACACATTCCATATAGAGACACTTGAAAAGAGAGCCAAAGATTAATGTTATATTTGTACCTGAGAGTCTAAAGGATCTGCCTCTCGTGAAACGAGGTGTTGTAAGCTAACAATAATGTTCGAAGCTGCTAATATCGGATCTATGGCGTGCTGAGGAAGAGCTGCGTGACCTCCTTTCCCGCTTATCTTAGCTTCGAAAAAGCCACTACCAGCCAACAATGGACCTTCTCTTGAGCTCACTTGACCTAACCCCAATTGATTTGTAACATGTAAACCAAAGATTGCACTCACATTCTCCAATACACCAGCCTCCACGATCTTCTTTGCACCTCCCCCTCCTTCCTCAGCTGGTTGAAAAACAAGAATCACTGTACCCTAAGATAGTACAAGAACTCAGAGATCAGGATGCTTCCGATTCCAAAGAAAGATCTCAAATTTATCCCAAAAAAAAAAAGTTTGTTTTGGAAAATCCAGTGAGACCAACCTGTAGCTCATCTTGGTGTTCTTTGAGCAATTTTGCAGCACCGAGGAGCATTGCAGTGTGAGCGTCATGTCCACAAGCGTGCATCTTCCCCGGAATCTTACTCTTGTGTTCCCACTCCACCATTTCCTACACAATTCAACATCATCTGATTCAATAACATTCCATCCAATTGCAGCCAAACATTAAACAAGAAAAAGACAGATCTTTAAGTCAAATAAAAAGAGAGCATTTTGTTAGAAACACAATGAAAGATCCCACAGAGAAGTAAACTCAAGTAAAATTACAGTGATTTAACTACTCCATAAGAGGCACATATTGACCACAATCTTCACGGAGAAGAACACAGAACAAATGTTCCTCTGTTCGAGTGTTCCATGTAGAAGATGAGTGAACAAGTCAAATCACATTCTTTTTATTATCTCAACCAATTTTTTCTAAAAGAAATTGAGAATCGAAGTACCTGCATAGGAAGTGCATCCATATCTGCCCTCAATGCAACAAAAGGGGCTTGACCAGTTCCAATATATCCAACAACACCAGTCACAGCAACTGGGTACTTATAAGACACACCCATCTTCTCCAGTTCTGTCCTAACGAGCTTAGATGTCTCAACTTCCTCGTACCCTAACTCTGGGTTCTCGTGGATTTTCCTTCTGATCCCGACCATCCAATCGAAAAAATAGCTTCTTTTAGCCAAAGCAAGAAACTTTTGAGGGATTTGTTGAAACCCACTTGAGGTTAAGGAAGAGGAAGACGAAATCTGACACGAGTTCAGCAAGTGGAGGATCAGAACTAAAGAAACCCACTTGCAGGAACTCATGGCTAATATGAATCGAGTCGATTGGACTCGAATCAAATCGACTGATGGTGTTATAGAGGAAAGATGAGATCGAAGAGAGAGTTCTCTGCGTGATGATGAAGCAGGGAAATAGGAAGCAGAAACGGTATTTAAATCCGGAATAGCGGAAGCCAAAGACAACACGGGAGCTTCAAAAAAGAAAAAGAAAAAAAAAACTTTTAACTGCGTCTCTATTTTCAATAAACCATCAAGAAAATGAAAAAAAAAAAAAACATTCTTTTTCCTTAATTGATTAATGATCAAATTGATAATAATTGTTTGAATTGAAAAGTGTGATGTGATCTTCTTTGGATTTGAACGCGAGAGTGTAAACAGGGCGGTTCTACTAGTCTCCATGCGTCTCCGTTGATGTTTCTGCATTTGGAATTTGTTAATTATGACGTCGGAGAAAGTGTTATCCCACGATTTTCAATAGGTTTAGGGCAAAACTAAAGTTGACAAAAGAGAGAGAATAGTTTGCGTCTTTGACAGTGCGGTTCACTTTCACTGTACTGATTTTTTTCAAAATCTTTTTATTTTTCTTTTGTTTGTTTGGGGAATCGTTTCATCTTTTTCAGCTTCAGTTTCGTTTTAGGCAATTTTGACACGTGAAAAGGAAAAACAAACAAATTGAATGGTTCTAATCGAATTTGTTGGCCGGTCCATTTGTTGTTGATACAAACAGCTACAAACGCACATGTAAAACGTGTTTAGTGAAAATTCTATTAATTTTTCTTTTTCTCAGATTTTTTTCCTCTATTTTTAACTCTATATTGCAGACTATTCAGTTTGTTGATCTTGATGACACGATGTTGAAGGTGATATCCACTAGTTTAACTTTAAAAAACAATAATCAAATGTACAAATCAAAGAAAAAAGGAACCAAACAAGAGCCACACACATCGAGTTGAGTTAACCTTTTCATTGCTGATATCTAAAGAAGACTAAAAGTTTTAATCTTTAAGAACAAAAGCTTTAGTCTTTTTAGTCTCTGGTAAGGTGTTACCAGCAATGGTTAAAAGGAATCGAGACTCAATGATGATAAACAAACGGCAAGAAAAGAAAAGACTTTCTTCATCATCGACAAGAACTTGAGAGTTCAAAAGCAAACAATTCGAGTTAACCTGAAACAAGCAATTCTCTCTACGCAGCAATCTCGTCTCTCCAACCTAAATCTTCAGTTTTACACCTCAACAACTAACTACTGCTATATGTACATTTACTCACTTGCAACTTGTCTTTTCTTCTCTACCCATTCTCTGCCTCTCTCTGCATGACAAAAAAAAAAGTCTCAGTCTTTGTACCCAAAACACTAAAACCCATCAGTGATGGCTCTTCTCCTAAAGCAGCCTATTTTCATCTCAGTTTATGCTTCAAAACCCAGGCAGGTCGATGAAAGGGAAAACAGAAAAACGTAAAAAGCCAGCCAAAAGTTTCTCTATCTCTCTCATGTTTTGACAGCAGATGGCAATGCTCGGTGTTGCGTTTGTCTTGCTGAGCCTTTCAACAACTGGTTTATCCTACTGAAGACTACTTTCAACGGTATACAAGCTACAACCGTTTCCTTTGCCTTTTCTGTTGTCTGCTTCTTGCTTCTCTCCGTCAGCCTCTGGCTCGTTAGAGTAGAGAGCCGCCTTGTCTTTATCGATAGGGAGGACGATTTCTTCTTCGACTTTCCAAAAGCACCATGTGATTTCCTCTTCTTGCCCTTCTTTTTGGACAATGACGTTGCCTTCACAACAGCTTCGGACATTACCATACCGTTGCAGTAGCCTTCACTCAAGGTTTCAACACTTAAAGGATGCCCAACAATAGCTTTACCACTCAATTCACTCATACGAGAAACCAGCGGAACACGGGGTCTGTTATAGCTGGCTTTTACCTCAATCTTCACTTCGAACAGCGCAGGAAGAGGCAGAGGACTCTTGTTATTAGCTTCTTCGCCGTACACACTTCTTCTCGCTTCTTGTTTCTTACTCATCTGCCTCGAGTTCCTCTTTCCTTTTAGCTGCCACTTAGAAGCGCCCTTCTCAATCCCGTTCGAATTATAGATGACAAGTTGTGTATCTGGCGGACTTGCACAAGCAGATCCATTATTTGCCTCTTTCTTAACAAACACATCATGACTACTACGACCACCCCGCCTTGTCAAACCAGAAACAAGAGCTGTCTTTGACGAGGAGATTGTGCAAGCTGCTGGAAAACCAAAAGTGACAATGGAGGTAAGCATTAAGCATAAACACCAAGCCAGAGCTAAGATATCCAACCTTTGGGAGGAGAAAACACTATAACAAAAGATAATTAATGCAGAAGCAATTTAGTCATCAAACAACTCAAGACCAAAAAATAAACAGAAGTGATTTAGTTACAAAACAAGTCAAATATTCACAACACCTAAGCTACTTAGTTTTCGCTAGGAAAGGTTTCTCCAGATAATGATCATATAACCTCTTTAATGTGACAAAACCAATTTGATGACCATAGCAAGCTTTTCTTTCTTTACATCGCAGAAGTGAAGAAATGCAGATTCTTGCACCTAGAGCAACCGAAATCTGCACAAAAATAAACATAGCACTTAAACGAGGTTTAACCATTTATACCTGCAGGGTGTTTTTCTTCTCCAGTTAGTGGAACATCATATAATTGGTCAGAAGAATCATCCTCCGCCGAAACTGATACGCTGGAAATTTCACTGTCTTT
This sequence comes from Isatis tinctoria, assembly GCA_010577795.1. Classification (NCBI taxonomy): domain Eukaryota; kingdom Viridiplantae; phylum Streptophyta; class Magnoliopsida; order Brassicales; family Brassicaceae; genus Isatis; species Isatis tinctoria. Next base: position 34,867,218 of record CM021244.1, on the reverse strand, counting down.
TGCCTTGTTGTTATGGGAGGCTCCAACAACATTTTCAGAAGCATTCTCGCCTGAAACCCCGGTGCTGTCTGAGTTATTGTTGATTACAACAGAGACACTTTTCATGGATTCCACACACTCCATTCCGGATACTTTGCTGTCATAAATCCCTTGACAATCAGAAGTCACAAGCTGGTCAACAGGGACACAGACCATAGCCGTACTCTCTAACACCTTTGTCAGTTGCCGGCGTCGGCTTTTCCTTTTAGAGCACTCATTAGCATTTATGACTTGTGACCTTTTTCTTTTCAGTGACAACGGGGAGCATACCTTGTTCCCTTGGAAACAATATTACCATTCAACATTGAATCACTGAGGTTTACATCACAGACCAAACCCATTTCTTGCTTATGCAAGACAATAGCACCGACATGTTCTTTCCCGATATCCTCAAGCCCTCTCATCCGCTTGATTCCTTCAGTCCCATCATCTTCCGAGTCATTTGGCGTTCTTCTTCTCTTTGGTTGCACTTTCGCCAAAGCTCCTACGTTATTCATTTCTTGGGAAGACATACTGGATTGCAGTAGCTCTGGCGCTGAATCCAATTCATCTTCAGCTTCTCCTTCATTACCGGACTCTGTATCCTCATCGTCTTCCTCCTCACCAGATGAGCTACACAGATTATCGTCTGGATGATCTTCTTTTGCAAGATGCGCATTCTCAATCTGGAGAGCATTGTTAATGGCATTTTCTCGGCGAGTACATTTGACAGTCTTCTTATTGCTAGCCATCGCTGCAGCAGCAGAAGCCTTTGCCTTCTCAATGTGAGATTCATACTCTCCACAACGAAACGCCTTCACACTCTTAGACTTTTCAAGGATATACCATTCCCTGGAGTCACAATTCATAAGAAAAATAACAGTTTTAACCAAAACTCACACTGATTCTAGATATCGAAAAGAGCAATAGATATCTTCCGGTCTCTATTCATCTACCGTAAAGGCAAAAACCAAGAGCAAGAGAAGAGAGTAGACTCACACGTTAACATCGTCACGACATAGAAGCTTTATAGGAGTGCCGGGTTTTGCAGAAACCAGAGAGCTTTCAGGAAGTTCGTCATGAAGCAGAGTCTGTCCGGGCCACCAAGACCCGTTACGGAGGCGAACCCAGACCAATCTTCCTAGTGACGCATTAATCGCCTTCAGGTTTTGGTCATCATTACCCTCCATTACACAAGACACCCAAAAAGAACACAAACCAGGGGAGAGGGGAAAAAAGACAAAACCCAGAGACGAAGTGGCAAAAAAAAAAAACTTTCGAAGTGACCTAACAAAAAAAAATCAAAACTTTATAATTTGGAAAGCCTCAATGAAGTAACTCTCATTCATTAGACAAAAGCGTGTCCCTCGCTTGAGTCCTGCAAACCAACAAAAACCAGTGGAAAACCTTAAAGACCCACAACATGCAACCACAAGCGCACAGCTTGAAAAACAATGGCCAAGCTGGTTAAAAAGAGTTTTCTTCAGAAAGAGAGAGAAAGAGATCTGGGAAGAAAAGGCGTACCCAAGAACCAGAGATCCAGATACTCATTTGGCTACTCGGCGGCGTTTCTTCTCAATGTAGAGTAGGTTTCTCAATCTGTCTATCAAACCAATAGCATTCGGACCGCTTTTTCTTTTGGTTTTTGCTCCGGCGGTTTGGAGAAGACACGCAGCGAAAGGAAGAAAAGGGTCAGAGAGAGGAGACGAGAGGAGAAAGAAAGGGCTTCTTTTGGATGGAGGGAGGGAGAGAGAAAGAGAGAGAAGAGGAGGTCAAAAAAGCACATCCAAGGTGAGAGACTCAAACTACAGAAGCGAACGGCACCGTTTTTGGGAACTTTTGTCCTCTCCTCCTTTAGGTTATCTATCTCTCATTACGTCACTCCTCTGGCCACGAGTCAAACAAACTGCGAGTTCCATATGTTCAGACATCTCAAAGGTGTCAACTTTGGTAATAATGACGGTGACTTCGAACAAAATCCCTTCCAAAGTTTCATAATTTTTTCCGTTGAACATCAAACACCTTTCCAAATTTTCACAATTAACAATCAAAATCTACAAAAACTGTGGAGGTTGTTGGAGATTGAATGCTCTCTAACTGTACCAATCTAAGAACAAGACGGAGAAAGTAAGGACGAAGAAAAACAGCAAGAGAAAGGTTCTGCTGCTGCTGTTACGTTTGATTGCTTGAGAAAGCTCTTTGTTTCCAAGCTCTACGTTCTTCGTTGCCTCAACAGCCTGCATTTAGTGTCAAGCTGAGTGAGAAACCGGCCACAAGGTACACACACACACAAGAAGAGAAAGAACAACCCTATCTTGAAATTGATTATACAAGTCTGAACTCAGTCATAATATGTATGAAATCTCCAAATCCCGATAAGCTGAAGTACTGAGAATGGCATTGACACATACAAATGGGGTTTTAGCAACTTAGAATAGCTGAAACCAGTAAGAGTTCCCTTTCCTACCACTAAATTCAATTTGAAGAGCAATTCAAATTGGACCAATACGAAGTTTTTGTCCTGACTCTATTCTACTCTAGCTGAATGCCACAAGGATAAGAACTGAATATAAAAATTGCATCTGGATTCAATTTTTTAGGTAGCAAAGAGAGGCATTTAGCATGAAGAGCAAGGTAATTCAAACAAAACAGTGGGTTGACATGAGAGCTTGAGAGGAGTTAATAAGTCCTAACCTGGTCATATAGAAACTCTATCTGTTGGGCTTGTTGCAGAACATGAGTTGCCATCAAGTGGTTCAATGCAGACATCTCCACCATTTTAGTCTCCGTCTGCCTAGCACCATCTAAAAGATTACTTAGCTCTACCTGCGAAAATTACAGAATTCCAGATTTTGCGTAAGTACAAAACTCATGCAAGTTTTTGAAGACCAGATAGAGTTGCCTTGTTACCTGAAGGGCTTGTGTTTCATCGTCTAGAAGTTGTTGTTGTAATCTACGAGGCTGGGCCTGAATTTCATCCGGTTCTATGGACTCCGGATTTGCCACAGTGGAAGTAACTGGACTAGCTTCCTTTTGGGTCCTCTTAGGTTTTCTTCTCGGCATAGCTCTATTAATAATATCTTGGAAACGAGTAGCTCTAAGCTGGTCAAACTGGGCAGTGACTGAATGAAGCTTCTCGCTCAGAATCAAAACCTGCAAACATGAAACTACCATTAGGTCTACACATTTAGATGCTCTGAATGAAAAGAAAAACCAAAGTTGGCTTACTACATTGCTGAATATCATACCACTCCATGTTTATGTGCTATAGTATCAGCATTGAAGTTATCAGCTGCGAGGCCAAGCCATCCTTTGGAGTTTGATTCTTCATTTCTAATGCTGTTTTTGAGAATATCGATCTGTTCTTTGCAAGCTTTAATATAAGCAGTAATCTGCAACAACAAAAGAAAGAGTTTTGATGATTTTAGACAACACATAATAAGTGGACAAAGTTCTCGATCCAATCAACACAAAGAGATATAAGAATGTAAGATCCGAGTTACACAGTGTGACAATATAGTAGTAACTCTATCGCTATCTACGGTACTAATAGACATTCATCTTCCTGAGTGTTCTCTACGGTACTAACACACACACACACACAAAAGAGTTTTGATGATATTAGACAACATATAATAAGTAGACAAAGTTCTCGAATCAATCAACACAAAGAGATCAAAGAATGTAAAATCCGAGTTACGCTGTGTCACAATATAGTAACTCCATCGCTATCTAGTAGACACCCATCTTCCTGAGTTTTCTCAACGTGAGATGCTACTTTTCTTAAGAATCCATAGTTCCATATGTTAAGTCTCAAGCGCAATAAGTTCATAAGAAAACCATATATTACGGTCAAGCCTAGCTCAGATGACTTACTTCTTGCTCAATGCTATCTTTTTCCTGTTCAGTAGTCCGGTGGAGATCAACATAATCCTTGCGATGCTTCATCATAAACTGATCCAACTCCTTGATGCTTTCCAGCTAAATCAACATCACATAAACATCATTCGATCATGTAGCAACTTGCAAGATCCATTCAAATAGAACAAACATAAATTCCGAAGAAAAAATGGTGACTCGACTAAAAGGTTACCGTTTTGAAAGCAGCTCTCGTGAAAGGAGATCTCTCCTTTGGCTTATGTATTATGAAAGACGCCATTGTCGATGCCACTTTAGACTGCAAAAGAGATCAGATGATTCTCAACGAAATACGATCTCCCCAAAACCCTTAGGGAATGATCAAACAAGAAAAAAAATCCGCAATTTCGAATCGAAGGAGTTTCAAGATGAGACCTCGTTGTAGCCATTGGAAACAGCGGCACTCCGAACAGAATCCTTGAAATCCTCTGTCCTGTCTCTGAATCTCGACATCTTGCACAGAAATTCAGATCCAACAGTGCTTCTTCCGCATCAGATTGGTATCAATCAGCTAATAGAGTTAAATACAACCACGCTTTCTTTGGATTGTATGATGGGTTTTTTGCTCCGGCGAAGAAACGCAAGCGTAATCGAAGAAGATGGTCTCAGGGAGAGAGAGAAAAGGTCTTTCCTTTTTTCCCAGTTTTGTCAAAAGAACAACGACGCCGTTTTGGGGATATGTTACGGTGTCCACGTACGCAGTACGCACATAACATTATATGCTATCAAGATTGTATTGATTAACATTATATGCTATCAAGATTGTATTTATTATAAGGAACAATCTGGTCTCTGTTGGAAACACACGAGAAGAGATAAAATTAGAATTATTTTACAAATGAGAACATCTAAAATGATACAAAGTCTCAAACTTTTTATTACTCAACAAACACGAGTTCGCATGTGCTTGAAGCTCGGGAAGAGAGTGTCAACTCCTCGATCATCTTAAGGATTGGAACACCATGTTGGTCTTCATCAACAGGCCAGAATGTTGCTGTCCTCAAGTGGCGAGCGTTTTTCAAGATATAAACCGCAATCTCTCTATCTTGTGGTCTCCCAGAGTATCGTGACCAGTTGAGAATTTGTAGACTCGACAGCATGCACTCAGGAACACAACTCGGTTGATTCCAGCTATTAGTCCTTAAATCTCCATGTAACTTAGACCACCAATGATGTATGCATGGAATCCACCTATGCTTATCGATCATGTGATCTCAAGGCCTACGGCTTGGAATGGAGGATGGATCGATGGTGAAGATGGAGATGGAGGTTTTGATTGACTCGCTCAATCGTCGAACAAACCATTTGAATCCACAAATAGCTTAATCCGAGATTTCAAGGAATAAAGTGAATCCACACAATATTCAAAGAAATAAACTTGTATTTTAAAATGATTCCACATAATAAAATAAGAGACCTTTACCCAATAGGGGACTTTTAGTGTTTGGCTTTCATTTTTAGTGACTTTTGTTGCTTGGTGGACTTTTTATGAGTTATTTTCCGAAAAGCCCCCTATTAACAAGAAACCAAGGAGAAATAGTTACCTTTTGGTGATTTAGTTAGTTACTTTTTTCATTGGTTTGGAAACCGTGTAAAAGTTGGTGAGACCATTAAATGAGAGTTGGAAATCAAATAATTGAGGGTTTGTCAATTTTAATTATCCATAAAAAGTTGAAAAACAAAAAAAATACTGGTTTGTATTGCTCGGCGACTTATCACTTTTCGTGGATGGGTGCAACAGAACACGTGGACAGACATGGTACCATTTATGTGCGAACATATGTTGAGACCACGGGGAAGTCGTACTGCGTAGGAGAAAAATAGAGATGTGGATGGAAGGTGAAGGAGAATATGAGTGGTCTACATGGACGTACATGTATGTATGTGTGTATGTGTGAAGCAGACAATGTGTGGGTGTTTGTGGAATATGTGGATGTACACGAAGATGTGGATGTACACGAACATATATGAAAACGAACACGAACATGAACATTTGGATGTACACGAACATATGAACACGAACATATGAAAACGAACATGAACATGTGGATGTACACGAACATATGAAAACCAACACGAAAAAAAAAGATGTTATTTTTTATAGTTCATGTGGATGTACCATTGTGGACGAGTAAGGTATACGAAGAACACGAACAAAAGATATGAACAACACAAGACCTTTCAGATTTGGTTGGACATCCACTTCACGTTGCAGTCCACGTACGTACACGTCCACTTCACACCGCATTCCTCTGCGAATCGTTTTCTTCGTCTTCTTCCGATCTCTCTCTTCCACGAAGGTTTACTTGTTGCCTCTCCTCTCTTTGCGTCAATCTATATGTTCTGTTCTTCTTCTTTTTTCTCTTTATTCTTCTTCTTCTTTTTCTCTTTATTCTTCTTCTGCTTCTTTCTTCTTCTTCTTTTTCTCTTTCCTCTTTCTTCATCTAGCTCAACTTCATGAAAATCTCTGTTTGTTCATGATTTGATGATTAAGATCCAAAACCTCCTCCTCCTCTTCTCTCTCTCTCTCTCTCTCTCTCTCAAAACCTCCTTCTCTCTTTCTCTCTCTTCCAACTATCTCTCTCTCAACGAAAAAGGTGAAAATGAAAGCAGGTTAAGAATTGGTAGCTTTGGTTAGTGAAGTTAAAAGACTAGGGGTATAAGTGGAATAGAAGAGAAGTTTGTGTGAGTAGAAGTGCATCTATGCACAAAAGTCTTCAACCTGAAAAGCACATGTCCAATAGTACACTTCTTGACAATTATCTCATAAAATAAACAAGTAAAACAAAGCATAAAGCTTCAAAAGGAGAAAATTCTCTTTTCTATTTTTCCAAAAATTTCTATATCTTTTTACAATGAGAATAGATGAGTTTTTATAGCTTTTACAAGGATCTTTACAATAAAAGAGAATTATTTACATTTATACAAATGGAGAGATATTAGCTAAATCAAATAATGGTCTTCTTGCCACCAATTAAGCTCTTTGACTTTGAATGATAATAATTTGATATCCATGTAATGAAGACCTGATATGCTCCTTTTTTTGATATTGTATCATTCTCTCCCTCTTCAAATGGTTTTGTCCTCAAAACTAAATCTTTTTTTTTTAAATTTCGAAATAAATTGAGAAACTTTTAAATTTTTTTTTTTTTCATTTTTGAATGCAAAACAGAAAAAAATTTTTGTATATTTTTTTTAATTAAAAAAAACTGTAACAGTTAAAACAAAATATTTTTTTTTTAAATGACTCAGATAAAACATTATTATTATTATTATTTTTTTTGAGAATGAAAGAGAACATAAACTTTAGAGAAAACAATCCACGTTTTTTTTTATTATTGTGAAAAGAAAACGAAAAATGAAAAACAGAAACACAATTTGTTTTTTTTTTTTTTTTGAGGGAATGAAAAATAATATAAAACTTGAAAACAAATTGATAGATGATAGGAGCTTTTAGCTCTGATACCAGATGATGTATGGATGGAATCCACCTATGCTTATCGATCATGTGATCTCAAGGCCTACGGCTTGGAATGGAGGATGGATCGATGGTGAAGATGGAGATGGAGGTTTTGATTGACTCGCTCAATCGTCGAAGAAACCATTTGAATCCACAAATAGCTTAATCCGAGATTTCAAGGAATAAAGTGAATCCACACAATATTCAAAGAAATAAACTTGTATTTTAAAATGATTCCACATAATAAAATAAACAAGTAAAAAAAAGCATAAAGCTTCAAAAGGAGAAAATTCTCTTTTCTATTTTTCCAAAAATTTCTATATCTTTTTACAATGAGAATAGATGAGTTTTTATAGCTTTTACAAGGATCTTTACAATAAAAGAGAATTATTTACATTTATACAAATGGAGAGATATTAGCTAAATCAAATAATGGTCTTCTTGCCACCAATTAAGCTCTTTGACTTTGAATGATAATAATTTGATATCCATGTAATGAAGACCTTGATATGCTCCTTTTTTTGATATTGTATCAACCAAGCACAAGAAGAATTAGAAGAATTAGATAAACTACGACACTGGTCATTCATCAGATAAAACGAATAGTTTATCAAAAAAAACTTACATCTAGTGTAGAGATGCCTAACACTCTTAAGTTAGGTGAATCTTTGAGGAACTTGGCTAGGAGATTCGAAGAATCATCTGTGCACGCACATAGCTTCAGATGTTCAAGTTTGACGAAAACAATACCATCACCATAACAATCCTGCCCCAACGATTTTTATAAACATAATAGATAAAAAGGGAGTCTATAAATAAGATGGACGACTTGCAAACTAATTTATTACCATTGAACATACTGTAAGATGCTTGACAGATGTGACTGATCCAATAACACTTTTGAGAGCAAAGGATTTAACATCGACATGTGCTTCCCTCAGCTTAGGCATACTCTTAAACGAACAAGGACTCTCATTCCAATCCGTAAGTTTCAGATATTCTAAAGAAGGAGTATCTATCTCATACCGTTTTAATGACTCCCAACCATGAGATATGTGCAGTGATAGCTTCTGCAAAGATGGGACGGCAACACTGAACTCTTTCATATCTTCACCCTCACGAAAAGACACCTCGAGATCTTCAAGAACAGGGGATATAGATAGAAGCGCTTGAAAGGATTCTTCATCTGCGTATCCCACACTTTGAAGATGCAAAGTTTTCAGAGAGGGAAGGCAAACCATAGAGGGAACAGCCCCGAGAGTCAAGTGTCTGAGTTTCAAGATCACGAGCGATTTGCAGGAAAAAAACCTGCTCGGAAACATGTTTCCATTACTATCTGTATCATGAGATATATCCAGCTCGCGAATGCGGCGAGAAACTGCAGTTTCAAGCCACAGTTTGATATCTTGAGGTTTAATATGTGGCGGATCACGCGACTCCCATAACGAAAGACGCAAGCTTTCTATGACAGGAGCTCTATGTAATGGCAGACTCTTGCTGATAAAATCCCGAAGTACAAGCAGCGAGCGATCTCTACCAGTGTACTCAAGTTTAGGCAACCACATCCAAAGAAACTTCCATCGACTAAACAAAATGCTAGTGGAAACAGCAACCTTTGTTGGAACAAAGGATAGTATCCTCACCAACAGTTCATCAGGCAATCCACTGATGTTGTCCATTTCTTACAAGTTCAGGATACTGTTACTTGGGTTCTGTCTTAAGCCAGCAAAAGAAAACAAGACAATACAAAGGATTTGTCTTAAGCCAAGCAAATGAAGTAATAACAAGAGAAAGCTGGAATGGGCGAAACTCTAGAAGAAGATAAAACCTGTAAAAATTACGCTCGGAAGCCGGAATTAGAAGACGATTCGGAAACGCCCAAAGAAGAGCGGAAGCATTTGGTTACACAAATTTAATTCTCCATCGAACTCATCGTAGTGAGAAGCCTTCTCGGACAGATGGCGTCGCCATCACTACTTTACGATTAATTAGGTTTTCGTATGGGCCTGGGCTTCGTATGAAGCTCTTTCTTCGTTTCTCAGCATTTTGAATCAGTGTGCCGTAATGGTGACAAATAGCTCTCAATGTGCTGGGAATTTGAGTTAAAATCCGCGTGTCCCGCGGATTTTGACCCGTTGCGGGACAGATGCGGGTTAAAAAATTTTAAATTCGAAACGAAACGGGTGGGTGCGGGTTAAAATTTTCAATTGCGGGGCAGATGCGGGTCGGCATATTTTGTCTGGGGGTTTGCGGGTACGCGCGATTTAAAAAATAAAAATAAAAAAATATTAATTATTAATATTTTGTTATTTTAAAATATAAATATTATATAATATATAAAATATATTAAAATATATTAAATTTTTATTTTAATCTCGAAAATATACATTTTTTTAAAAAAATATTTATTTTATATCATTAAAAACAAAATAATAATTAAAAATATATAAAAAATTTTGTTTAACTATTTTGCGGGTAACCCGCGGGTCACCCGCAATTTAAGCGGGGCGGGTGCGGGTGTGCTATTTTGTTTTGCGGGTCATACGGGTTGCTGGTTTTGCGGGTCAAAAAAATTTTCGATCCGCTGCGGGGCGGGTTGACCCGCAAACCCACCACTAGCTCTCATTAGCATTTCTTTTCACTGAGTTTTTGTTTTTTCTCACCCTTTCTCATTAATTTAAAAAAGAAATTCAAGAAAAAGCCATACATAATGCAAATCTATAATATAATTATATTTTACTTCAGAGTTATTTCACTCACACTTCAAATCTATAATATAATTATATTTACACATAAAATCTCAAAATTAGGTTTTTAATTTGCACCGTAAAAAAACAGACTAAAACTATTCAATTTGCGATAAAAAAAGTAATAATGTTCTGGTGTATATTATTTTTTTTAAAATATTTTTAATTAATTTATTTCTTTTTTTTACTTTAATTTATAGAAAAATTATGTATCATCATTCTTCAATTTTTTTACTATCTATAGTCCGATAATTTTGTTGGTCTTCCTCGAATCAAATCTCGAGACTATTATATTTATTGTTACGAACATAATTATAACATTTAAAGATCTCTTTACGTCTACTTCATCTGTTTCTCAATATAAGATATTTTAGTTAGAAGCACAAATATTAAGAAAAGTATTTTTTTTACAAAAAACAGCATTTAATATATAAAATAAATATAATTTAACCAATCATAAAAAAAATTAAAATATAATTGGTTACACACTCTCCAATAAATGTAAAAGTTGCATTGAAATGTGAAAACAACTTATATTTTAAAATAAAAAAAATCTTCAAAACATCTTATATTGATAAACAGAGAGAATACTATCATGTTTGTCAGATCAGGAATTGGAGTTGTAGATCCATGAACCATTATAAAAGTCACAAATGGCAGAAAAAGACTTTGCAATGGTACAATAAAAAACACCGAATCAAAAATTTCATTTACAAATATTGAATATAAAGATACATATACATAGTGAAAAAAGAAATCCCAAATAGCCAATTTGGATGTATATCTTTAAGATAACATAAGATGATTAAAAATTAAATAAACCATCATTCTTTGTCTCTCAACTTGATAAAGAAATCCCTAACAATGATATGGATATATATATATAACTTCTTTAAAAAAACCTTCATTCTTGCACCAAAAAAAAAAATAAAAAAAAATTCACATAACTCATACTAGAGTTTATAGTACATTCGGATAGTGGAGCCGGAATCACAATTTTGAAACCAAAAACGGCATGGACACATCTGAATTCAAATCCAGCATACAAGACAACATTGTCGAGCTTCAAATCATCTTTCCTATACTAACTTGTAGTATCAGTAATAATCTAATGATTCAAAAGGGGCATAACTAACAAAAGGCAGAATAAAACTGGACCACAAACCTCTAGATATCAATTGATTGATGGCATTATCAAGAATATTTTTTTATTCTAACTGACAAAATTTTTTGCTAATATCGTAAAAACTTGCACTAAAACTATTTTGGATTGTATTGTACAACTGATACCCAAACAACCCCAGCTTATGAAGTAATAATGGCGATCAACCAAACTCATTTTACAAAGAACAAACAATGCCATTGAGTCTCTATCAAAGAAACTCATCAAACAATCAACATAAGATTGACAAATTTATAAGAAATTATGAAGAATTCGTCATTGAAAGGATAAAAAAGAATAAAAACCAAATTACATAAATCAAGCTCAATATATAACAGAGTAACAATAAATTAGAACCTTACATTATAACAGAGTTCATATAGTAATCAAAACACTCACACATCGAACACATAAAGTTGAGTTCAATAGACATTCAAATCTATAGATTTAAAATTTCTACAAATTCGACGATATAAATAGAACATTTGATTTACAAAAAAAAAATATTCTTCACTTCAAATGAGTTTTTACCTAAGTTGTTTTTTAAATATTATATTACTATTTAGTCAGGCATCTTTGGTCCAACCTAAATGAAATCAACCAACTCAATATCTGAAATCCATTATTTTATGAAGCTCTAACTAATGAGTGAGTTTAAAAATTTATCGATTGACTGATTAAGCGGCTATAAATAAATCCACAGTTCAATGATATATGTACATAATTTACCGATTTCAAATTATATTTTTTTATTGAAACATATAAATTGTAAAACTAATGTATCACTTATATATTATTATTATTTTTGTCAACAATATCATATATATTAATAAAATGGATATCAACAAATATATTTTCAAAACTATTAATTCTTTTTTTTAATGAAAACAACTAAAAGTTTATTCATTTATAAATATAAAGAAGGTTGAAGTTGTTAAAATTTCAGTTAATAACTTTCAAATAAAAACATCAAAATATCTAGTTATACATATATTAAACATATTATGCAGATACACATGTATATTCTATGTAGACACACTAGACACTGAATACATATTAAAAGTTTGTTGTTAGTAGTTTAACAATTTATATGCCTAAAATTCTTTCAAATTCTTTGATCCTAAACCAGAAACGCAATAGACCTCTACTAAGAAGCCTCTCATTTTTTGGAAGATTATATTAATATTCGGAACAATCTGGTCTTTGTTGGACACACACGAGAAGAGATGAACTCAGAAATCTATTATACAAATGAGAACATGTAAAATGATTCAAATTCTCTGATTTATTATTACTCAACAAACACGAGTTCGCATGTGCTTGAAGCTCGAGAAGAGAGTGTCAACTCCTTGATCATCTTAGGGATTGCAGGGAATGTTGCTTTCCTCAAGTGGCGAGCGTTCTTCAAGATATAAACAGCAATCTCTTTATCTTGTGGCCTCCCAAAGTATCGGGACCAGTTGAGAATTTGCAGAGACAACATGCACTCAGGAACACAACTCGGTTGATTCCAGCTAACCATCTCATTTGTCCTTAAATCTACATGATGCGACTAAGACCACCAAGCACAAAGAAGAAGAAGAATTGGATTAAATACGACACTGCTAATTCATCAGATAAAACAAACAAACAAAAATACTTTATCAAAAAAACTTACATCTAGTACAAGGATGTCTAACACTCGTAAGTTAGGTGAATCTTTGAGGAAATTGGCTAGGAGATTCGAAGAATCCTCTGTGCACACACATAGCGTCAAATGTTCAAGCTTGTCGAAAACAATACCATCACCATACACATCCTGCCCCAACGATTTTTATAAACTTAATTGATAAAAAAGGGAGTCTATAAATAAGATGGACGACTTGCAAACTGATAAACGACAACTAATTAATTACCGTTGAACATACTGTAAGATGCTTGACAGATGTGCCTGATCCAATAACACTTGTGAGAGCAATGGAGTCAACATTGAGGTGTGCTTCCCTCAGCTTAGGCATACTCTTAAACGAACAAGGACGCTCGTTCCAATCTGCAAGTTTCAGATATTCCAAAGAAGGAGTATCTATCTCATACCGTTTTAATGAGCGCCAATAATCAGATATATGCAGTGATAGCTTCTGCAAAGACGGGACGGCAACAGTGAACTCTTTCATATTTTCATACTCACGAAAATACACATCTAGATCTTCAAGAACAGGACATATAGACAGAAGCGCTTGAAAGGATTCTTCATCTGCGTATGTCACAAGTTCAAGTTCCAAAGTTTTCAGAGAGGGAAGACAAACCATAGAGGGAACATCCCTGAGAGTCACGAATCTGAGTTTCAAGATCAAGAGCGATTTGCAGGCAAACAAGCTGCTCGGAAACATGTTTTCATTACTCTTTGAAGAATAAGTAATATCCAGCTCGCGAATACGGCGAGAAACTGCAGTTTCAAGCCACAGTTTGATATGTTGAGGTTTAATATGTGACTCCCTAAACGAAAGACGCAAGCTTTCTATGATCGGAGCTCTATGTAATGGCAGACTCTTGCTGATAAAATCCCGAAGTACAAGCAGCGAGCGATCTATACCAGTGTACTCAAGTTTAGGCAACCACATCCAAAGAAACCTCCAACGTTTAGACAAAATGCTAGTGGAAACAGCAACCTTTGTTGGAACAAAGGATAATATCCTCACCAACAGTTCATCAGGCAATCCACTGATATTGCCCATTTCTTAACAAATCAGGATACTGTTATTTGGGTTCTGTCTTAGGCCAACAAAAGAACACAAGAAAACAAGACATTACAAAGGAGTTGTCTTAAGCCAAGCAAATGAAATAATATAACTAAGAGAAAACAGGAATGCGACGAAACTCTAGAAGAAGAGAAAACCTGTGAAAATAACGCTCGGAAGCCGGAACTAGAAGATGAATCGGAAACGCCCAAAGAACAGCAAAAGTATTTGGTCACACAAATTCAATGCTCCATCGAACTCATCGTAGTGAAAAGCATTCCTTCTCGGTCAGATGGCGTCACCACCAATTAAACGTTTCTACTTTACGATTAATTGGGTTTTTAAACGTTTTTATGTGGGCCTGGGCTTCGTATGAAGCTCTGTCTTCGTTTCTCAGCATTTCGAATCAGTTGGCCCTGATGGTGACAAAAGTGTTCTCATTAGGATTTATTGAAACTGAGTTTTTGTTTCTTCTCACCCTTTTTCATTAATATAAGAATCCAAAAAAACCATACATAATGCAAACCAAAAACCACATTTTAAATGATTTAAGGCGATAAAAAGTTAGCATTTTAAACTTCAGAGTTATTTTACTCACACTTCAAATCTATAATATAATTATATTTACACATAAAACTTTACACATTTTTTTTTTGAACACATAAGACCTCAAAATTAGGTTTTTAGTTTGCACCGTGATAAAAAATGACCGAAACTATTCAACTTTCTTTAAAATATAACAACATTTTGGTACATATTATTTTCAAATAATTTTTAATTTACTAAATATTTTTACTTTAATTTTTGAAAATTAATTATGTATCATCATTCTCAGATTTTTCACTATCTCTAATCCAATAATTTTGTTGGTCCTCCTCGAATCAAATCTCGAAACTATTATATTATTGTTGTTATCACAATTATATCCTTTAAAGATCTATTTACATCTACTATCGTATTTTTCAGATTTGGGATTGGAGTTGTGGATCCATGAGCCATCATAAAAAGTCACAGAAAATAACTTTGCAATCGTACAAGAAAAAACACATAATCAAAAATTTCGTTACAAATATTGAGAAGAAATATACATATACATAGTGAAAAAAAGAAATCCCAAGTAGCCAGTTTTGATGTATATCTTCAAGATAACATAACACTACAAGAAAACGTTGAAATTCCGATGGAAATTCCGAGGGAAAATGAGTTCCTCGGAATTTTCCGACGAAAAACCGAGGAAACTCCGTGTTTTCCTCGGAATTTCGTCGGAAATTTCCGAGGACATCATGTTTCCTCGGAAATTTCCGACGACATTCCGAGGAAACGGTGTCCGTGGAAATTTCCGACGGATATTTGTAAGATACCGAGGAAAGTTTTGACCCGTTAGAGACCGTTGGGAGTGCCGTTGGGATATTTCCAGAATTCCGAGGAAATAGCGAGGAAAAGTTGTTTTTCTCAGAATTTCCTCGGAATTTCCTCAGTATGTCGGAGCCGTTAGAGACCCGTTAGGAGAGCCGTTGGGATATTTCAAGAATTCCGAGGAAAAACCGAGGAAATGTTATTTTTCCTCGGAATTTCCTAGGAATTTCGTCAGTATGTCGGGAGGATTTCATCTATAAATACATCCACCCCTCTTCCTCTTCATTCACTCCATTTCATCTTATTTCCTCCCTCTATCTTTACACACGATTTTGGTTTTTTAAAAAATGTCTTCGTCAAATTATTATCGATCTTGGATGGATCGACCTCATTTGGATCCGAAGACGAAATTGCTTACGAAGGAATACGAACGAGGTGTGAAGGAATTCATGGGGTTAGTTAAACGACAACCGGGAGCCGAAACAGGTAAGTTAAGATGTCCTTGCTCTAATTGTAAAAATAGAAAGGTTATTAAAGAGTTGGATGTTTGGACACATATTTTTTTAAATGGGTTTACACGAAGTTACAAAATTTGGTATCATCACGGGGAAACCGGATATGAACCTGGTAGTACTAGCGAACCTCGGCCGGCGGTTATTAGAAGAACCAATTAGAACGGATTTAGAGTATGGTGTAGGTATTGAGCAGATGGTAAATGATCATTTTAGAGGGGAAGATTTACCCAATGCAGAAGCTAGGAGATTTTATGATATGTTGGATGCTGGAAAGAAACCTTTGTATGAAGGTTGCAGAGATGGTCATTCAGCTTTATCATATGCTACAAGACTGATGTCCATTAAAACAGATTATAACTTGGCTGAAGACTGTGTGGATGCGATAGCTGAATTTGTAAAAGGTATTCTACCTGAGGATAATGTAGCTCCAGGTTCATACTACGAGGTTCAGAAACTTGTATCTGGTGTTAGTTTACCGTATGAGGTAATAGATGTATGCAGCGATAACTGCATGATTTATTGGAGGGCGGATGACCAGCGGATTACATGCAAATTTTGTGGGAAGCCTCGTTACAAAGATACGTGGAAGAGTTAGAGTGCCATATAAAAGGATGTGGTATTTGCCTTTAAAGGACAGGTTGCAGAGGTTGTATCTTTCAGAAAGGACAGCGCAACGAATGAGATGGCATGCGGAGCACTCAACAGATGGTGAGATTAGACATCCTTCAGATGCAAAAGCGTGGAAGCATTTCAATCAAAGTATCCTGACTTTGCATATGAGAGAAGAAATGTCTACCTTGGATATTATGTACCGATGGTTTCAGCCCGTATGGAAAGAGTGGAAGACAATATTCTCTATGGCCAGTCATTGTTACACCATATAACTTACCCCCAAACTTGTGCTTGCGACGAGAGTTTTTGTTTCTTTCCATTCTCGTTCCCGGACCAGAGCATCCTAAGAGATCACTTGATGTGTTTCTTCAGCCACTAATATATGAGTTGCAACAACTATGGGCTGAAGGTGCTGAAACATACGATATTTCGTGTAAAGAAAACTTTCAAATGCGGGCAGTACTAATGTGGACAATAAGTGATTTTCCAGCATATGGTATGTTATCTGGATGGACAACGCATGGGAGGCTATCATGTCCATATTGTCAAGATGACACAGATGCTTTCCAACTAAAGAACGGAAGAAAAACGTGTTGGTTTGACTGTCACAGACGATTCCTACCACATGATCATCCATACCGTCGGAGTAAGAATTTCTTTAGGAAGAACAAACAGGTGTTTGATGGTCCACCTGAGGAAGTTAGTGGGAAAGTTTTGAAGACACAACTAAGAGATTTTGGTGCAGAAAGGACGCCAGTCGTGGGGACATGAGAATTTCCTGTAGATGCTGTTGGAGAACTACATAACTGGCACAAGAAAAGTATTTTCTTTGATTTGCCATACTGGGAGGATCATCTGCTAAGGCATAATTTAGATGTCATGCATATTGAGAAGAAATTTTTGACAATCTCATGAACACGATCCTTAACGTTAAAGGTAAAACAAAGGATAATTTGAAGTCGAGACTGGATTTAGTCGATATATGTGCTCGTCCAGAACTTCATGTTGATGAGAATGGTAGGGCTCCTTTCCCCATATACCGGCTTGATGCAGAGGGGAAAAACGCGTTCTTTGATTGGATTTCAAACGATGTGGAGTTTCCAGATGGCTACGCATCTAATTTGCGAAACTGTATCGACAGAAAGGAAGGAAAGTTCACAGGTTTGAAAAGTCACGATTGCCATGTGATGATGCAGCGCCTCCTTCGTTGCCTTCAAGGAACTATTACCACGAAAAGTTCATGAAGCTGTTGCAGGGATAAGTGCTTTTTTCCGCGATTTATGCAGCAGATCAGTGACTCTTGAAGGTATTACAAATTTGAAGACTAACATTGCCGTGATTCAGTGCAACCTTGAGAAGATATTTCCTCCCTCATTTTTTGATGTTATGGAGCATTGCTATTCACCTTGCAAGAGAATTGGAACTTGGTGGTCCTGTGCAGTATAGATGGATGTATCTGTATGAGCGGTATATGTTCCATTTGAAGAAGAAGGTGAAAAATTTAAGTAGGGTGGAAGGTTCTATAGTCGCACAGATGATCAATGAAGAAATTTCAAACTTTGCGGAGCACTACTTTCCAGCAGAAGTTCAGACCAAAAACAGAAGATCTGCTCGGCATGATGATAGAGGTCAACGGGCAACATATCATGTTAAGGTTCCAGACATTTTCACAGATGTTGGACGACTTAGCGGAAAACCAAAGGACCGTCGACTTACTGAGCACGAGCGAAGTCATTTGCAGACATATTTGCTGACGAACTGCGAAGACGTTCTTCCATATGAGAGGTAAGTTTATTATCTTAAAAATTCTATTTTGAAAAATTGACATTTTAATCTAAATAGTTATATTATTGACATCATATGTACAGGATTTTCATGGCAGCGAAGCGGTTGGAATATAGATACGCCACAGAGGCGGAACTAGAAGAAATGAAGCAGAGAGAATTTGCTGGATGGATGTTTACCTATGTGAGTGCCTTAAACAAATAAAAAGTACATTTACCATATATTTATTCTAATTCATATTTATTGAAAATACAACCTATTGCTATTGGATCTGCTGGGATTTGGACAGAGGGAAAACGCGAGATTGGATACTGGATGGTTGGCCCAAACTGTGTTGTAAAGTCATATCCGAGATTCTGTACTCGAGGATATGCATTCGCAACTGAGAAGAGGAGACATTCGCGTACGACCTACGATGCTGGCGTTTGTTCTTCATCAGGAGATGATGTATACTACGGACACATACAAGAGATTTTGGAAATCAAGTATTTGGGCTTGCTTGGATTGCGCTGTACTGTTTTCTATTGTGATTGGCACGACAACACTCCAGATCGAGGTGTGAGAACAGATGCATTTGGTGTTACATCAGTACATTCGAGGCGAAAGCTGCAATATTATGATCCTTTCATTCTTGCTTCTCAGGCCGATCAGGTAAGTTAATGTTGTACGAATTCAAAATGATTGATCATAATTCATTCTTTTACTAATTTTTTAAAATGTTACAGGTTTCTTATATCAAGTACCACGGGTAAGGAACAGAGATGATCCATGGGTTACGGTTACAAGAGTCAACCGAGAGGCCGAGTTCAGGGAACTTCAGAGCTTGAAGACCCGCTGCAACCAATCACATCCGGCAACTTAAGTGCAGCTGAAGATGTAGGGGAAGGTGGCCTTGTAGTCGATTTGACAGACTTCGCAGAGGACGCCGTCGTTTACGCAGAAGATGAACCAGTTATTGGAGAGTTTCACCAAGATCCAGATTCCGATTCATCTGGTGACAATGAGTCAGAGTCAGATTAGAATTTTTTTTTTTTTTTTTTTTAAAAAAAAAACATTCCGACGGAATTCCGAGGGAATTTAGGTTTTCCTCGGAATTTCCTCGAAATTAAAAAATTCATCTCATTCCTCGGATATTCCTCGGAAATTTCCGAGGAAATTCCGAGGAAATTAAAAAATTCATCTCATTCCTCGGAATTTCCTCGGAAATTTCCGACGACATTCCGAGGAATGAGATGAATTTTTTAATTTCCTCGGAATTTCCTCGGAAGGAGGAAATAGGGTTACATAACCTAAGAACGACGTTTTGCGGATCGAATACACAGATATAACCTTCATTGAGTGTCTTAAATAGCTTATGTAGTCATACCTAGTGTTTTACACCGTAACTTACATTTTTACGATTGCTCGAACAAAAATCACACAACATAAGATAAACACTTATAAACTTTAACAAACGTTAAACGAATTACTTACAATTATTTTTGAATTTTTTTATTTCATGGTTTATGATCATCCACACAAATTATCCTCAATTGAATGAATTGCATTTGTACTAAAAATGAAATACCGGGAAAAAATTGGGACTTTCAAACCCTAAACACGTTCCTCGGTATTTCCTCGGAAATTTCCGAGGAAATCCGAGGAAAGATGGATTTTCCTCGGTATTTCCTCGGAAATTTCCGACGAAATACCGAGGAAACGTGTTTCCGTCGGAAAGTTCGTACCGGGAAACCAAAAATCTTGAATTAATTCGAGAACCGCGTGTTAGGTATGATTTTAATTTATCCGACGGAATTCCGACGAACAACGTCCGTCGGAAATAGTAAATATAATACCTATCCTCTTCTTCTCTTCTCCGCCGCTTCGAACATATCGACCTATACTCTCTCTACTCTCTCTCCTCTCGATCTCCTCTATCATCTCGCCGCCGGTTGTCCTCTCTGTCCTCTCTCTCATCTCGATCTCCTCTATCATCTCGCCGCCGGTTCTCCTCTCTCTCCTCTCTCTCATCTCGCCGAATCATGTAAGAATCAACCAAACTTCATATTTTTGTGATTCCAAACTTCATATTTTCGTGTGTGATATCGAATATTGAGATCGAATATTGCGGATTTTAGGTTGTTAGAAGGATAGTTTCGTATTTTAGGTTGTTAGATTGATAGTTTAGGATTGAATTTCGGATTTTAGGTTATTGTTTTAGTTTTCAATTGTAGGATTGAACGATTTTTGATTTTTTATAACGTTTTTTTTTTTACTTATAAAAACGTTTTTGATTTTAAAAAACGTTTTACTTTAATTTTAAATTTTTTTCCTATATTTAGTTTTAAAAAACGTTTTTGCTTTTAAAAACCGTTTGTCAATGAATTTGAAAAACGTTTTTACTCTTTTATAAGTCTTTTTTCAGATATAAAAACTATTGTTTTTAAAAAGGTTTTTGATTTGTAATATCTAAAATCACTATTTTCCAAAAAATTTAAAAAACGTTTTTCAATGATTTTTACAATTGTTTTCTGTTATTAACACTTTTTTTTCTGATATTAAAACTATTTTTATAAGTATTAAAACATTTTTTGATTTGTAAAAACATGTATATGATTTAAAAAAAGTTTTTTCAATTTTTAAAAAGGTTTAGCAAGTTTCTAAAACGTTTTTTTCTGATATTACAAATATTTTTTTAAGTATTACAATATTTTTTGATTTTTTTAAAACATGTATATGATTTTTAAACTATTTTTATATCTATTTAAACTAAAATCACTTATTTTTAAAAAAGGTTTTCGATTTTTAATAACTAAAATCACTATTTTCCAAATTCCAAAGATTTTAAAAAACGTTTTTCAATGATTTTTACAATTGTTTTTCTGTTATTAAAACTATTTTTTCTGATATTAAAACTATTTTATTAAGTATTAAAACATTTTTTGATTTGTAAAAACGTGTATATGAATTAAATATTACTAACGCATTATAACTTTTTTTGGATTTTTATATCTTTAAACTACAGGTCTTACGATGATCAGACCCCGGCTCCTCGACAGCGTCGTGCTCGTGGTCGTGGCTCGGGGAGCCACTCCGTTCAGGATTCCCGCAGCTCCCACGATACATCTCCCTCTCCATATCCCGACGCTCCTTCTGGCTCTGATGCTGCACCCGTTATTCCTCCGAACTATCAGGCTCCTGCGGAACTGGCGAGGGTTGCAGCGTTTGTTCGACAGCCTGGTCGTCACCATCTTCCGTTTCTCACTCCCCATCCATCTGGACCCGGTCAGACATGGTTTGATCGATCCTCGAACGGGATCAGCGCATGGATCAACCGTATGATGTATCTGTGCTTGGACGTGGGACATCCTACTTTCACCGACTTTCCTTTAAGCAAACAAGTTCTGTGGTTTGAACAGTTTGCGGTAAGTATTCTTTATTTTTTCAATTTAAATTTTTTCAATATATATATTCTGCTAATTGTTTTTTTTTTTTCAGCAAGAATTCAACTGGAATCCCGACTATACGGCTTTGTCTATTCCCTTCGTCCACAAAGTTATGACCAACTATGGTTATCAAATTTACGAGTGGAAGAAGAAGTGGCAAAAGAACAAGGTTTGCTTTTTTATTTTTAAAACCTTTTTAAAATTTATTACATTATATTTTAATTAATCTAACAATTTTTTTTTTCAAAAAGGTCCCAAAGTTAATGAACCTCGAGGTCTGGGCACAGTTGATTGAGCATTGGAGTAAAGACGAGACGAAATCGACTTCTTCCACCAACTCCACCAACCGCAAGAGCGATCGTAAAGGAAAGGGCGTCTACAAGCACAACTTGGGTGCTCAGTCCCAAGCCACTCTGAGAGATCGCATGGTAACTTCAATCGCTTTTTATTCTATTTAATAATTTTATAATTTTTGAAATTTAAAATTCTCAATTTTTCTTCTAATTACTAATATTTATATTGATATCAAGGTGGAAGCAAATGATGGTGAGCCGGTTGATGGTTTCGCGCTAATGAAGAAGGCGTATACGAACAAGCAGACCGGCGAGATCGATGACGTTGTCGTGAAGGGTGTCGTCGACCTCATCAACAGTCAGTTGGAAGAAGCATCGTCTCAGCGTCCAATCGAAGACGAAGATTCAACGGGTTTCCAATTGCCTCGGGATCAGATCAACGAAATCGTTCAAAAGGTAAGTTTCATTTCATCTTAATTATTATTTACATTTTTTTATTTTTCTATTTCAATCGGTTCCAATCTTAATTATTATTTACATTTTGGTTATTTTCTATTTCAGTCGGTTCCAAAGAAGAAGGGCAGAATGGTGGGTTTGGCTCGTCCGTCACGGGCGGTTACGTCTTCTGCTGCAGCCCCGCCCTTTGTTGATCCCGAAGAACTTATGGGTCAGCTGCAGGACAAGGACCAACGCATTTCAGCGTTGGAGACTCAGATGGCGACCCAACAGGCGAGCTTCGAGGCACAGAGGAAGCTGAACGAGCAGATGATGGAAATGATGAGGAGGTTGCACCCGAACGTCGATTTTTCGACCTTCCAAGACCCGAACACCCAAAACCCGTAGTTTTTTTTTTCAAAAACTTGGAATGTTTTTTTTTTTTTGTAAGACTTTCAATTTTATATATTTAATATTTCATTTTATATTTTCAAATTTAATTTTCTAATATCTTTTCTTTTAAGAAATAATTTTTAAAAAAAATTTTAATTTTTTTTAAATTATTTTTTAAATATTTCCGACGAACTCTTCCTCGGAAAATTCTGACGGACTCCTTCCGTCGGAAATTTCCGACGGAGGACTTCCATCGGAAATTTCCGACGGACGGTTTCCGTCGGCAATTTACGACGGACTCCTTCCGTCGGAAATTTCCGATGGATTTCTGCGTCGGAATTTCCGACGGATAACTCCGTCAGAATATTCCGACGGAATGTTCCGTCGGAAATTTCCGACGAAGATTCCGACGAATAGTCTTCCTCGCTTTTTCCTCGGAATTTTCTTTCCTCGGAATTCCGTCGGAAATTTCCGAGGAAATTCCGAGGAAATACAAAATTCCGACGACTTTTTTCCGACGGAAAAGTTCCTCAATATGCCGTCGGAATACCCTAATTCCGACGGAATTCTGAGGAATTTATCCGTGGGAAATTGCATGTTTTCTTGTAGTGTAAGAGATTAAAGATTAAACAAACCATCTTTTCTTTGCATCTCATGATATATATATATAACTTTCCCCCACAAAATCTTCATTCTTGCACCAATAAAAAAAAAAAATCACATAACTCATATTAGAGTTTATAATACCTTCGGATACTTGAGTCGGAACCACAATTTCGAAACCAAAAACGGCATAGACACATCTGAGTTCCAATCCGGCATACAAAACAACATTGTCGAGCTCAAATCCACTTGTAGTATCATGCAGTAATAACTTAATGATTTAAAAGGGACATAATTAACAAAAGGCAGAATAAAGTTGGACCACAAATCTCCAGATATCAATTAATTGATGGCATCATCAAATGATTTTAATTTAACTAACAAAAAAATTTGCTAATATCGCAAAAAACTTGCACTAACTTTTTTTGGGATCATATTGTAAACTGAAACTGAAGTAAACCCAGCTTATGTAGTAGTAACAGCTATCAAACAAACTCATTTTACAAAGATCAAACAATACCATTGAGTCTCTATCAAAGAAACCCATCAAACAATCAATACAAAATTGACAGATTTATAAGAAATTATGAATAATTCGTCATTGAAAGGATAAAAGACAATAAAAACCAAATTACATAAACCAAGCTCAATATACAACAGAATAACAATAAATTGGAACATTGCCGTATAACAGAGATCATATAGCAATCAAAACACTCACACATAAAGTTCAATAGACATTCAAATCTATTGTTTTAAAATTTCTACAAAATCGGCGATATAAATATGAAATTAGAATTCTATTACACAAATGAGAACTTGAATCCCTAAACAAAAACGAGTTTGCATGTGCTTGAAGCTCGGAAAGAGAGTGTCAACTCCTTGATCATCTTAAGGATTGGAACATCATGTTCGTTTTCATCATCAGCCCAGAATGTTGCTGTCCTCAAGTGGCGAGCATTTTTCAAGATATAAACCGCAATCTCTCTATCTTGTGGCCTCCCAAAGTATTGTGACCAGTTGAGAATTTGTAGACTCGACAGCATGCACTCAGGGACACAACTCGGTTGATTCCAGCTGACCATCTCATTAGGCCCTAACTCTCCATGTGACTAAGACCACCAAGCACAACAAGAAGAAGAAGGAGAACCGGATTAAATACGACACTGGTCATTCATCAGATAAAACAAAAAAAATATATAGTTTATCGAAGAAACTTGCATCTAGTATAGAGATGTCTAAGACTCGCAAGTTAGGTGAATCTCTGAGGAACTTGGCTAGGAGATTCGAAGAATCATCAGTGCACACACATAGCTCCAGATGCTCAAGCTTGTCGAAAACAATACCATCACCATACAAATCCTGCCCCAACGATTTTTATAAAGTTAATTGATAAAAAGGGAGTCTATAAATAAGATGGACGACTTGCAAACTGATAAACGAAAACTAATTAATTACCATTGAACATACTGTAAGATGCTTGACAGATGTGACTGATCCAATAACACTTTTGAGAGCAATGGAGTCAACACTGACATGTGCTTCCTTCAGCTTAGGCATACTCTTAAACGAAGAAGGACTCTCATTCCAATCTGCAAGTTTCAGATATTCCAAAGAAGGAGTATCTATCTCATACCGTTCTAATGAGAGCCCACGATCATATATCTGCAGTGATAGCTTCTGCAAAGACGGGACAGCAACAGTGAACTCTGTCATATTATTTTCATCCTCACGGAAAAACACCTCTAGATCTTCAAGAACAGGGCATATAGATAGAAGCGCTTGTAAGGATTTTCCATCTTCGTACGTCACACTATCAAGTTGCAAAGTTTTCAGAGAGGGAAGACAAACCATAGAGGGAACATCCATGACAGTCAAGTATCTGAGTTTCAAGACCACGAGCGATTTGCAGGCAAACAAGCTGCTGGGAAACATGTTTTCGTTACTATCTGAAATTAAAGAAATATCCAGCTCGCGAATACGGCGAGAAACTGCAGTTTCAAGCCACAGTTTGATATGTTGAGGTTTAATATGAAGATCAAGTAACTCCCATAAGTCAAGATGCAAGCTTTCTATGACCGGAGCTCTATGTAATGGCAGACTCTTGCTGATAAAATCCCGAAGTACAGGAAGTGAGCGATCTCCACAAGTGTACTCAAGTTTAGACAACCACATCCAAAGAAACTTCCATCGACTAGACAAAATGCTAGTGGAAACAGCAACCTTTGTTGGAACAAAGGATAGTATCCTCACCAACAGTTCATCAGGCAATCCACTGATGTTGTCCATTTCTTACAAGTTCAGGATGCTGTTACTTAGGTCCTGTCTTAAGCCAACAAAAGAACACAAGAAAACAAGACAATACAAAAGATTTGTCTTTAAGCCAAGCAAATGAAGTAATAATAAGAGAAAACTGGAATGTGACGAAACTCTAGAAGAAGAAGAAAAAAACCTGTGAAAATTACGCTCGGAAGCCGGAATTAGAAGACAAATCGGAAACGCCCAAAGAACAGCGAATGCATTTGGTTACACAGATTCAATTCTCCATCGAACTCATCGTAGTGTAAAGCATTCCTTCTTGGGGAAGTCAGATGGCGTCGCCATCACCACTCAGTAAACCCTTTATATTTCCTACAGATTAATTGTCTACAAACTAGAAATTATACTATTGCTCTTCCCTGTGACCGGACTCTTGCTCTTCAGATGACTCTTGCACTCCAATTTTCGTCACTCCATTTGACTAGCAAATAAAATAATCATTTTGGGCTTTTTTGGACTTGAAATAGCATTAAAATGGGCTGCACTTGATACCTAACAGGCTAACATCATAGATAGATTTCTGAGTGCTTATTATCCAGATCTTCATAAATTAGCCCAATAATTCCATATAAAAACTATTTGATTAATGCATTTGCCAATGGTGATTAAGGTCTGTCATGCCTCTTCTTTTTTTTTTTTTTGTCAACAAAGTTTTCATTTGATTTTGGGCCTACAGGCCAATGTTTACAGAAAGGAGGAAAGAGATACAAAGATTGGGTAAAGATATGGGCCTAATTGAGCAACTAAACAAGAAAAACAGGTGGTCCAAAACCACAAGACAACTCTGCACCACATATTACCCTAAGGATTTCTTCGACATGCAGCCGCCGGTCACCGTCGGGGAGAAAACGTTACCACCGTTGCACGCTAAAACTTCGTATTCTGATCACCACCTTTCTGCTTGATCTACTCTTCCAAAGCAACACCTGAGATTAACCGAAGAGAACACACCACCGAACAACACCGTGAAGCAAGCTACCTCCGAGCCCCTCCTCCGCCGTCTCAACACATCTATTGATTGAGACTTTGCCCACCAAAAGCTCCTCCACCTAGAGCAGTGGAAGCGGTGAAGAATTAACGCTCGTCCAAGTAGATGAACGCCGACGAGTCCAACGGTTCAACGGCATCTAAAGAGACTAGAGAAAGAACCGGGAAGAGAGATCTGAAAAAAAAACAAATTCTGAATTTGGAAGAGACCAAATCAGAAAAACTTATTATCCAATTGATCGAAAGGAATTCGAATCAATTGGAAGCAACCCGAAAAACCAAAAGAAAAATCCGAAAAAACGGAAGCTAAGATCCGACAAACGGAAAATTTACATCAAAAAAACAAAAAACCGAACATCCGGCATGAAGCCGTCGGCCGGTAAACCGAGATCAAAGTATTGAAAAACTTTTAGAGAGAAGATGGAGAGTTCTAGAGAGAGAGAAGTATAAGAAAAGGTTTGTCGTCATGCCTCTTCTTATGCTCTCTATCTCTATGATCATATATCATTATAACTATGACTTTTAAAAACTCTTTCTTTTTACAAATTTTCTATTTAATATATATCAATATAATTGAAAAAAAAAACTAAAAAAATTTAAAAATAATGACTACTCTACACTATTAAGGATCAACAAAAATAATATTAGCATCCAAAATTTAATGTTGAAATTCTGAAATTAACTATTACATCTTATTAATAATCTTTTGATATTATTTATAAAATTTTGGGAGTTGTGAAAAAACAAATTTGGGGTTATTATTTAAATAAAATTGGTTAAAAAAATCTATAAATAAATATATAGATGAAACCAAAAACTAAATAAAATCAAATTTTATAGAAGAATGAAAAAACACGAGCTCGCATGTGCTTGAAGCTTGGGAAGAGAGTGTCAACTCCTTGATCATCTTAATGATTGGAACATCATGTTCGTCTTCATCATCAGCCCAGAATGTTGCTGTCCTCAAGTGGCGAGCGTTTTTCAAGATATAAACCGCAATCTCTCTTTCTTGTGGACTCCCAGAGTATCGTGATCACTTGAGAATTTGCAGACTAGACAGCATGCACTCAGGAACACAACTCGGTTGATTCCAGCTGCCCATCCGAATCTGAGTTTATGAAAAAAAAATATGTAGCATCATTCTCAGCTTTAATTTATGAAAAAAATATGTAGCATCATTCTCAGCTTTTTCACTATCTCTCATCCGATAATTTTGTTGGTCCTCCTCGAATCAAACCTCGAAACTATTATATTTATTGTTAGTATCACAATTATATCCTTTTTTCTTAACTGAATTTTGCAATTTAAAAGCATGAGAATGTGAGAATATTTAGACCCAAAAAAAAAGCATGAGAATGTAAAAAGTATAAGCTCAGCTCGGCCTTAGTGTTATATGGGATCTAGCCCAAATCACAATCAATAATCAAAGATAGAAAATCACATCAAGAAACAATCTAAATGTCACACTGTAATGGGAGGAAGCATGAAGAAGATGAGAAGACGACGGAAAGGTCAATGTCAGACCAAGTAGAGGAGGAGAGCCAGAACTGCATCATGAGAGAGCCAATAGTGGGATTTGAGTCTCAAAGGCTTAGAATGCGGTTGCGGGTTGTTCTCTCAGCTGCATCGCGGAAATTTTGGCGGTGAAATCACATACAAGGTTTGCTGCCAGACAATAAGAATCAGTTTCCGGCCCCAGTGAGGACCAGTGAGAGTGAGGAGACCATCATACAATGAAGTCCAGGAGCGGTAAGGAGGAATGCCACATCGAGTGGAGAGAGGAACATTATGTGCTATCAATATATACATAAACAAACGAACATTATATATTATCAAGTATCAAACCTTTTTTCCTTTCTTTCTGGAAGATTGTATTAATAATTAGGAACAATCTGATCTTGATGTTAATGTCTACATAAACACACGAACATTACATGCTATCAAGTATTAAGCCTCTTTTTTTCTTTCTGGAAGATTGTATTAATAATTAGGAACAATCTGATCTTTGTAGGACACACACGAGAAAATACCAAATTAGAATTCTATTATACAAATGAGAACTTGAATCCCTAAACAAACACGAGTTCGCATGTGCTTGAAGCTCGGGAAGAGAGTGTCAACTCCTCGATCATCTTAAGGATTGGAACACCATGTTGGTCTTCATCAACAGCCCAGAATGTTGCTGTCCTCAAGTGGCGAGCGTTTTTCAAGATATAAACCGCAATCTCTCTTTCTTGTGACCTCCCAGAGTATCGTGACCAGTTGAGAATTTGCAGACTCGACAGCATGCACTCAGGAACACAACTCGGTTGATTCCACCTAACCATCTCAGTAGCATAATGGTGCTAAGACCACCAAGCACAAAGAAGAAGAAGAATTGGTTTAAATACGACACTGCTAATTCATCAGATAAAAAAAAAAAATAGTTTATCAAAGAAACTTACCTCTAGTATAGAAATGTCTAACACTCGTAAGTTGGGTGAATCTTTGAGGAACTTGGGTAGGAGATTCGAAGAATCCTTTGTGCACACACATAGCTCCAGATGTTCAAGCTTGTCGAAAACAATACCACCACCATACACATTCAGCCCCAACGATTTTTATAAACTTAATTGATAAAAAGGGAGTCTATAAATAAGATGGACGACTTAGTTACAAACTGATAAACGAAAACTAATTAATTACCGTTGGACATACTGTAAGATGCTTGACAGATGTGACTGATCCAAGAACACTTTTGAGAGAAATGGATGGAACATCGACATGTGCTTCCCTCAGCTTAAGCATACTCCTAAACAAACAAGGACGCTTGTTCCAATCTGCAAGTTTCAGATATTCCAAAGAAGGAGTATCTACCTCATACTGTTCCAATAAGTCCCAATAATCAGGTATATACAGTGATAGCTTCTGCAAAGACGGGACGGCAACAGTGAACTCTTTCATATTTTCATACTCACGAAAATACACATCTAGATCTTCAAGAGCAGGACATATAGATAGAAGCGCTTGAAAGGATTCTTCATCTGCGTATGTCACAAGTTCAAGTTGCAAAGTTTTCAGAGAGGGAAGACAAACCATAGAGGGAACATCCCTGAGAGTCACGAAACTGAGTTTCAAGATAACGAGCGATTTGAAGGCAAACAAGCTGCTCGGAAACATGTTTTCATTACTCTTTGAAGAATAAGAAATATCCATCTCGCGAACATGGCGAGAAACTGCAGTTTCAAGCCACAGTTTGATATGTTGAGGTGTAATATGTTTCGGATCACCTGACTCATAGTCATATAACGAAAGACGCAAGCTTTCTATGACCGGAGCTCTATGTAAAGGCAGATTCTTGCTGATAAAATCCCGAAGTACAAGCAGTGAGTCATCTCTACCAGTGTACTCAAGTTTAGGCAACCACATCCAAAGAAACCTCCATCGATTAGACAAAATGCTAGTGGAAACAGCAACCTTTGTTGGAACAAAGGATAGTATCCTCACCAACAGTTCATCAGGCAATACACTGATGTTGTCCATTTCTTACAAATTCAGGATACTGTTGCTTGGGTTCTGTCTTAAGCCAACAAAAGAAAACAAGACAATACAAAGGATTTGTCTTAAGCCAAACAAATGAAATAATAACAAGAGAAAGCTGGAATGGATGAAACTCTAGAAGAAGAGAAAAACCTGTGAAAATTCCGCTCGCAAGCCCGAAATAGAAGATAAATCGGAAACGCCTAAAGAACAGCGAAAACATTTGGTTCAATTCTGCATCGAACTCATCGTAGTGAAAAGCAAGGGATTCCTTCTCGGCAGATGGCGTCGCCATCACCACTAATTAAACCGTTCTACATTACAATTAATTGGGCTTTTTATGGGTCTGCCCTGTGCCTGGGCTTCTTATGAAGCTCTTTCTTCGTTTCTCAGCATTTTGAATCAGTTGGCCATGATAGATGACACATGGTGACAAAAGAGTTTTCATCAAGTTTTCTTTTCACTGTTTTTGCTTTTTTCTCACATTTTTCATTAATATTAAAAAAAATGATTAAAAAGCCATTCATAATACATAATAGCATTTTAAATTGTTTAATATTATTTCACTCACACTTCAAACCTACAGTCTAATTTTATATAAACATAAAATATCAAAATTAGGTTTTCAATTTGCACCCTAAAAAATAACTGGAATTATTTAAGTTTCGATAAAAAGTGATAATGTGTTAGTGTATATTATTTTTTCATTTTTTTATTTATTCAATTTTGTTTATTTTAATTTATATAAAAATAAATAAAAAAGTTGTGTATCAACTTTCTCATATTCTTCACGATTTCTTATCCGATAATTTTAATGGTAGAAAGAGTCGAATCTGAAGACCATTATAGTTGTTGTTAAGAAAACAGTTCCATCATTTGAATATCTCTTCACATTTACTATCATATATCAATATATCATGGATACGGGATTGGAGTCATAGATCCATGAGCCATCATAGATATCACAAATGGCACAGAAGGACTTTGCAATCGTGCGAAAAAAAATATGGGATCAAATTTTGTTTATAAATAATGAGTATAAAAAGACGCATACATTGTGAAAAAAATAAAAAATAAATGTTAAATCGCGAATCTTAATGTATATCTTCAAAATGACTAAAGATTACACAAACCAACTCTTCTTTGTTTCTCAACTTGATAAACAGATCTCTAACAATGACATAAACATATATATATAACTTCCCCTACAAAACCTCATCCTTGCACCTAAAAAGGAGAAATTTTTTTTCCAAATAACTCGTATTAGAGTTTATACTTTATAGCAGTTCGGATAGTGGAGCCGGAACCACAATTTTGAAGCCAAGAATGACATGGTGACTGATGGCATCATCACGAAAATTTTCTTACTCTAACTAACAAAAAAAAATGCTAATATATCGCAAAACCTGCATTCAAAATTTGTGGGTTGTACTGTAAAATTGAAAATCAAAGCATATACCATAATAATGGCGATCAAACATGCAAACCCATTTCACAGAAATAATATCATTGAGTCTCTATCAAAGAAACCCATCAAAGAATCAATATAAAATTGACAAATTCATAAGAAATTATGAATAATTCATCATTGAAAAGATTAAAAACAATAAAAAAACAAACTACATAAATCAAGCGCATTACAATAGATTAACAATGAATTGGAACCTTACAAGATAATAGAGATCATATAGAAATGGAAACACTCACACATAGAATACATAAATTAAGTTCAACAGAGATTCAAACATATAGTTTTAAGATTTCTACAAAAAGGGCGATACGAATAGAATCTGATATACAAAAAGGTTATTCTTCACTATTTGCGTAAGGTACATTCAATTTTCTTTGATCCTAAACCAGAAACGCAATAGACTATCTTATTTTTTGGAAAATTATAATAATATTCGGAACAAGGTGGTCTTTGTTTGGACACACGAGAAAACATGAAATTAGAATTCTATTACACAAATGAGAACTTGAATCCCTAAACAAACACGAGTTGGCATGTGCTTGAAGCTCGGGAAGAGAGTGTCAACTCCTTGATCATCGTAAGGATTGGAACATCAGGGTATTCATCATCAGCGCAGAATGTTGCTGTCCTTAAGTGGCGAGCGTTTTTCAAGATACAAACCGCAATCTCTCTATCGTGTGGGCTCCGAGAGTACCGTGACCAGTTGAGAATTTGCAGACTCGACAGCATGCACTCAGGAACACAACTCGGTTGATTCCAGCTAACCATCTCATTAGTACATCCAGTATCATGTTGCTAAGACCACCAAGCACAAAGAAGAAGAAGAAGAATTGGATTAAATACGACACTGCGAATTCATCAGATAAAACAAACAAAAAAAAACGTTTATCAAAGAAACTTACATCTAGTACAAAGATCTCTAGCACTCGTAAGTTAGGTGAATCTCTGAGGAAATTGGCTAGGAGATTCGAAGAATCCACTGTGCACACACATAGCTTCAGATGTTCAAGCTTGTCGAAAACAATACCATCACCATACACATCCTACCCCAACAATTTCTGTGAGGGTGTCGATCGACACCAATGGTTAGTGTCGATCGACAACACTCGGGATCAGATAACCGGATTTTGATTTAATTGAAATCAAGTCGGTTTGGTCCATCGGTCAACTAGGTCTCTTTAGTTCGCCTATATATATGATATAGGGCACGACTTGAGACATAAAAGAAGTTCCTGGCCATCACAGAAACGCAGAGAGAACCCCAAGGCGAATTGTTCGCGAAGGCACTAGCATCCCTGTCGTCTAGTTTGTGTGCGTGTGGACTTCTGTAGAGGCGCAGCACTTGAGGCGCTCCTAATCTCGAATACATGATCATCTTCCGCTGCATAATCTCCAGGTATACTCGAGATCTGATATAGATTCAATTGACACATGATCCGTGGCTTAGAATTTGTCGGTAGGGCTGTTTTAATATCTCCAGTGTTAATCAATTGTTTATCGCGATTGAACCGGATCAAAATCTGTCGGTCAACACAAACCAGTTGTGTCGATCGACACTAGTTCAGAATCTGCGTTCCTAGCTTGTTTAACTTAAGAAAAATTAAAAGTGTAAAACAAGTTGAAATATTTAGAAGATATAAGTGATATATAAACTTGATTAAGGTTCCGTTCCTCAAACCTAATATTAAGCATTTGATATCTTCCCAATCTTGTCAACTGTCAAGGCTCGTTTCATTGTGTGATGGGTCTGCCAAAGCAGGGTGTCCGCAATTACACGATTGAGGCAGGTTGTAATCGTTACTGCGTGACTTAAAAGATTGGTTTGCTTAACTGGGCTATCAAAATAGTTTTGGGCTCATAGATATAGGATTGGATTTGATATAAGATATCAATCCGAGACCAAGAATTATATATGATATAATTAACAAATGGTTGCTTACCTAAATAGCTAAAGTTTGGGCGATGGGCCAAAGCTCACTCAAATTTTTGTAAAATATGGATCTTGGATCATTATATTCAACTTGAGAAAAATTGTTTTGAATATAATGCGAGTTTTCTTAATTGTTAAGATTTCTCATTTCTTGAACATCGAAACTAAACTCTCATTTTGTGTTTTTTCAGCTATGTCTAGTTCCCCTCACAGAAACACATTCTCACTTCGATCAGTCCTTGAGAAGGACAAGCTTAATGGATCGAACTTCCTCGAATGGTATCGGAACTTGAGAATTGTTCTCAAGCAGGAGAAAAAGGAATATCTCCTTGAGAAGGTTCTCCTTGAGAAACCAAAATCCAGTGCCGCACACGCTGAAAGGAATGCTTGGGAGAAGCATTCCAATGATGTGGTCGATGTGAGTTGTCTCATGCTGGCTCCATGAACTCGGACTTGCAGAAGCAATACGAGAACGTGGTGTCACCAGTTGAGATGATCACTAGCCTGAAAGGGATGTTTCAGGAGCAGGCACGAACTGAGAGATACCAGACAGTTAAATCTCTCATTGACTGCAAGCTACCAAAGGATGGTCCAGTTAGCCCACATGTCATCAAGATGATGGTTTATATTGATAACCTGGCAAAACTGGATTGTCCCTTTAGCCAAGAGTTGGCTGCGGACATCATTCTGCAGTCCTTGCCATCAAGCTTTGATCAGTTTGTTATGACTATAACATGAACAACATGACAAAGACTTTGACTGAGTTGCATGGCATGCTCAAGACAGCTGAGCCAAACATCAAGAAGGGCACCCCTAATGTACTTTTGGTGCAAGGGGGTAAAAGGTTTAAGAAACCCGCTAAGGGCAAGGGAAAGGCCAAGGCAGTCCAGATTGAGAATCAGGACAAGCCTGAGGCCTCCTCCAAGCCCAAACGCGGCCCTAATGATGCTGATAAATGCCATTACTGCAATAAGTCTGGGCATTGGAAGAGAAATTGCAAAGAGTATCTGGGAGATCTAAAGAATTCAAAGAAGACGTTTGAGACGACTTCTCCAGGTATCTATGTTATAGAAGTAAATGTTACTACTTAATACATCGACCGAGGCTGAATACATCGTTGCTTCTAAAGCGGCGAAGGAGGCTGTTTGGATTAGGAAGTTCATTATTGAGCTTGGTGTGATTCCTATCATTTCTGAGCCTGTGGCATTGTTTTGTGACAACAATGGAGCCATGGCTCAGGCTAAGGAGCCCAGATCACACCAGAAATCCAAACACATTGAGAGAAGATATCATCTGATTCGTGATATCATTGAGAGAGGTGATGTCAAGATCAGCCGAGTTCCGACAGACGAGAACGTCGCTGACCCTTTTACCAAGCCACTCCCATGACCGAAGCATGAGAGTCATGCAGGTGCTATAGGCATTAGATTCCTTAAGTAGTAATCTTGTTTTTAGTGGGAGTTATCACATTTATGTTTTGATGTTCATGTTAACATACATTTGGTTATGTTTTATTTAATGAAATTGTTTCAGCATTATTTAATTGTGTTATTAAATAATTGTCCAAAAGTAATTTATGGCATTCTTATAGATCATCAAATAAGTGATTTGATCATGAAACTCTATAAGTGATAGATGACATAAATTATTAGTGTCCATAGTCGAGGTTATTAAAGTTGGACATTAATAACCGCGCGAGACTAGTATGTGAGGTGACTGATGACTAAGTTTCATGGAGTCATTAATAGGAGTATTAAAGTCAATCACATGGATATGTGTTAGGGAACACATGATCGGACATGACCCTCTAATGAGAACTCTACAAGATTGTTATATGAGTGTCATAAGAGTTTCTCATTACGACTATAGAGTATAGTCTTTAGACCTGAGTTCATCATGTTTTCTTACATATGAATTGATATGTTTTGACTCTGTCAAACGTCAGCCGTAACTGGTGACTATAAGGGCATTGACTGGGCAAATTATGAAGTGCAGTGGCTTAAGCAAATTGGATAATATAAATTGGGTTTTATCATTAGAGTAATGATCATGATCAATGTATATAAGATATACATTGATATCGATTTTCTGTGAGGGTGTCGGTCGACACCGATGGTTAGTGTCGATCGACAGCACTCGGGATCAGATAACCGGATTTTGATTTAATTGAAATCAAGTCGGTTTGGTCCATCGGTCAACTAGGTCTCTTTAGGTCGCCTATATATATGATATATGGCACGACTTGAGACATAAGAGAAGTTCCTGGCCATCACAGAAACGCAGAGAGAACCCCAAGGCGAATTGTTCGCGAAGGCACTAGCATCCCTGTCGTCTAGTTTGTGTGCGTGTGGACTTCTGTAGAGGCGCAGCACTTGAGGCGCCCCTAATCTCGAATACCTGATCATCTTCCGCTGCATAATCTCCAGGTATACTCGAGATCTGATATAGATTCAATTGACACATGATCCGTGGCTTAGAATTTGTCGTTAGGGCTGTTTTAATATGATTAAAACCCGCACAAATTTCTTCAAAACATGCTGCTCGGAAACATGTTCTCATTCCTATCTGAAGAATAAGAAATATCCAGCTCGCGAATCTGGCGAGAAACTGCAGTCTCAACCCACAAATTGATATCCTGAGGTTTAATAAATGGCGGATCACGTGGCTCCCATAAATCAAGATGCATGATTTCTATGACCGGAGCTCTATGTAAAGGCAGATTCTTGCTGATAAAATCCCGAAGTACAAGCAGTGAGCAATCTCTATAAGTGTACTCAAGTTTAGGCAGCCACATCCAAAGAAACCTCCAATGTTTAGACAAAATGCTTATAGTATCATCACCAACAGTTCATCAGGCAATCCACTGATGTTGTCCATTTCTTACTAGTTCAGTATACAGATATTGTCAACAAAAGAACACAAGGAAACAAGAAAATACATGGGTTGCCTTAAGCCAAACATATGAAATAATAAGAAGAGAAAGGTGGAATGGGAATGAAACTCTATAAGAAGAGAAAACCTGTGAAAATTCCGGCTTCCAAGCGGAACTAGACGATAATCGGAAACCCCCAAAGAACAGCCAAAGCATTTGGTTACACAAATTCAATTCTCCATCGAACTCATCGTAGTGAAAAGCATTCCTTCTCGGGGAAGTAAGATGGTGTTGCCACCACTACTTATCACCACTACTTATTTGCCCTGGGCAATCGGTTTAATCGGTTTATTCGGGTCGGTTTATTCGGTTCTCGGTTTATTCGGGTTAGAATTTATTTTGCCGAATTGAACCGAATTAAATTTCGGTTCGGCTCGGTTCAGAAATCGGTTTATTCGGTTCTGTTTTGTACTAAAAAATATTCCGAATTAAACCGAATTATTTTAAAATTCGTTTTTCGGTTAATTGATTCGGTTAGTTCGGTTAGTTGGTTCAAATGTATCACAAAACTCCAAAAAAAAACTAAGAATTTAGGGTTCTTGGATGGTTAGTTCCGTAAAAAAAAAAATAGAGAATCAAGAAGAGAGAAAATAATATGATATTTTGCATACCAACAAAAAATTGGATCTAAGATTTTGTGGGATAAAAAGGAGAATCAACAATAAAGAAAAGAAAAAAGAAAAAAAGAGAAATGGTAAAAGAGATACCGGTTGGACAATGAGTGAAAGGAGTGTGAGTGTGTGAAGGTGAAGGAAAAACCATGTGAAAGAAAAGGAGGTGAAAGAAAAACGAAGAAGAGAGGAGAATGAGAGATATGAGAGAAGGGAGATAAAATAATAGGTGAGCGGCGCTGGATGAAGTCGATTTAGATATAGGGTTAAGGGTTTTGTTTTATTAGTTTTGATATAGATGTTTTATTTGGATCAAAAATTTACTGGGCCAGCTAAATTAAAATGAAAAGAACAAGCCCAAACCCAATTAGAATAGCAAAGAAGAACACCAAAACAAAGGTTTCGGTTTGACCTAAACCGATCGGTAGCTGCTGCCGAACCAAACCGACCCGAGAACCGATTGAATTCATATTCAATTCCGATCGGTTACGCCATATAACATTTGCAGAAACCGAAACCGACAATTACGGTTCGGTCGGTTCGGTTCCGATCGGTTATTGCCGATGGCCCAGGGCTACTACTTATAGTTCCTACAAATTCATTTTTCTAGAAACTACAAGTTAATGAGTTAAAAATTGTGTTGAATAACTTCTCTTCTTCAAATGACTCTTGCGCTCCAATTTTCGTCACTCCATTCAACCAGCAAATAAAGTCATCATTTTGGGCTCTTGGAACTTACAATGGCATTAAAATGGGTTGGACTTGATAACTAATATCATGGATAGATTTTTGACTGTTTTTATTGTCCAAATCTTCATAAATAATTCCATATAGAAGCTGTTTGATTAATGCATTTACCAGTGGTCTGGTTGAGGCAAAAGAGAACGACGCAGACCAGTAAAAAGAAAGCAATGAATTTGTGGCACAGGATTATAGGGTTCAGGAGAAAAAATTCAAAAAAAAAATCAATAAAATATTGCAAAATGATATAATCGAAAATTTACCTTGAGATTATGTTATTTGTTTATTTTGCATATTATAACAGTTTTTTATTGAAATATGGATGATAAAACCAGCGCCGTTGGTTCAGTTGGTAATGGGGTCCCGGCTGGGACTTCCGCCACCTGAGTTCGATTCGCGCTGGCCACCTGGAGATGCCTTAAGTGGTAAGAAAACGTGGATTTCTCGTGGGCTTTATGGGGATTAGTTTTGGGCCTAGAAAACCTTTGGATCACCTCATGGTTATCAAAAAAAAAAAAAACTATTATACAATCCAATTTTCCAATAGAATAACTACTCCACATTCTTAAGGGTCAATCAAAGATCCAAAATTTAATGTAAAATTCTGAAAATAATTTATTTTAATCAAATATTTATCAATAAATTAACTTAATTTTTCAAAATTTAACTATTTTAAAAAAAACAATGCTTTGAAACTTTAATCCTCGAAAAGACCCATGCTTTGAACATG
Source organism: Isatis tinctoria (assembly GCA_010577795.1). Taxonomy (NCBI): domain Eukaryota; kingdom Viridiplantae; phylum Streptophyta; class Magnoliopsida; order Brassicales; family Brassicaceae; genus Isatis; species Isatis tinctoria. The sequence continues at coordinate 34,828,539 of CM021244.1, read as the reverse complement.
TGGAAACCAATTCTTTTATGAAGCTCTAACTGATGAGTGAGGATTTCAAAATTTTGACTAAATGGTTAAGCGAATACGAATTATCAACACTTCAATAACATATATACATAATTTACTAGTTTTATAGTATATTTTTTTATTAAAACATATAAACTGTAAAACTAATAAAACACTTATATTCAATAAATTAAAGGAGAAACTTTTGAAGGTAGGTATTTTTATGGAGGTGTGTGATTTTTTCAGTTTTTTTTTGTTTTTCGTTTATTTTAATTATTATCTCTATTACCAAACACTACTGAATTTACCTAACAATTAAATAATTACATTTTTTCAATATCTTTTTCTTTTTAAAATTTAACTACATTAAATTTTTCGAAAGCAATTAGTAAACAGTTTTTGGAAAAAATATTAAATGAAACACAATTGAAATTCATCAATCAAAGTGGGAAATTTGTAATTAATATTCAAGATATTTTAAGAAATTATGAAATATAGATATAGTTTAATTTAATGTCATTGTTCCCAATATAAAAATATTAGAAGATCATTTATCCTGTAAAACTACTGTATATCTACTAATATAGACTTTATATAGTCTATTTACTAAATTGATTATATTTATTTTCATTTATAATATTAATATTTCTATTTATTTTAATTCATACTATTTATATATAGACAAATTTGTGTTAGTGATCTCTACTAATATATGTTATATAAAATTTGAAATAACCACAAAACGAATTTTTAATTATTAGTATCTTTTTAATATCAGTTTTTTCTTTTTAGTTTTGGATTTGTAGAATAAAAAAACTGAAATTACAAAATATATATTGCTTTTTATCATTGGTTTAATCTGGTTTATATCATTTTTATTGGTTCATATTTTTTGGTAAATAGTAAACAAAAGTATATGGGTTTCAAGGTTTGGAATTATAATTTCAGGGAGATATAAGTTTAAAATGTTTAATTCAGAGAAATATACATCTCGAACTTTGTTTTCTGGAATATATATAGCAAGAAGCTTTTAGTTTGGGTTGCCTCTGTAAGATACATTCAATTTTCTTTGATCGTAGTCGTAGACCAGAAACGCAATAGACTTATGCTAAGAAGCCTCTTATTTTTTGGAAATTATTTTAGTATTCCGAACAAGCTGGTCTTTGTTTGGACACACGAGAAAAAATGAATTAGAATTCTATTACACAAATGAGAGAACTCGAATCCCTAAACAAACACGAGTTCGCATGTGCTTGAAGCTCGGGAAGAGAGTGTCAACTCCTTGATCATCGTAAGGATTGGGACATCATGTTCGTGTTTATCAGGCCAGAATGTTGCTGTCCTCAAGTGGCGAGCGTTTTTCAAGATATAAACCGCAATCTCTCTTTCTTGTGGGCTCCCAGAGTATCGTGACCAGTTGAGAATTTGCAGACTAGACAGCATGCACTCAGGAACACAACTCGGTTGATTCCAGCTGACCATCTCAGTAGCATCATGGGGCTAAGACCACCAAGCACAAAGAAGAAGAAGAATTGGATTAAATACGACACTGGTCATTCATACGATAAAACAAACAAACAAAAAAAGTTTATCGAAGAAACTTACATCTTGTACAAGGATGTCTAACACTCGTAACTTAGGTGAATCTATGAGGAAATTCGCTAAAAGATTCGAAGAATCATTTGAGCACACGCATAGTGATATGCTCAAATTTACCCTTTGAACTACTCTCTCAAATTAAGAGATCAATTGCAGTACGTAGGGATCGATTTCCACAGAGATTTAAGATCACACAATAGATTATCGGTTTTCGAATTAAGCTAAACCAGAATGATTGTAAATTGAAAACAACAAGGCAATTAAAATCGGTTTTAAAATCAGATGGAAAAAGCGTCAGGCTCAGGGTATTCTCAGGAAATCAGGAATGCAAGCTAATCAGTAAATCAGGATTCTGCTATGTTCTAGAACTCGAAACACAATATTCAATCAATCAACTCTCGTTGCAGAGATTTCTATGTCTAGATCCTAAAATTCCAAATCTCTTTGCAAATTCAAAGGCTCAGACATGCATTAAATTCAAGTTCGATATGTTCACAAAATACCTAAACCAAATCTCTTTGCGAATAGTTATTTTGCTCATCAAAGGTTCTTTCTAGCTAATTAACCAATTCTCGTTGCGAGAATCAACCTATGATCAATAATCTAACTCGTCAGTTCAGATCAAGCATTAATCACAACCTAGATGAAGAACTAGTGTTCCAGAATCCTTAAATAACCAATCAACTTAGCAATCCATGAAATCCCTAATGAGAAACCCTAAACCTAACTAGCAAACTACTCAGACATGGTGATTGAAACAATAAACATGTTTGAATAAGATTGCATAAAAGAAATAAGAGTAGAGATTAAAGGAGTTCTGAATCTTCTCTGAAGGAGTCTGAATTCTTCTCTCCAAAGCTCTAGCTTAGAATAATAGCATAGGTCTAAACAATGACCTTAAAATAGTATATATATCCTAAAAACTCGACCAGGGACTTAATTGCAAATATGTAAAACTTCTGGGCAATTTCCTTTCTTCAAAAGTCGGTTGTTTGTCAAATCCCGATCGGTGTCGATCGACACTCAGGAGTGGTGTCGATCGACACCAGGCTCAAATGTGGTCTTCGACTTGCATTCTTCAGCACATCTTCCTATTTAGCTCCAGAATGATCCATAATCTCCAATTAAGCTCCAAACGTACCTAAACCTGTAAAAGACTCTAAAAGACTCCAAAAACACTAAAAAGACTATATACACGACTTATATCATGACTAAAAACCATAAAAACCATGATATATCACATAGCTCCAGATGTTCAAGCTTATCGAAAACAATACCATCACCATACAAATCCTGCCCAACGATTTTTATAAACTTAATTGATAAAAAGGGAGTCTATAAATAAGATGGACGACTTGCAAATTGATAAACGACAACTAATTAATTACCGGTGAACATACTGTAAGATGCTTGACAGATGTGACTGATCCAATAACATTTCTGAGAGGAAAGCATTCAACATCGAGGTGTGCTTCCTTCAGCTTAGGCATACTCTTAAACGAACAAGGACTCTCATTACAATCTGCAAGTTTCAGATATTCCAAAGAAGGAGTATCTATCTCATACCGTTCTAATAAGTCCCAACCATAAGATACATTCAGTGATAGCTTCTGCAAAGACGGGACGGCAACAGTGAACTCTTTCATATTTCCATCCTCACGAAAAAACACATCTAGATCTTCAAGAACAGGACATATAGATAGAAGCGCTTGAAAGGATGCTTCATCTGCGTATGTCACACTTTCAAGTTGCAAAGTTTTCAGAGAGGGAAGACAAACCATAGACGGAACATCCATGAGAGTCAAGTAAGTGTCTGAGTTTCAAGATCACGAGCGATTTGCAGGCAAAGAAGCTTCTCGGAAACATGTTTCCAATCATATTTGAAGAATAAGAAATATCCAGCTCGCGAACATGGTGAGAAACCGCAGTTTCAAGCCACAGTTTGATATGTTGAGGTTTAATAAATGGCGGATGACCTGACTCCCTAAACGAAAGACGCAAGCTTTCTATGTCCCGAACTTTATGTAATGGCAGATTCTTGGTGATAAAATCCCGAAGTCCAAGCAGTGAGCGATGTCTATCGGTGTACTCAAGTTTAGGCAACCACATCCAAAGAGACTTCCATCGAGTAGACAAAATGCTAGTGGAAACAGTAACCTTTGTTGGAACAAAGGATAGTATCCTCACCAACAGTTCATCAGGCAATCCACTTATATTGCCCATTTCTTACAGATTCAGGATACTGTTACTTGGGTTCTATCTCAAGCCAACAAAAGAACACAAGGAAACAAGACATTACAAAGGATTTGTCTTAGTCAAGCAAATGAAATAATAACAAAAGAACTGGAATGTGACGAAACTCTAGAAGAAGAAAAAAACCTGTGAAAATCACGCTCGGAAGCCGGAATTAGAAGACAAATCGGAAACGCCCAAAGAACAGCGAAAGTATTTGGTTACACAAATTTAATTCTCCATCGAACTCATCGTAGTGAGAAGCATTCCTTCTCGGACAGATGGCGTCGCCATCACTACTTTACGATTAATTAGGTTTTCGTATGGGCCTGGGCCTGGGCTTCGTATGAAGCTCTTTCTTCGTTTCTCAATCAATTGCCCTGATGGTGACAAAAGAGTTCTCATTAGGATTTATTGTAACTGAGTTTTTGTTTTTTTTTTTCTTCTTATCATCAGGAATTTTTATTCAATACAAATGGAATACATTGTTGGGATACATAAAACCGGCGAAAAAACAGGATACATCCCCAAAAAACTAAGCTGGCGGAAGAAAAATTTCCCCAGAAACTAAGATACACAACTTTTGAAAAAACCATAAAACCAACACATCTTCATCTAAAAACCAACAAAATCCGAAATCGATAAAAGCATAAAGCTTGCCTGTTCTAAACACAGCCGGAGTTCTTGTACTGAAGTGGAATCAAACAAGAGAGCAAAAGATGTGATGGTCTTCTTATAGGAGAGAAGAAACGAAACTCACCTGAACCTCCATGTCCACGGTGATCAAGCCAAAACACGCAGAAAAGCTTCACCACGAAACCACGAACCCAAATCAGAGGAACCATAACACCTGAGAATAAATCCCCTTATTCAACCGCACCTTCATCGAAAGGTCACAGAACCTTAACCTCTTTATATCGCTTCAAACACCAAGAAGAAGCCACCGAGGAAAAAAAAAAGCCAGGGACTGTAAACAAACCAAAAGAGACACTTATTCAAAAGATGCGAGAAAGACTCCTTCGACACTGAGAGATGGAGAGGTGACCTGAAACCAAATTCTTCACAAAAAGACGCTTAACCTGTTTTGCTCACTACACAGGTTAACAAAAGGCAGGTTAACCTGTGTGGCAGGTCACCCCTAGACTAGTAACTTAGTGATTTAAAAGGTTCATAATTAACAAAAGACAGAATCAAGTTCGACCACAAATCTCCATATATCAATTGATTGATGGTATCATCAAGAAAATGTTTTTAATCTATCTAACAAAAAAAAAAGCTAATGTCGCAAAAACTTGCACTAAAATTTTAATGGATCATATTATAAAGGGCAATTCTCTAAAATAGCACACTTTTAGGTTTTTGTGACGAAAATAGCACACTTTTAGGTTTTTGTGACGAAAATAGCACACTAGGGTAAAAATGACAAAAATAACATTTATTGAATAAAAAAGACTATTATACATATAGTTATCATTTGTTTTTTTCAATTCTGAAACACTAAACTTTAAATACTAAAATTTAAATCCTCATTAATGATTTGTGAACTCAAACTCATTAGTGTAATACATTTAAAAATGATCAAAATGTGTTATTATTGTCATTTCTCCCCTGATATGCCATTTGAGGGTATTTCTCTATTATAAAACTGGAACTGAAATAAATCCAGCTTATATAGTAATAATAGCTATCAAACAAACTCATCTTACAAAGATCAAACCATACCATTGAGTCTCTATCAAAGAAACCCATCAAAAAATCAATCCAAAATTGACAGATTTATAAGAAATTATGAACAATTCGTCATTGAAAGGATTAAAAACAATAAAAACCAAATTACATAAATCAAGCTCAATATACAACAGAGTAACAATAAATTGGAACATTACCGTATAACAGAGATCATATAGCAATCAAAATACTCGCACATCAAACACATAAATTACAATAGATATTCAAATCTATTGTTTTAAATTTCTACAAAATTGAAAATATAAATAGAAATTTTGATATAGAAAAAATTATTTTTCACTTCAAATAAGTTTTTACCAAAGGTTTTTTAAAAATATATATGAATATTTCGTTAGGAAACTTTGAACCAACCTAAATGGAATTATCTAACTCAATTTCTAAAACCCATAATTTTACGAAGCTTTAACTCGTGAGTGAGTTTTTAAAATTTTATTGACCGCAGCGATAAATAAAGAGAAATTTGGCTTAATAGGTTAGATTGAAAAACAATTTGTCCATCTATGCTAGTATTGATTTAAATTGTCCACATATGATTTATATTAATTGAAATCCGGTTATACCCTCTTAATTTACTAATTTATAGTTTTTTTTATTAATCTAAATTTTTTTAATTATCTTTGTTTAAAAAAAAGACTGAGAAAAAAACTTAAATCCCTAAATCTTTTTTCTTTCCCTAAACAAGTTTGTTTGAAGAACGAGTTCCAAAAACCATGTTGAAGAAGAACAACAAATGTTGCTTGAAGAATTGAGTTCAAAAAAAAAAAAAAAGTTTTTACTCGATAAACGGAGATCGAAGAAGAAAATCGAGAGAACGAGCTCTTGCTCTAAGAACAAACTCAAAGAAGAAGAAAGAAGAAGATAAAAAAAAAAAGCTGGAAGCTCATTCACGACTCTTCTCCGAGACGAGCTCTCCAACACCTCGCAAAATTGAACAGAGTCCACAAGAAAAAATAAAGAAAAAAGAGGGGAGAAGCTTGATCACAACTTCTCTTTCCTCACGTCAAGCTACATCAATGGCAGCTCCTTTACGACTTTTGCTTCAAAACTGAGCGCTTCAGCTCACAAGCCCTTGTGTCTTACACTTGAGGACGAGCTCCATATCGTTTCTAAAGACGAGAATGTCGAGGAAGAAAACCCCAAAAAATGACGAGTTCATCAGCTCACAAGGAAACGAGTTCACAAAGCTCCTGAGCTCACATCTCTCTATTACACAAAAAAAATAAGAAGAAGAGAAGAAGTAATCAAGAAGAACAGAGGAAGAGGAGAAGAAGAGGAATAAAGAAGCAAAAGAAGAAGAGCCAAAACAAAACAAAGAGGAGGAGAAGGAATGGATCACAAAAAAACAAAGCAAATCAGTAACGGAAACCAAATCGATGACTAAAGCAAACTCGCTTTTTGAAGATTAAGCCCTCTTTATTTTAAGATAAAGCAAATATATTTTTATGTTTTTTTATTTTTATTTTATTTTTTCGATTTTTTTATATTTTAAAATCAATTATTTTATATTTTTAAATTTTAATTAAGGGTAACATAGTCAAAATCAAGCCAAAAATACTAAAAGCATAGATGGACAAATTGTTTTTCAATCTAACCTATTTAGCCAAATCTCCCTAAATAAATCAACACTTCAATTATATATATACATAATTTACCAATTTCAAATTTTATATTTTTTTATTGAAACATATAAATTGTAAAACTAATGTATCACTTATAAGTAAATTATAACAAAATATAACAATTTTCTGTTATGTATATCCATAAAAAATAAAATGAGAATTTTGAGAAATAGTACTTTGGGTTTACATTTTTCAAAAATACCACCACCCCGAGAGACAAAAATGGTATGTGCCACACTCCTATTTTGCTCCAAAATGGTATTTCTGAAAATCCCCCAAAATAAAATGAATATCAACAAATATACATTCAAAACTATTAATATTTATATAAAAAATGAAAACAACAAAAATTGATTCATTTATAAATTAAAAAAAAAAGTTGAAGTTGTAAGAAACTCAGGTAATAACTTTTAAAGAAAAACATCAAAAATATATAGTTATACATATACTGAACATATTATGCATATACATGTATATTCTATTATACAAATGAAAACATGTAAAACGGTTCAAAGTCTCAAACTTTTTATTACTCAACAAACACGAGTTCGCATGTGCTTGAAGCTCGGGAAGAGAGTGTCAACTCCTTGATCATCGTAAGGATCGGAACATCATGTTCGATGTCATCAGGCGAGAATGTTGCTGTCCTCAAGTGGCGAGCGTTTTTCAAGATATAAACCGCAATCTCTCTATCTTGTGGCCTCCCAAAGTATCGTGACCAGTTGAGAATTTGCAGACTCGACAGCATGCACTCAGGAACACAACTCGGTTGATTCCAGCTAACCATCTCATTAGTCCTTAAATCTGCATGTAACTAAGACCACCAAGCAGCAGCAGCAGAAGAAGCATTATATGAAATACGACACTGGTCATTCATCAGATCAAACAAAAACAAAAATAGTGCATCAAAGAAACTTACATCTAGTGTACAGATGTCTAACACTCGCAACTTAGGTGAATCTTTGAGGAACTTGGCTAGGAGATTCAAAGAATCATCAGTGCACACACATAGCTCCAGATGTTCAAGCATATCGAAAACAATACCATCACCATACAAATCCTGCCCTACGATTTTTATGAACTTAATTGATAAAAAGGGAGTCTATAAATAAGATGGACGACTTGCAAATTGATAAACGAAAACTAATTAATTACCATTGAACATACTGTAAGATGCTTGACAGATGTGACTGATCCAATAACACTTTTGAGAGCAAAAGATTCAACATCGACATGTGCTTCCTTCAGCGTAGGCATACTCTTAAACGAACAAGGACTGTGATTCCAATCTGCAAGTTTCAGATATTCCAAAGAAGGAGTATCTATCTCATACCGTTCTAATGAGCGCCAATGAGCAGATATGCGCAGTGATAGCTTCTGCAAAGACGGGACGACAACAGTGAACTCTTTCATATTTTCATCCTCACGAAAAATCACCACTAGATCTTCAAGAACAGGGCATATAGATAGAAGCGCTTGAAAGGATTCTTCATCTGCGTATGTCACAAGTTCAAGTTCCAAACTTTTCAGAGAGGGAAGACAAACCATAGACGGAACATCCCGGAGAGTCACGAATCTGAGTTTCAAGATCACGAGCGATTTGCAGACAAACAAGCTGCTCGGAAACATGTTTTCATTACTCTTTGAAGAAAAAGAAATATCCATCTCGCGAACATGGCGAGAAGCTGCAGTTTCAAGCCACAGTTTGATATGTTGAGGTTTGATATGTTTCGGATCACCTGACTCATATAACGAAAGACGCAAGCTTTCAATGACCGGAGCTCTATGTAATGGCAGATTCTTGCTGATAAAATCCCGAAGTACAAGCAGTGAGTCATCTCTACCAGTGTACTCGAGTTTAGGCAACCACATCCAAAGAAACCTCCATCGGTTAGACAAAATGCTAGTGGAAACAGCAACCTTTGTTGGAACAAACGATAGTATCCGCACCAACAGTTCATCAGGCAATCCACTGAGATTTTCCATTTCTTACAAATTCAGGATACTGTTACTTGGGTTCTCTCTTAAGCCAACAAAAGAACACAAGTAAACAAGACAATACAAAGGATCTGTCTTAAGCCAAGCAAATGAAAATAACAACAAGAGAAACAGGAATGTGACGAAACTCTAGAAGGAGAAAAAAACCTGTAAATTTCGCTCGGTAGCCGTAATTAGATGATAAATCGGAAATGCCCAAAGAAGGGCGAAAGCATTTGGTTACACAAATTCAATACTCTATCGAACTCATCGTAGTGGAAAGCATTCCTTCTCGGGGAAGTCAGATGGCGTCGCCATCACTACTGTTTTTTTTTGTGAACAATGCCCTTAATTGGGTTTACAACTTATTAAACCGTTCTACTTTATGATTAATTGGGTTTTAAACGTTTTTATGTGGGCCTAGTCCTGGTCCTGGGCTTCGTATAAAGCTCTGTCTTCGTTTCTCAGCATTTCGAATCAATTGGGCCTGATGGTGACAAAAGAGTTCTCGTTTTTTTTTTTTTTTCCGACTACAAAAGAGTTCTCGTTAAGATTTCTTTTCACCGAGTTTTTGTTTCTTCTCACACTTTTTCATTAATACAAAAATCCAAAAAAGCCATACATTATGATAATGCAAACGAAAAACCGCATTTTAAATGATTTAAGGCAGTAAAAACTAGCTTCTTAAACTTCAGAGTTATTTCACTTACATTTCAAATCTATAATCAAATTATATTCACACATAGAACCTCAAAATATCTGCTACGTGTCTTCTCCGGTTTCCTCGGTTTGGCCATTTTGCTACTGCCTGATAGTTCAGGTAGAAAAAGGCACGACTGAAATTGTTCAGGTTGATATAGGCCATTTTCCCGCCTGAGTTAGCTGGGAAAATCTCCTCGTCTGGACCACTTCATTTTCAAGGCTCTCATCTCCAACGCTCCGCAAGCTAGCTGCTCAAGCGGTAATCTACAACATATGGAGGACATTGACAGGCAAGAAATTACACAACCATCAAGTGATCTCGGCTGCACAGGTGTTCAAGGACATTGACAGCAGGGGCGAAGCTACGTTGCTACTTGTGGGTGCAAGTGCACCCATTAAATTTTAATAATTTTCATGGTATACACAATTATTAGTGTTAAATTAGCTCATTGGTAATGGTTGCACCCAGTAATTTCTTAGGTTAGAGTTCAATGCATCCACTATCCTTTTAATATTTTTTAATATTCATAATAAAATGTGTTTTATCTATATTATGCACCCATTAAAAATCTCTTCTGGATTCGCCCCGACAGGCAGCTAATCAACATAATAAAGGCTCACAAACACAACAAAAGTTCCAGAGTCTTATGCAACTGTGGTTGCGGTCAGGGCCGGCTTAAAGGGCAAGCACGTGAAGCGGCCGCTTGGGGCAGCCATTTTTTAGGGGCATATATTTTATAAAATCTTTTTTAGTTATATATATATATATCTATTAATATGGATAAACTTTAGTTTGTAGATCTTCTTAAGTAAGAATAATATTAGTTGGATTTTTTTAGATAAAATAATTGTTAGAGGACTTCTTAATAATTTTTAAATCTTATTTTAGAAAACAATTTAATTAAACCTAAAGAAGATGAATAGTCGACGACTATCGGGAGACAGGTTTTGAGGAAGCAAAGGCTAAGGCTAAGAAAATTGCAGCTGATATGGAGATTGAAGCTGAATTTCCTGTGAAAAAAAGCGTATTGTTAAAAGGAAAAAACACTATGATGAAGATACAGAAATTGTTGATGAAAATGAGTTATTATCACCGGAGGAGAGCTTCAGGATTGATTACTTCAACACAATCATGGATCAAGTTCTAGTTTCTCTGGAATCCAGGTTTGAACAATTCCGAAGGTATGAACAAACTTTTGGGTTTTTGTTTGATTTAAAAAGACTAGCAGCCGCAATTGAGGACAGTTTGAAGGCATCATGTTTGAACTTGGAAGCATCTTTAAAGAATGGTACGCATTCAGACATTGTTGGTGATGATTTGTTTATGGAATCAAAGATTCTCCGAGAATCTTTACCAATGGAAGTTCAGAAGTCTATTGAAGTTCTTGATTTTTTTGAAAAAGATGCAGGATTGTTATCAGAACACTGAAGTTGCTTATCGCATATTATTGACTATTTCGGTATCAGTCGCCACCGCTGAAATAAGTTTTTCAAAGTTGAAGCTGATAAAAAATTATTTGCGGTCTACCATGTCACAAGAGAGATTGAATGGTTTGGCTTTGTTGTCGATTGAGACAGCTATAGTTGAAAAACTTGACTATTCAAGTTTAATGACCGATTTTGCAAGAAAAATTGCAAAAAGAGTTGTATTTCAATAAAAAAAATTTAACTTTTTTTCTTTCTATAAACAGTTATGAAGTTGTATTATCTAATTTTAACATATGTTTTTTATCATTTTTAATTTTTAATAAAAAGACATAATTTTTTAATTCGTTTAGGGTGGTCCAAATCGTTCCTCCGGCACTGGTTGCGGTGAAAACTTGGTCCGATTACCATTATATTTATTGTTATGAACACAATTATATCCTTTAAAGATTTCTTTACATCTAGTCTACTATCATACTTTTCAGATTTAGGATTGGAGATGTAGATCTATAAGCCATCATAAAAGTCACAAATAGAAAATGACTTTGCAATGGTACAAGAAAAAACACGGGATCAAAAATTTAGTCTACTAATATTGAACTAGATGATAGCCCGCACTCTGTGCGGGTATGATATTTGATATATAGTTGATTATTATATAAACTGTTATCATATTAGTCAAGTTTTTATGACTATTATACTATTTGTAGTTGTTGTTGTATGAAATTTTTTTGTTGATGTTAGAAGAATTGTATTATATGAGATTATATATTGTGTTGATTTGTTTTTGAATAATTGTATTATGTGTGTATTATATTTTGTGTTTGTTTAGTAGGTTAAAATTTATAAATATTTTTATATTGTTGATTATATGTTTTTTATGTTTAATATTTTTTTGAAATATAATCAAAAAAATTCTGTATAGTTGAATAACTATTTTTAAATATGAAATATTTTAAATCATATTTTAAATTTTTAGAAGTAAATTGACATATTTTTAATTTATACCAAAATATTGACCTAAAACAAATAAAACCCATTAAATTTAACCCAAAAAATAGATATATATAACTGGGTCGAATTTTTTTAAACTATTTTCATAAAAGTAGTTAAAAATTATAAAAATCCTATAAAAGTCCTAGGATTTTTATTATTTTTACAAATGATAATTAATCTAATATCTTTTCATTTGTAAAAAAAAATGTTTGATATATATAACCAAATTAGAAGAAAAAAATTCATAACTTCATTTGGGCCATATTAGATTGTCTTTTGTAAACATGCCCATTAAAGCTGAAATTTTTAATGACTTGTACAAAAAAAAAAAATTTGATTGGTTGTTTTTCCTCCGTTTAATTTCCTTAATACATGTGGCAAAACGTCTTCTCTTTTAATATATAGGGGATATAAAGATACATATACATAGTAGTGAAAAAAGAAATCTCAAATAGCCAGTTTTGATGTATATCTTCGAGATAACATAAGATGATTAAAGATTAAACAAACCAGTCCTTTATCTCTCAACTTGATAAAAAAATCTCTAATAATGACATGAACATATATATATATATATATATATATATAATTTCCCCCCACAAAACCTTCCATTCTTCCACCAAAATAATGGAGGAAAAAATTCACAGAACTCATATTAGAGTTTACGGTACTTTCAGATAGTAGAGCCAGAACCATAATTTTGAAATCAAGAACGGCATGGACAAATCTGAATCTGTCGAGTTTCCACTACAAAACATTATTAAAATAGCTACCGGTTATTTTATAGCTAAAAGACACAATCTGTAGCTGAAACTAGACAGGCAACTGATAGCTACCGATTATTTTGAATTGTCGGATAACAGACAGCTACCGATTATTTTGAATTGCCAATCAATTGATATCTGGATGTTTGGGGTTTAGGCAAGAAGGACTTCTGGTCTACTAGTCATCCTACATCTATCCTTATAAAGCTCTTCAAATATATCATTAGAAGTGTTGGCCAGTTGGACTGCAAAAAAAAATTTCCACAGTTGACAATTGTCAATCAACTGATATCTGCCTAGATAATTGTCAATCAACTGATATCTAGATATTTGGGATAGCGAGATATTAATTCTATCAACTATCTATGGTGGTAGCCAAATCATATTAGTTGGATATGCACATTAAAAAAAGCATGTTTACTATTGTTACTGATAAATTAAAGAAGAACATTTAAGCTTTTGATCAAGAAGAAACTTACTAATCTTTGCAGTTATATTCTCCTCCCCATCACTTGTAGTTTCTCCCCATCACTGAGATACATGTTGTGGCTCATACCCCCAATTCTTGAAGTTGGCATGTCCCCATCAGTTGTTATAAGAACATTTTCAGGGTGAAAGTCCCTGTGGAAATTTTCTTTGCAGTGCGATTGGCCAACACCTCTAATGTTATCTTTGAAGAGCTTTATAATGATAGATAAAGGATGACCTGTAGACCAGAAGTCTTTCTTGCCTAAACCTCAAACATCCAGATATCAGTTGATCCATATCATCTTTATAAAGGATAAACATTTTGTTTGTAAGATTATAGAAATGTGTCTCTGTGTTTCTTGTATGATAGTTTGATTAAATCATGCCTACCAAAAAAGTATTATTGTTTTACGTCCAACTAGGAATGTTAAAATGGGTTTGAACTCAAATGGGTACCCAAAACCATCACTTATGGGTTTTGTTCATACAAAACAAAAAGAATATGGGTTGATAACGGATTGGGATTAATTATTGACCATTTTGTTTGAGTCCTGCCCAATAGGTTTTGGGTGTCCAGTGGGTATATCAAAAAAAAAATCTGTCACGGTCAAACCCTTTTTCGATCTCTTCTCTCCTTCTCTTCTGATCTTCTTCTTCGATATCTTCTTCAAATATCAGCTTCACTCTCTTCTTCTTCGTAGAGATATGGAGTGGCAATTAAGGGTTTCATGAAAAAATTAGTCTTTTTGGCTTCTCTCTAGTCTGGGTTTGCTCAACGTTCTTCACTCACCTCAAGCCGCTGCAACTCTCGCAGGATCTTTGCTGTCAAGTCCCTTGGGATAAGTTATCGCAATGTAATTTGAATTTTCTTTTGTGGGATCTGTCAATAAGCTTAGCTTCACATGTGTTGTTGACTTGTTGTGAATCGAGTTTGCCTTTGCGTGTGATGTCATTGTAGGAAGCACGAGCTTCGTCTGTCTTTGTATCGAGCAGATTTTCTCGTCCGTTTGTTGTTCAAGGTATGAACTTTTGACCTTTCTCCTTGAATTTGGACTGTGATTCTGCTGTTTGGTTTGGTTTTGCTCTTAGGGTTTTCGTTATAACAATGTTTATGAACTAGACTCTTGTCCAATGTCCTGTAGTTGAACAATAAACGTTTTTGAAAACACGGAGAGAAGCGTTAGAAGATTCTGTACATTTGAGTAAGATTTTTATAGTTGATGACTCTTTTTCTAACACGCTTTCTGATTATATAGAGGCAACATGCTTACTGATTCAACGAGACAGCTTTAGGGAAGAAGTGCATTGTGATTGATCTCTATTTGTACTCATCTCCTTGACATGTGTTTGATTGATTTTTGATCTTTTTAAAAGAAGAGTCGAGTTTCAGTAGTCTTAGTGTGTTTCTCTGCCTTAAGGTTAATGGTTAATAAATCTACAGCAGAATCTGTGAGTTTATCTTCCAATTTTTCTTTCATTGCATTCATTTTCTGTAATCGATTAAAAGTGCACCGTGAGTGAATTCCATGTGTCTTGTGATTTGTTGTATAAGTTTTAGAATTTGTGTCATAAATCTCCCTTCTTTTTTGGTCTTTATCTTTTCAGAATGGATTCACAAACTGAACAACTACTGGCAAGTCTTCATATTAGGAAACGAGAGCTCATCGAAGAAGATGAAGTTGTAACAGAATGATTTTCTGATTAATTCTCTAAATGTGTTTACACAGCTCTTATATACTTGAGCTAAACCAACAACGGTCAAATTGAAAATACAATTTGTGTAAACCAATATACTAAACCACATATACTCCTGAGGTGGATCGTCTTGTATCAGGGCAAGACGCCCAATCAGCATCAGTATAAGCTTTGAGAACCAAATCTGAATCAGAGGAATAGAACAGACCGAGTCCAATAGTGCCTTTCAGATAGTGAAGAACCTTATAAGCTGCTTGAAGATGAGAATGCTTCGGAGCAGAAGCAAACTGACAGAGCTTATTGACGGCATAGGTGATATCTGGTCTAGTGATAGTTAGATACATCAAGCGCCCAACAAGTCTGCGATAAACAGATCCATCTTCAAGAAGAGGTTCAACAGAATCCTGCACCAACTTCACACTCGGATCCATAGGAACTGAAGCTGGCTTACAAGCTAACAGTCCTGTGTCATCCAAAAGATTCAAAGTGTACTTTCGTTGGCAGATAGAAATGCCTTTGCTGGAACGTGCAATTTCAAGACCAAGGAAATATTTCAGAGGACCAAGATCTCTAAGCTTAAATGCTTGCTTGAGATCAGTCTTGAGCTTGGCAACAGCATCATCATCATTACTCGCGATGATAATATCATCCACGTAAACAAGAACAGCAAGATAGATGCCATCAGTGTTACGAATGAAGAGAGTATGATCTGTCCTGGATTTCTTAAAGCCCAAAGAACGAAGGGTTGTACTGAACTTAAGAAACCATTGCCGCGATGCTTGTTTTAGACCATATAAGGACTTTTGAAGTTTGCAAACAGCATTAGGAGGAAGAATTTCCCCCTGTTTTGGTGTATATCCTGGAGGCAACTTCATGTATATCTCTTCATGCAAATCACCATTCAAAAATGCATTAGAGACATCAAGTTGAGTGAGACTCCATTTCTTTGCAGCTGAGACAGCAAGAAGTGTTTTGACTGTCGTCATTTTCGCCACAGGTGAGAAGGTTTCAACAAAATCTATCCCTTCCTGTTGTGTGTAGCCCTTGGCTACTAATCGAGCTTTATATCGCTCAAGCAATCCATCAGCTTTGACTTTAACCTTGAAAACCCATTTACATCCGATAGCATGCTTATCAGGAGGTAGCGAGACAATTTTCCAAGTGTTATTGCTCTCTAGAGCAAGAAGTTCCTCATTCATCGCTTGCAACCATTCATCAAATTGCTTTGCCTGATTGAAAGTTGCAGGTTCCGGAAGAAGAGCAACAGAACAAATATAGGCCTTGTATTCCTCAGATAAGCTGTCGTAGGACATGTAAGCAGACAGAGGATAGGGAATCTCAGTTTCAGATTCACTGATGTTGCAGTAATAATCCTGAAGATAAGCAGGAAGCTTCAATTGACGTTTAGTCTCGGAGGGAACAGCTGGAGATTCAGAAGGTGTCTCAACAACATCCAAACCAGCAGCCGGAGGATTAACCATCACTGTCTCTGAACCGGAGGCAGATAAATCAGGAGGATTAACCACAACTGTGTCTGTAGATTCAGAAAAGATATCCTGAAGCGAAGACGGTTGATCCGTTTTATAGGAAAGATATCTTCATGGAATGTGACATTTCGTGAGATATGAATCACATTAGTTTCCATGTCTAGAAGTTTATATCCCTTGTAGCCTGCAGGATATCCCAGAAATATACAAGGCTTATAGCGAGGTTGAAACTTATGTCTGCCTTTCGAAGATGTAGAGCAGTAAGCCAAGCAACCAAACACTCGTAGACCTTTATATTCGACCTTCTTAGCAGTAAGAATTTCAAAAGGAGACTTATCTTGAAGCAAAGGCGTGGGAAGCCTATTAATGAGAAAAACTGCTGTCAAGACACAATCTCCCCAAAACTCTAATGGCACTTGTGATTGAAACATCAGAGATCTAGCCACATTAAGAATGTGCTGATGTTTCCTCTCTACCACCGAGTTCTGTTCTGGGGTTTCAGGACAAGAGTGAAAGGAGAGAATGCATTTGTCCTTGAACAGTTTAGCAAACTTCAATTCTGGTGCATTGTCAGACCTCACTGCTTTGACCCCTGTATTGTACTGCGTTTCCACTAGTTTGAGAAAGTCCGGGAAAACAGAAAGAACTTCATCTTTTGTCCTCAACAAATACAGCCAAGTGACGCGAGTATGATCATCCACAATAGTGAGGAAATAACGGTATCCTTCAGTGGTGGGGACAGAGAAGGGACCCCAGATGTCTATGTGGATAAGATCAAACGCTTTGTCACACATGTTGTTTGGAGAAGGAAATGGGAGACGCTTTTGTTTTGCAAGTGGACAAATATTGCAATGAAAAGTTGTTTTATTCCTTTGTTGTAAACCAAGTACATTGATGATTGAATCAGTTTTAGACAAAGAGGGATGACCAAGTTTCAGAATCAACAACAACATTGGTAGAAAACTGAAATCTTTGCTGAATAGACGAGCCGGAGATATTTGTTGTGTCCAGAACGTAGAGATTTGAGATTTGTTCAGCCTTCCCAATCATCAATCCCTTGATACGATCCCGTATCATACAAGAATCAGGATCAAAAGTAATTCTGCAGCCCAAATCCTTTGTCAACTGACTCACACTGATCAGGTTTAAGCGAAAATCTGGAATGAACAGAACATTATTCAAGACCAGAGAATCGTTTAAACGAATTCTGCCTAAGCCTGCTATTTTCACTCCAAATCCCGTAGGTAGAGTAACAGACGTATTGGTAGCATCAGAGAGCTCTTCAAACAAAGATTTTTCATGAGCTACATGATGAGTAGCACCACTGTCTACAATCCAAGACTCAGTGCACAAACGGTTATCCGTAGCTCTCAACATACCAACAAAACACAATGTAGAAGCAGAGAAAGCCATACCCGGAAGAGCTGTAATGGTACCACCCGAGGAAGAGGCAACAGAATTTATTTGTGCACTCGGTGAAGATGCAGAAAGCTGAGAATTGAAATAGGCAATAACTCCAGCTATCTGATCTTTGGTGAGGTTGTGAACCATATCAACCGAGGCGTCCGGAACAGCAATCTGAGCAACCACTGGTTTGGATCCTTTAGAATTGGTCATTTGCTGGTGCTTCCCGGTTTGTTTCCCTTTGTGTTTAAAGTCAACGGGATAACCATGAATCTTGTAGCAAGTCTCAACTGTATGACCATTATAACCACAGTGAGAGCAAACAGGACGGTTACTCTTTGGTGCCTGAGCCGCATTGACAGAAGGAGCAGACTCAGTTGACGGAACAGCATGCTGAACCGAGACTTGAAAGGCAGTAGCATTCTGAACCGGAATCAAGTTTCTCTGACTGTGATCTTGATCGAGCAAGTTGTACACCTCAGAGAGATCAGGTAAGTTCTTTTTCATGATGATCTGACTCCTGATCACAGAGTACGACTCATTCAATCCAGCTAAGAATTTGATGACCTTAGCGTGTTCTGCCTTGGTTTCCGTAGCTTTGCAATAGGTACAATGATGACAGGTCTCAACACAATTAGCACCATCTAACTCATCCCAGAGTGTTTTTAAAGTGGTGTAATAGGTTGCCAAATCCATTGGACCTTGCTGAAGGGACCATATCTGTTGAGATAACTGATATGATCTCGGAAGGTTGGTGATGTGAAATCGGGTTAAGAGATCATTCCAGATCTCTGAAGCATCGTTAAAACGAAGTATACTTTTGTATATCTGTTTAGAAACCGCATTCAAGAGCCAAGACTTCACCATAGAGTTACATCTAGACCAAATCCTGAATCTAGCATCCGATTCACTAGGCCTAACGATAGAACCATCGATAAAACCAATTTTGTTCTTCGCATCTAACGCAATCTTAATCGCAATACTCCAGTTCTCATAATTTGTTCCATCTAAGACATCAGAGATGATAGAGAGACCTGGATTATCGCTATTGGTCAGGAAGAATGGCGAGTGGATGCTATCGAGAGGTAAATCCATAGGATCCTTTGAAATCGGAGACGTCGGAGGCGAAACTTCAGGAGTGGAAGTTCGACGAGATGATTTTAGGCCCGATCGAGCACCGCGACGAGTGATTCTGCGTCCAAGCCCCATTGATGAGCTGAACTTGTGATTTTGCCGAGTTTCGGTGGAATAGCCGAAGAATCGATCACAGCAAAACGAAAAGAAGATCAATCGGAGCAAGAGCCGATCAATCGGAGGTCAACGAAACGGAAAACGAAAGAATCGGTTTGAGGTTTGGGCCTCAAACGCTCTGATACCATATTAGGAAACGAGAGCTCATCGAAGAAGATGAAGTTGTAACAGAATGATTTTCTGATTAATTCTCTAAATGTGTTTACACAGCTCTTATATACTTGAGCTAAACCAACAACGGTCAAATTGAAAATACAATTTGTGTAAACCAATATACTAAACCACATATACTCTAATACTTCAAGCTCAGCATGAACAAAATGCAATGGATGATGACTACAATCAGGAAGGAAACACAGAAATGCAAGTAGCAGCAGAGAGTGAGACTCAATCAATTCATCCAACTCACACGGTATATGATTCTAATGAATGATGCAATCATTCTCTAATGTTTCTTGTCTTTCGTTACTACTATGCTAAAGTATGGTTTGGTTTTGTTTTCGTTTAAGATGCTTTGTTTTTGAGTTGTGTTTTGTTTATTGTTACAGTCACGTATTTAATTCATGGTTAATTAATATTTTGTTTCTCGTTACAGTCACGTGTTTAATTCATGGTTAATTAATAACGTATTGTTTTGTTTCTCGTAGTTGAGTTTAATCATTGCTAAAGTCACAATGATTCACGTTGTAGTTATAGAAGCTTTAAGAATATGGATACCCATGGGTGTCCCAACTTCTATCAAAACCTGTCTGGGTATCACCCATCAAAAACAAAAATGTATAGGTTTTTAGTGGGTTGGGTTTTCTATAGCTGGGTTTTTAGTGGGTTGGGTTGGATTGGGTAAATTAACCCATTTTAACATCCCTGCCTCCAACAATAATGTAATATTCAATCATGAGTATCCAATTTATAAGATTGTAGAACTCCAATTTATCCAAACACAAACATCATAATTTATCATTACTATTTACCAACTGAAATATTTGCAGTGGATACCATAGCAGTGGATGAAATTTGACCGGTAATCAGTTTTGTAGTTCTTGGCCAACTCATTAACCATCTTATCAAAATGCAAATCAGAGGAAGGAAATATCTTCATCGCAATGTCACGCTGATTGTAAATACCAGAAAATACTCTAACCTCATCTGTTGTCTCTGATAATACTTCATCGTGAAGATCCACATTGTCGTTAGGTTTAACATTATATTTCTCCAAAAGCTTGTCAAACACATTTCCAAAAGTAACTTATTTCACTCCCCTTCCCATTAGTTGAACATAAAACAATAATACTTTTTTGGTAGGCATGGTTTAATCAAACTATCAGACAAGAAACACAGAGACACATTTATATAATCTTACAAACAAAATGTTTATCTTTATAAAGACGATCTGGATCAACTTTATCTAGATGTTTAAGTTTAGGCATAAAAGATTTCTGTTCTAAAGGTCAGCCTACATATATATTTATAAAGCTCTTCAAAAATATCATTAAAGTTGTTGGCTGATTGCATTGCAAAAAAAAGTCGTTTTTGCCTTAACCCCAAACATCCAGATATCACTTGATTGAATCAACTTAACGATTCAAAAGAGACATAATTAACAAAAGGCAGTATATTGGACATCATCAATTGTTTGATGGCATCATCAAGAAAACTTACATCTAGTGTAGAGATGTCTAACACTCTTAAGTCAGGTGAATCTTTTAGGAACTTGGCTAGGAGATTCGAAGAATCATCTGTGCATACACATAGCTCGAAGACAATACCATCACCATACAAATCCTGCCCCACGGTTTTTATAGGCTTAATAATTGATAAAAAAGGGAGTCTATAAATAAGATGGACGACTTGCAAATTGATAAACGAAAACTAATTAATTACCGTTGAACATACTGTAAGATGCTTGACAGATGTGACTGATCCAATAACAGTTTTGAGAGCAAAGGATACAACATCGACATGTGCTTCCCTCAGCTTAGGCATACTCTTAAACGAACAAGGACTCTCATTGCAATCTGCAACTTTCAGATATTCCAAAGAAGGAGTATCTATCTCATACCGTTCTAATGAGTCCCAACGATCAGATATGCGCAGTGATAGCTTAAGCAAAGACGGGACAGCAACAGTGAACTCTTTCATATTTTCATCCTCACCAAAAACCACCTCTAGATCTTCAAGAGCAGAACATATAGATAGAAGCGCTTGAAAGGATTCTTCGTCTGCGTATGTCACAAGTTCAAGTTCCAAACTTTTCAGAGAGGGAAGACAAACCATAGACGGAACATCCCTGAGAGTCACGAATCTGAGTTTCAAGACCACGAGCGATTTGCAGGCAAACAAGCTGCTCGGAAACATGTTTTCATTACTATCTGAAAAATACGAAATGTCCATCTCGCGAACATGGCGAGAAACTGCAGTTTCAAGCCACAGTTTGATATGCTGAGAGGTTTAATATGTTTCGGATCACCTGACTCATATAACGAAAGACGCAAGCTTTCTATGACCGGAGCTCTATGTAATGGCAGATTCTTGCTGATAAAATCCCGAAGTACAAGCAGTGAGCCATCTCTATCAGTGTACTCAAGTTTAGGCAACCACATCCAAAGAAACCTCCATCGATTAGACAAAATGCTAGTGGAAACAGCAACCTTTGTTGGAACAAAGGATAATATCCTCACCAACAGTTCATCAGGCAATCCACTGATGTTTTCCATTTCTTACAAATTCAGGATACTGTTGCTTGGGTTCTGTCTTAAGCCAGTAAAAGAAGACAAGACAATACAAAGGATTTGTCTTAAGCCAAGCAAATGAAATTATAAGTAACAAGAGAAAACTGGAATGTGTCGAAACTCTAGAAGAAGAGAAAACCTGTGAAAATTCCGTTCGCAAGCCGGAACTGGAAGATAAATCGGAAACGCCCAGCGAACAGTGAAAGCATTTGGTTACACAAATTCCATTCTCCATCGAATTCATCGACTCATCGTAGTGAAAAGCATTCCTTCTCGGCGAAGTCAGATGGTGTCGCCATCACTACTCAGTAAACCGTTCTACTTTACGATTAATTGGGTTTTTAAACGTTTTTATGTGGGCCTGAGACTGAGACTGAGACTGGGCCTGGGCTTCGTATGAAGCTTTGTCTTCGTTTCTCAGCATTTCGAATTAAACACTTTTATAACCAAATTAAAAAATATCAACAATTTTTGTTTTATATATCTATATTAATAAATTGGAACTCAACAAATATATTTTCAAACCTATTAATATTTTTTTTTCAAAAATAAAAACAACTGAAAATTTAATCATTTATAAATTAAAAAAAATTAAAGTTGAAGTTGTTAAAATTTCAGTTCAAAAAAAAAAAGTTGTTAAAATCTAAGTTGATAACTTTCAAATAAAAACATCAAACAAAAAACAAATATCTACTTATACATATACTGCACTGTACAGTCTGTACATAATAATAATATGCATATAAATGTATCTTCTATGTAGACACTGTTTTAAAAATTTCGTGTTAGTAGTCTAACTAACTATTTGTGTAAGATACATTCAATTTTCTTGATCCTAAACCAGAAACGCAATAGACTTCTGCTAAGAAGCCTCTCATTTTTCGGAAAATTATATTAATATTCGGAGCAAGCTGGTCTTTGTTTGGACACACGAGAAAATATGAAAATAGAACTCTATTATACAAATGAGAGAACTTGAATCCCCTAAAAAAACACGAGCTCGCATGTGCTTGACGCTCGGGAAGAGAGTGTCAACTCCTTGATCATCTTAATGATTGGAACATCATGTTGTTTTTATCAGGCCAGAATGTTGCTCTCCTCAAGTGGCGAGCGTTTTTCAAGATATAAACCGCAATCTCTCTTTCTTGTGGGCTCCCAGAGTATGGTGACCAGTTGAGAATTTGCAGACTCGACAGCATGCACTCAGGAACACAACTCGGTTGATTCCACCTAACCATCCGAGTAGCACCATGGGGCTAAGACCACCAAGCACAAAGAAGAAGAAGAAGAATTGGCTAATTCATAGATAAAAAAAAAAAAAAAAATAGTTTATCAAAGAAACTTACATCTAGTACAAAGATCTTTAGCACTCGTAAGTTAGGTGAATCTTTGAGGAAATTGGCTAGGACATTCGAAGAATCCTCTGTGCACACACATAGCTTCAAATGTTCAAGCTTGTCGAAAACAATACCATCACCATACACATCCTGCCCCAACGATTTTTATAAACTTAATTGATAAAAAGGGAGTCAATAATAAGATGGACGACTTGCAAATGATAAACGAAAACTAATTAATTACCGTTGAACATACTGTAAGATGCTTGACAGATGTGGCTGATCCAATAACACTTTTGAGAGGAAAGGGGTCAACAACGAGGTGTGCTTCCTTCAGCTTAGGCATACTCTTAAACGAACAAGGACTCACATTCCAATCTGCAAGTTTCAGATATTCCAAAGAAGGAGTATCTATCTCATACCGTTCTAATAAGTCCCACCATAAGATACATTCAGTGATAGCTTCTGCAAAGACGGGACGGCAACAGTGAACTCTTTCATATTTTCATACTCACGGAATAACACCTCTAGATCTTCAAGAACAGGGCATATAGATAGAAGCGCTTGTAAGGATTCCTCATCTGCGTATTTCATCCTTTCAAGTTGCAAAGTTTTCAGAGAGGGAAGACAAACCATAGAGGGAACATCCATGAGAGTCAAGTATCTGAGTTTCAAGACCACGAGCGATTTGCAGGTAACAAGCTATTCGGAAACATGTTTTCATTACTATATGAAGCCAAAGAAATATCCAGCTCGCGAATATGGCGAGAAACTGCAATGTCCACCCACAGATTGATATCTTGAGGTTTAATATGAAGATCACGTAACACCAATAAATCAAGATGCAAGCTTTCTATGACCGGAGCTCTATGTAATGGCAGACTCTTGCTGATAAAATCCCGAAGTACAGGCAGTGAGCGATCTCTACCAGTGTACTCAAGTTTAGGCAACCACATCCAAAGAAACTTCCATCGACTAGACAAAATGCTAGTGGAAACAGCAACCTTTGTTGGAACAAAGGATAATATCCTCACCAACAGTTCATCAGGCAATCCACTGATGTTGTCCATTTCTTACAAGTTCAGGATACTGTTACTTGGGTTCTGTCTTAAGCCAGCAAAAGAAAACAAGACATTACAAAGGATTTGTCTTAAGCCAAGCAAATGAAGTAATAACAAGAGAAAGCTGGAATGGGACGAAACTCTAGAAGAAGAAAAAAAACCTGTGATAATTACGCCCGGAAGCCGGAATTAGAAGACAAATCGGAAACGCCCAAAGAAGAGCGAAAGCATTTGGTTACACAAACTCAATTCTCCATCGAACTCATCGTAGTGAGAAGCGATCCTTCTCGGACAGATGGCGTCGCCATCACTACTTTACGATTAATTAGGTTTTCGTATGGGCCTGGGCTTCGTATGAAGCTCTTTCTTCGTTTCTCAGCATTTTGAATTTTTTACTATCCTAATCGTGACAAATAGCTCTCATTAGGATTTCTTTTCACTGAGTTTTTGTTTTTTCTCACCCTTTCTCATTAATTTAAAAAAGAAATTCAAGAAAATGCCATACATAATGCAAATCTATAATATAATTATATTTTACTTCAGAGTTATTTCACTCACACTTCAAATCTATAATATAATTATATTTACACATAAAATCTTAAAATTAGGTTTTTAATTTGCACCGTAAAAAAACAGACTATAACTATTCAATTTGCGATAAAAAAGTAATAATGTTATGGTGTATATTTTTTTTTTCAAATATTTTTAATTAATTTATTTCTTTTTTTTTACTTTAATTTATAGAAAAATTATGTATCATCATTCTTCAATTTTTTTACTATCTATAGTCCGATAATTCTGTTGGTCTTCCTCGAATCAAATCTCGAGACTATTATATTTATTGTTACCAGCATAATTATAACATTTAAAGATCTCTTTACATCTACTTCATCTGTTTCTCAATATATGATGTTTTAGTTAAAAGCGCAAATATTAAGAAAAATATTTTTTATGCAAAAAACAGCATTTAATATATAGAATAAATATTATTTAACCAATCATAAACTAAAAATAAAACTATAATGGTTACACACTCTCCAATAAATGTAAAAGTTGCATTAAAATGTGAAAACAACTTATATTTTGAAACAAGAAAAAATCTTCAAAACATCTTATATTGATAAACAGAGATAGTACTATCATGTTTGTCAGATTAGGAATTGGAGTTGTAGATCCATGAACCATTATAAAAGTCACAAATGGCAGAAAAAGACTTTGCAATGGTACAATAAAAAACACCGAATCAAAAATTTCATTTACAAATATTGAATATAAAGATACATATACATAGTGAAAAAGAGAAATCCCAAATAGCCAATTTGGATGTATATCTTTAAGATAACATAAGATGATTAAAAATTAAATAAACCATCATTCTTGTCTCTCAACTTGATAAAGAATCCCTAACATTGATATGGATATATATATATATATATATATATATATATATATAACTTCTTTAAAAAAACCTTCATTCTTGCACCAAAAAAAAAAATAAAAAAAAAATTCACATAACTCATACTAGAGTTTATAGTACATTCGGATAGTGGAGCCGGAATCACAATTTTGAAACCAAAAACGGCATGGACACATCTGAATTCAAATCCAGCATACAAGACAACATTGTCGAGCTTCAAATCCTCTTTCCTATACTAACTTGTAGTATCAGTAATAATCTAATGATTCAAAAGGGGCATAACTAACAAAAGGCAGAATAAAACTGGACCACAAACCACTAGATATCAATTGATTGATGGCATTATCAAGAATATTTTTTAATCTAACTGACAATTTTTTTTTGCTAATATAGTAGAAACTTGCACTAAAACTATTTTGGATTGTATAGTACAACTGATACCCAAACAACCCCAGCTTATTAAGTAATAATGGCGATCAGCCAAACTCATTTTACAAAGAACAAACAATGCCATTGAGTCTCTATCAAAGAAACTCATCAAACAATCAACATAAGATTGACAAATTTATAAAAAAAATTATGAAGAATTCGTCATTGAAAGGATAAAAAACAATAAAAAACCAAATTACATAAATCAAGCTCAATATAACAGAGTAACAATAAATATATTTAACATTTCAACAAAAAAAAAAAACAATAAATATAACCTTACATTATAACAGAGTTCATATAGTAATCAAAACACTCACACATCGAACACATAATTTGAGTTCAATAGACATTCAAATCTATAGTTTTAAAATTTCTACAAATTCGACGATACAAATAGAACATTTGATTTACAAAAAAAATTATTCTTCACTTCAAATGAGTTTTTACCTAAGTTGTTTTAAATATGGCAATATTATATTTACTATTTAGCCAGGCATCTTTGGTCCAACCTAAATGAAATCAACCAACTCAATATCTGAAATCCATTATTTTATGAAGCTCTAACTAATGAGTGAGTTTAAAAATTTATCGATTGACTGATTAAGCGGCTATAAATAAATCCACAGTTCAATGATATATGTACATAATTTACCGATTTCAAATTATATTTTTTTTATTGAACATATAAATTGTAAAACTAATGTATCACTTATATATTATTATTATTTTTGTCAACAATGTCATATATATTAATAAAATGGATATCAACAAATATATTTTCAAAACTATTAATTCTTTTTTAAAATGAAAACAACTAAAAGTTTATTCATTTATAAATATAAAGAAGGTTGAAGTTGTTAAAATTTCAGTTAATAACTTTCAAATAAAAACGTCAAAAATATCTAGTTATACATATATTAAACATATTATGCAGATACATGTATATTCTATGTAGACACATTAGACACTGAATACATATTAAAAGTTTGTTGTTAGTAGTTTAACCAATTATATGCCTAATACACATTAGACACTGAATACATATTAAAAGTTTGTTGTTAGTAGTTTAACAATTATATGCCTAAAATTCTTTCAAATTCTTTGATCCTAAACCAGAAACGCAATAGACTTCTGCTAAGAAGCCTCTCATTTTCGGAAAATTATATTAATATTCGGAGCAAGCTGGTCTTTGTTTGGACACACGAGAAAATATGAAAATAGAACTCTATTATACAAATGAGAGAACTTGAATCCCTAAAAAAACACGAGCTCGCATGTGCTTGACGCTCGGGAAGAGAGTGTCAACTCCTTGATCATCTTAATGATTGGAACATCATGTTTGTTTTTATCAGGCCAGAATGTTGCTCTCCTCAAGTGGCGAGCGTTTTTCAAGATATAAACCGCAATCTCTCTTTCTTGTGGGCTCCCAGAGTATGGTGACCAGTTGAGAATTTGCAGACTCGACAGCATGCACTCAGGAACACAACTCGGTTGATTCCACCTAACCATCCGAGTAGCACCATGGGGCTAAGACCACCAAGCACAAAGAAGAAGAAGAAGAATTGGCTAATTCATTAGATAAAAAAAAAAAAAAAAATAGTTTATCAAAGAAACTTACATCTAGTACAAAGATCTTTAGCACTCGTAAGTTAGGTGAATCTTTGAGGAAATTGGCTAGGACATTCGAAGAATCCTCTGTGCACACACATAGCTTCAAATGTTCAAGCTTGTCGAAAACAATACCATCACCATACACATCCTGCCCCAACGATTTTTATAAACTTAATTGATAAAAAGGGAGTCAATAAATAAGATGGACGACTTGCAAATTGATAAACGAAAACTAATTAATTACCGTTGAACATACTGTAAGATGCTTGACAGATGTGGCTGATCCAATAACACTTTTGAGAGGAAAGGGGTCAACAACGAGGTGTGCTTCCTTCAGCTTAGGCATACTCTTAAACGAACAAGGACTCACATTCCAATCTGCAAGTTTCAGATATTCCAAAGAAGGAGTATCTATCTCATACCGTTCTAATAAGTCCCAACCATAAGATACATTCAGTGATAGCTTCTGCAAAGACGGGACGGCAACAGTGAACTCTTTCATATTTTCATACTCACGGAATAACACCTCTAGATCTTCAAGAACAGGGCATATAGATAGAAGCGCTTGTAAGGATTCCTCATCTGCGTATTTCATCCTTTCAAGTTGCAAAGTTTTCAGAGAGGGAAGACAAACCATAGAGGGAACATCCATGAGAGTCAAGTATCTGAGTTTCAAGACCACGAGCGATTTGCAGGTAACAAGCTATTCGGAAACATGTTTTCATTACTATATGAAGCCAAAGAAATATCCAGCTCGCGAATATGGCGAGAAACTGCAATGTCCACCCACAGATTGATATCTTGAGGTTTAATATGAAGATCACGTAACACCAATAAATCAAGATGCAAGCTTTCTATGACCGGAGCTCTATGTAATGGCAGACTCTTGCTGATAAAATCCCGAAGTACAGGCAGTGAGCGATCTCTACCAGTGTACTCAAGTTTAGGCAACCACATCCAAAGAAACTTCCATCGACTAGACAAAATGCTAGTGAAACAGCAACCTTTGTTGGAACAAAGGATATATCCTCACCAACAGTTCATCAGGCAATCCACTGATGTTGTCCATTTCTTACAAGTTCAGGATACTGTTACTTGGGTTCTGTCTTAAGCCAGCAAAAGAAAACAAGACATTACAAAGGATTTGTCTTAAGCCAAGCAAATGAAGTAATAACAAGAGAAAGCTGGAATGGGACGAAACTCTAGAAGAAGAAAAAAAACCTGTGATAATTACGCCCGGAAGCCGGAATTAGAAGACAAATCGGAAACGCCCAAAGAAGAGCGAATGCATTTGGTTACACAAACTCAATTCTCCATCGAACTCATCGTAGTGAGAAGCATTCCTTCTCGGACAGATGGCGTCGCCTTCACTACTTTACGATTAATTAGGTTTTCGTATGGGCCTGGGCTTCGTATGAAGCTCTTTCTTCGTTTCTCAGCATTTTGAATCAGTGTTCCGTAATGGTGACAAATAGCTCTCATTAGGATTTCTTTTCACTGAGTTTTTGTTTTTTTCTCACCCTTTCTCATTAATTTAAAAAAGAAATTCAAGAAAATGCCATACATAATGCAAATCTATAATATAATTATATTTTACTTCAGAGTTATTTCACTCACACTTCAAATCTATAATATAATTATATTTACACATAAAATCTTAAAATTAGGTTTTAATTTGCACCGTAAAAAAAACAGACTATAACTATTCAATTTGCGATAAAAAAGTAATAATGTTATGGTGTATATTTTTTTTTTCAAATATTTTTAATTAATTTATTTCTTTTTTTTTACTTTAATTTATAGAAAAATTATGTATCATCATTCTTCAATTTTTTTACTATCTATAGTCCGATAATTCTGTTGGTCTTCCTCGAATCAAATCTCGAGACTATTATATTTATTGTTACCAGCATAATTATAACATTTAAAGATCTCTTTACATCTACTTCATCTGTTCTCAATATATGATGTTTTAGTTAAAAGCGCAAATATTAAGAAAAATATTTTTTATGCAAAAAACAGCATTTAATATATAGAATAAATATTATTTAACCAATCATAAACTAAAAATAAAACTATAATTGGTTACACACTCTCCAATAAATGTAAAAGTTGCATTAAAATGTGAAAACAACTTATATTTTGAAACAAGAAAAAATCTTCAAAACATCTTATATTGATAAACAGAGATAGTACTATCATGTTTGTCAGATTAGGAATTGGAGTTGTAGATCCATGAACCATTATAAAAGTCACAAATGGCAGAAAAAGACTTTGCAATGGTACAATAAAAAACACCGAATCAAAAATTTCATTTACAAATATTGAATATAAAGATACATATACATAGTGAAAAAGAGAAATCCCAAATAGCCAATTTGGATGTATATCTTTAAGATAACATAAGATGATTAAAAATTAAATAAACCATCATTCTTTGTCTCTCAACTTGATAAAGAATCCCTAACATTGATATGGATATATATATATATATATA
This sequence comes from Isatis tinctoria, assembly GCA_010577795.1. Classification (NCBI taxonomy): domain Eukaryota; kingdom Viridiplantae; phylum Streptophyta; class Magnoliopsida; order Brassicales; family Brassicaceae; genus Isatis; species Isatis tinctoria. The sequence continues at coordinate 34,798,090 of CM021244.1, read as the reverse complement.
TATATATATATATATAACTTCTTTAAAAACCTTCATTCTTGCACCAAAAAAAAAAATAAAAAAAAAATTCACATAACTCATACTAGAGTTTATAGTACATTCGGATAGTGGAGCCGGAATCACAATTTTGAAACCAAAAACGGCATGGACACATCTGAATTCAAATCCAGCATACAAGACAACATTGTCGAGCTTCAAATCCTCTTTCCTATACTAACTTGTAGTATCAGTAATAATCTAATGATTCAAAAGGGGCATAACTAACAAAAGGCAGAATAAAACTGGACCACAAACCTCTAGATATCAATTGATTGATGGCATTATCAAGAATATTTTTTTATTCTAACTGACAAATTTTTTTGCTAATATCGTAAAAACTTGCACTAAAACTATTTTGGATTGTATTGTACAACTGATACCCAAACAACCCCAGCTTATGAAGTAATAATGGCGATCAACCAAACTCATTTTACAAAGAACAAACAATGCCATTGAGTCTCTATCAAAGAAACTCATCAAACAATCAACATAAGATTGACAAATTTATAAAAAAAATTATGAAGAATTCGTCATTGAAAGGATAAAAAACAATAAAAAACCAAATTACATAAATCAAGCTCAATATATAACAGAGTAACAATAAATTATATTTAACATTTCAACAAAAAAAAAAAACAATAAATTATAACCTTACATTATAACAGAGTTCATATAGTAATCAAAACACTCACACATCGAACACATAAATTTGAGTTCAATAGACATTCAAATCTATAGTTTTAAAATTTCTACAAATTCGACGATACAAATAGAACATTTGATTTACAAAAAAAATTATTCTTCACTTCAAATGAGTTTTTACCTAAGTTGTTTTTAAAATATGGCAATATTATATTTACTATTTAGCCAGGCATCTTTGGTCCAACCTAAATGAAATCAACCAACTCAATATCTGAAATCCATTATTTTATGAAGCTCTAACTAATGAGTGAGTTTAAAAATTTATCGATTGACTGATTAAGCGGCTATAAATAAATCCACAGTTCAATGATATATGTACATAATTTACCGATTTCAAATTATATTTTTTTTATTGAAACATATAAATTGTAAAACTAATGTATCACTTATATATTATTATTATTTTTGTCAACAATGTCATATATATTAATAAAATGGATATCAACAAATATATTTTCAAAACTATTAATTCTTTTTTAAAATGAAAACAACTAAAAGTTTATTCATTTATAAATATAAAGAAGGTTGAAGTTGTTAAAATTTCAGTTAATAACTTTCAAATAAAAACATCAAAAATATCTAGTTATACATATATTAAACATATTATGCAGATACACATGTATATTCTATGTAGACACATTAGACACTGAATACATATTAAAAGTTTGTTGTTAGTAGTTTAACCAATTATATGCCTAATACACATTAGACACTGAATACATATTAAAAGTTTGTTGTTAGTAGTTTAACCAATTATATGCCTAAAATTCTTTCAAATTCTTTGATCCTAAACCAGAAACGCAATAGACCTCTACTAAGAAGCCTCTCATTTTTTGGAAGATAATATTAATATTCGGACCAATCTGGTCTTTGTTGGACACACGAGAAGAGATGAACTCAGAAATCTATTATACAAATGAGAACATGTAAAATGATTCAAATTCTCTGATTTATTATTACTCAACAAACAGGAGTTCGCATGTGCTTGAAGCTCGAGAAGAGAGTGTCAACTCCTTGATCATCTTAGGGATTGCAGGAAATGTTGCTGTCCTCAAGTGGCGAGCGTTTTTCAAGATATAAACAGCAATCTCTCTATCTTGTGGCCTCCCAAAGTATTGGTACCAGTTGAGAATTTGCAGAGACAGCATGCACTCAGGAACACAACTCGGTTGATTCCAGCTAACCATCTCATTAGTCCTTAAATCTACATGATGTGACTAAGACCACCAAGCACAAAGAAGAAGAATAATTGGATTAAATACGACACTGCTAATTCATCAGATAAAACAAACAAAAAAAATAGTTTATCAAAAAAACTTACATCTAGTACAAGGATGTCTAACACTCGTAAGTTAGGTGAATCTTTGAGGAAATTGGCTAGGAGATTCGAAGAATTCTCTGTGCACACACATAGCTTCAAATGTTCAAGCTTGTCGAAAACAATACCATCACCATACACATCCTGCCCCAACGATTTTTATAAACTTAATTGATAAAAAGGGAGTCTATAAATAAGATGAACGACTTGCAAATTGATAAACGAAAACTAATTAATTACCGTTGAACATACTGTAAGATGCTTGACAGATGTGACTGATCCAATAACACTTTTGAGAGGAAAGGGGTCAACAACGAGGTGTGCTTCCCTCAGCTTAGGCATACTCTTAAACGAACAAAGATTCTCATTCCAATCTCCAAGTTTCAGATATTCCAAAGGAGTATCTATCCCATACCGTTCTAATTTGTGCCAATAATAAGATATGTGCAGTGATAGCTTCTGCAAAGACGGGACGGCAACAGTGAACTCTTTCATATCTTCACCCTCACGAAAAAACACATCTAGATCTTCAAGAACAGGACATATAGATAGAAGCGCTTGAAAGGATTCTTCATCTGCGTATTTCACACTTTCAAGTTGCAAAGTTTTCAGAGAGGGAAGACAAACCATAGAGGGAACATCCATAAGAGTCACGAATCTGAGTTTCAAGATCAAGAGCGATTTGCAGGCAAACAAGCTGCTCGGAAACATGTTTCCACTCCTATTTGAAGAATAAGAAATATCCAGCTCGCGAATATGGCGAGAAACTGCAGTTTCAACCCACAGATTGATATGTAGAGGTTTAATATTAAAACCTGCTTCGCATAACGAAAGACGCAAGCTTTCTATGACAGGAGCTGTATGTAATTTCAGACTCTTGCTGATAAAATATCGAAGTACATACAGTGAGTGATCTCTATCAGTGTAATCAAGTTTAGGCAACCACATCCAAAGAAGCCTCCATCGATTAGACAAAATGCTAGTTGAAACAGTAACCTTTGTTGAAACAAAGGATAGTATCCTCAGCAACAGTTCATCAGGCAATCCACTGATGTTGTCCATTTCTTACAAATTCAGGATACTGTTACTTGGGTTCTGTCTTAAGCCAACAAAAGAACACAAGAAAACAAGATCAGGATTTGTCTTAAGCCAAACAAATGAAATAATAACAATAGAAAGCTGGGATGGATGAAACTCTAGAAGAAGAGAAAAACTCTATGATGCAAGAAAATCCGCAATTTCTCATTAGATTCGGGACAAATAGCTTCCATCGAACGAGCTTCAAGTTGAGAAAGGGACTCTCACCTCGTTATAACCAATCGAAACAGCGGCTTTCCGAAAAGAACTGAACAACGGTTTCTTTGCATTGAAAGAAGAGGTTCTACTCCGGCGATTCGGAGAAGAAACGCAAGAGGAGAAGAGGGTCACAGGTGAGGAGCGAAGAGGAGAAGCGAGGAGAGAGAAAGGTCTTTCCTTTTTTCAGTTTTGTTAAGAGAGATAAAGCACTTTCAAAGTGTGAGAACTCTATCTGCAGAATAGAAGAAATAAACGACGCCGTTTTGGGGATCGTAAAGTTCTCTCCTTTTAGGTCAATCTCTCGTTATCGTCGCTCTTCCCCACGAGGCGACTCACTGTGAAGTTCGATATTCAGACAATCTCAAAGCTTTCACGACAAACCTGTCGAATTTGGTCATCATGACGGGTGAGTTCGATCAAACCCTTCACAAAAGTTTCGTAATTTCTTCATTTAACATCGAATCTTTTCCTCAAAACTTATCTTTGGAGAGCAATTGGATTCCGACTGATCTCGATTTCTGAAAAAAAAAATTGATTTGACAATTTTGTGCGTGTCTTTTTGTTCTGTCTCTTTGTAGAGTATAAGCAGGAACAGGAGATGGAGATTGAAGCTCTTGAGTCTATACTTGCGGATGAATTTAAAGGTGTTTTATTGTTTTCTCTTTAGAATTTAGTTTCCTCGTCTATTCATCGTTGAGCTGATGAGAGCATTGAATTGTTCTTTACTACTGTATTGTGACAGAAATTCATTCTAGTGAAAGTGGCCTTAATACTTCAAATCGATGCTTTCAGATAACAGTGACTCCTCAGGTATTAGATCACCATTCATCTCTTTTTCTTTAGTTCCTTCATTACTTGTTTAGCTCCTGCAAATTCTCAATTCACTGCATCATCTTCGTTTGGCTGTTTTACCAATCTTGTGTGTTATAAATGTAGCATATGTTTCTATGTCAGCTTCTATTTTAGCAATTTGCTATTCTTCTGATGCTCTGCTTCTTCTTTTGTCTCAATAGGATGATGATCTAGAGGAGTCATCAATCCCACCAGGTTACTACTCTTTAAGAAGATCCCTTATTATATCATATGCCTCTCCTGTCCTTTCTCAGTCTTAGAGCTCTCTCCATTTGTCTTGCAGTTCAGCTTGGTTTAGTTTTCTCGCACACAGAAAATTACCCAGACGAGGTTCCGTTTTTGGATGTTAGAAGGTAGTTCTAGGTTACACCATTGTTATCGAGCTAATCCAGATATATGATGATGACACTCATGTGGGTTGATTGTTCTTCCAGTATTCGAGGAATCCATGTTAGTGACCTCACCATCTTAAAAGAGAAGCTTGAACAAGAGGTAAGATCCCTCCCTCTTACAACTTTGTAGCTTGTTATAATTGTCTTTGCCTGAAGAGGAAAACTGGAAAGGTCCCTGGTCAATGGCTTCTTGAATCACAAAACATCGGCGCTATTAAAACCTTCTATTCAGTTTTTGATGAGTAGGTTACCATTAGAACTAAGAACTTCATGATGCCGATTTCACAGGCAAGTGAAAATCTTGGTATGGCCATGATCTATACATTGGTCTCATCAGCAAAGGACTGGTTGTCTGAACACTATGGGCAAGATGATGCAGCTGACTATGCCGAGGAAGAAGCTGCCAAAGAGGATGAGGTATTGTTGTCTGCTCAGTATTTCGGGTGTATAAACTGCAAAGCACCTCGAGTCTTTGCTTCAATGATATAGGCTTCTCATTTCTTCATGAGCTATCCTTTCCTCTCTTTTCTTTTCTTCCTGTCTAAATTTCTTGATACAGGTAATTATTCCTCATGGAGAACCTGTTACGCTGGAGACATTTGTGGCATGGAGAGAGAGATTTGAGGCAGAGCTTGCACTTGAGCGAGCCAAGTGAGTAACTTTTCCTGCATATTCTTGTTCCTTGCTCTTATACACCAATGAGGTAAGCATTGTTATTGACTTCCGTGAGTTACTAATCTTTAATCTGTGGCCTTGAATAAACTTCTAAGGCTGATGCCGGAGTCTGCTCTTACGGCACCTAAGGAGAAGAAGCTAACAGGAAGACAGTGGTTCGAGAGTGGCAGAGCGGTATCTCTCATTCTCGCTCACTAATTAGCGCAGATTAGTTATCGCTAACTATTCTTGTTGATTATCTGTCTTGTGCCATTTTCAGAGAGGAGCAGTGGTCACTGCCGATCAAGAATCTGAGGAGGAAGATGATGAAGACATTGACTTTGAAGACGAAGACTTTGAAGGTAAAATGTTCTTTCTCTTTGGCTTACACGCCGCTATCCTATAAAATAAGCAATGGTTCTCAAGGATCATATTCGTTTATTTGTTACAGATGACGAAGAAGACATGCTTGAGCACTATTTGGCGGAGAAATCCGATGCTTCTGTTCCCACGTCAAGGGCCTGAAGCTAGGGAGCCTTCCACAAGATTATTAAATCTCTTTTCTGGATAGAGATCAGGATGCTAGAGACTGACCTTCCTTTGAGCAGCATTCAGTCTCCATATCCTCAGTTTTCCAAGCTTTGATCTGCTCAAGAGTACCTGGAGAGTTGCATTTGTCTTTATCTTATGTATCACCTTCACCTTCACCGTCTGTTCATCTATAAGAACAATTTATGAGAAAATGCCACTGATTTTGTAACTTTTTTGTTTAGGACCAACGCAAATCAGATCTCTCAGTCAAATCTTAATAGACAAATAGTTGAATCTTATTTAGAAACCCTTGTTGAAGCTGTGAGTCAATCAGTATGTTCCATTCTTTATTACTTGATGAAGTTTGAGAACATAAAAATCAATGGAAAGCTATGGTTGTAGCAGATAAGTATTAATGCTATCGAAGTATACAGTTTCTAAATAATGACATAGGTTGCATCTATATATGTTACAGTGAGTCCAATATGCCTTCTTCATTAGATTTGAAGACAGAAATCCCGCGGGGACTCATGCCACCAAGAGCATTTTATAGCTAAACACAACCTTGGTCCGTCATAGCTTGAGCTATGTTCAAAAATGCTGCAATTGTTGCTCCGTGTAGAAGTGCCCTGGCAAAGAAGAAACAAACAATTTCTTAGTACAGAGCATCTTAGACCAGCACAGTAAAACTGACTGATGGGTTTATTCTGACGAGGAGAAAAACTTACTCGGGACTTTCTTTTTGATAACCAAAATCATTTGCTGCTTTAAGAGCTTTCTCATAAGTCTGCTTCAGTGCTTCCTGTCAATACCAGAGCAAATGACCTTAATAGGCAATTACCACAGGCTGAAACTGCGAAAAATGTGAGAGATGTTACCTGTAATCTAGACTCAAAATCTTCTGCTGACCATTGCATTGAATTAGATTCACGAAGGACTTCGATTTCTCCGGCAGCAACCTTCAACAGAATTATGCAGTTGAGCTATCATCATTTACATAATCTAAGAACTTTATGTGCTCTATGTTCAAATTCCGCATACACAAAACAAACGAAAAGAAAAGGACGGGGAGAGGATTCCTCTCCAATGCCTAGTGTCATAATTTAATGGAGACTGATAAGGCAGAGGTTACTGTAAGACGAGTAAAGAGGAACTCACTCCTCCAGCTCCAGCAGCAATGGCAGGAGCAATCAGAACATTTGCCTTTCTGAAAACATCAACTGCTTCAGCTGTACACGGCATGTTTGAACCTGCAGTAAAACACATCCATTCTAAGAATAAGGTCCATAAAAGAAATTTAAAGCACGAAACGAGAAGCTCTGAGAATTTATTTGCGAAATATATATAAAAATTAAAAAAAAACTCTACCTTCTACCAGTAAGCGACAGCCTGCATTGACCAGATTAATCGCATCTGCTTGATCAACTTCATTCTGAGAAGCACAAGGGAACGCCACATCACACCTTTCATTCCACGGCTTTACTTCATCAAAGTACTTCGCCCTTGCATAGGTCTTGGAATACTCTCTGCATATCAGATGCGTCAACAGTTGGGATCTATATAATTTTAGCCATGTGACAAATACCATAACATAGTGCAAAAGTATATACCTCAGACTTCTCTGTTGGGATTTTATATCTCTCAAGAATGCAAGTTTCATATAGTCAAATCCGTCGTCGTCCACCAAATATCCCTTTGAATCTGCAGAAAGAAATTGCATCAGAAAACAAAACTGCGACATAAATCAGCTTCACTTTTTCTTTGACAGCTATGGAATTTGATTGCAAAGCGAAAACTAGATCCTTTTCAGAGGATGTTAATTCTTGAGCAGCACAATACTACACAGACAGTTGAACTAGCTTCTTACATTGGCCTAACTAATCAAAAATCCATTGGCAATACACTAAGGCTTGGCCTTGAAAAAAAATAAGCCACTCTAAACAGTTCATCTGGCAAATCACGCCTTCTATCGACTCTTAACTCAACTGAGAGCCACCTTATAGAACCAATCAGATACTGAAAACAACAAAAAGGTAGAAATGAGAAGGTGAGTGAATCACCTGAAACAGTAACCGGATGGGCTCCACAAGCAATTAGCTTCTCCACAACATGCATAGCAATCTTCCCGCAACCACTCACAACACATCTGAAATAAAAAAATTTGTACGACCTTTTAGAACTGATAGACAAGTTACAAGAACTACAAAGTATCGGAAAGGAAAGAGTTCAACAGTATCTCGCTGATTTGATAAACTGTAAGATCCAGAAAAAAGCATTGGTGACTAGAAGAATCCCATGAAAGAGCACATATTCAGGATGATCGAGAGAGAAACCTTAGTCCCTTAATTTCTTTATTCATATCTGCAAGCATAAGTCGTGCAAAGTACACCTGGAAGAATGCAAATGAATTTTAGCGAGTCAATCACAAGTAAATAGTGTTCTTCAGATCAAACAAAAGATGTAAACAATCCATACCACGCCATAGCCACTAGCTTCAGTTCTGAGGCTAGAAGCAGCCCAATATATCCGTGGTCCTGTAAAACTTCCCTGCATAAGTAATTGACACAGAAATATAACAGCCAAGACTATTTATTCTCTCAAAACAGCAAAACCTGATGCAAACAAATGATAACTGAAATAGTACAGCCGATGACATTTAATACTGAGAAACAGAAGAAAAAAAGTAGGGACATTCTTCCCTCCACAATTACAGTCAGAGCAAATTACCCAACTTGGTGAGGAATGACTTATTAGGAAAAAGAACCAAGTCCAAAAATTTGATTTTTGATTGCCATTATGTATCCAGAAAATCAGATTCAAGCAAAAGCCTCAGCATCCAAGGAATTTCAGTACCTGAAACTGACCAGCAAGTCGTCTGTATTGTCCAAAAAGATATCCCATTTCCCGAGTACCAACACCAACCTCCTCTGATGGAAGATCCTAGCATACGTAATAGATTAGAAAATCATTGCCCAACGAATATACTTGCTGAAGGGAAACTACTATTCAACTTACTTTATCAGGACCCATGTATCTGTACATTTCATTCATGAAACTTTGGCAAAACCTCATGATCTGTAAATTTTTGTGAAACAATATATTAGCACACTTGTAGCAGATCGCTAGCGAGGACAATATGCAAGGGGCCAAGATGTCACCTCATTGTCACTTCTTCCTTTAGGATCAAAGTCACTTCCACCAGAAGCCCCTCCCAGTTTATATGGTGACAGAGCATTTTTCAATGTCTGCGAAGGATAACAAACAAATTACAATTTCGAATGATGCAAACGGAAAGTTAAGGTGGCGACCAGAGAAATAAAGAAATAAACAGAATAAGGAATATATAAAATAAAAGAAATCAGAGGAAAGATAATATAATATAATTGAAGGAACCCATAGTACCTGCTGAAAGCCAAGAAATTTGGCAATACTTAAATTCATGGATGGATGAAACCGGATACCTCCTCTACATGGGCCTAGTGCTTGATTGAACTGAACTCTAAAGCCTCGGTTTACGTGGGTTTCACCACGGTCATCAATCCATGGTACTCGGAACACTATCATACGTTCAGGTTCTAATAGCCGCTCCATAATGTTGACATAACTGAAATGAATCAGAAGCGAACCCGTATGAGTTGGACGCAATCTGCTGAAAACTATTTCACTAAGATGATAAGCATATCGTAACTTACTGAGAATTTTTTGCAATTACCCGCTCTAGAGCATGCACAGATTCTTGTACAGATTGAACAAATTCAATCTCATTAGGATCTCGTTTCAGGGCCCCTTCGACAATTGAACCAGCACTCTTTGACATAAGAGCTTCATTGAGGGAGAAAATTACAAACAGTTAACAAAACAATAAGCAAGGAAAGACACTAGCTATACCATACAGAGATACAGACATCAAATGGACCAAGACCAAAAGCATAAAACTAAGGATTCAACCTTTTTCTTTCATATTAAAAAACAAAGATAACGATCCCTGTCCTGATCACAAATATATAAAAGCTCTAACATTTACTATAAAAAAGCAGACGTACCAAAAATTTACAACTTCAGGTTTAACAAAGAAAAAAAAAGAATTTAACTTCCTCACTTTCATGAAACTGATTGCATCTTAGCATCTGTTAGTGAGATATTTCCTGTTAACAGTTGTTTCGTTTCATCAGTCAACACTGGGAAGTTTACTAAAATTGGATGAACAAATCCATCTACAGAAATAGAAACGAGGAAGATCAAATATATCGAAAAGAAATGCAAGGCATGCGTTAACACACTGTTAGCTGAAAGTTTGTTCAGTGTAGGTTGGTTAGATGGAAGACAAGGATTTGCCGATGATCTTAACTCACTACATAGAAAAAGCGATCAATCACTTGAGCAATATTTGTAAATAACTTACTCTTCACATAAATGGGCTTGTCAACAACAATCTTATCTTTGGAAGCCGTTTGGAGACGCAGAGCCTCTTTGTGTAGCAAACTATTATTGTGTTCTTCTAATGCACTCATCTGCATATTTCTACTTCCTTCATTTCCGTACGGATTTCTTCGATGCTTTCTACCATATTCTCTGCAAACGGAACAGAATATCCTAGCTGTTCCATCCTTCATATCGACATAAGCCCACTTGTAGGTGTCAGCCCATTCCTCTCTCCACCGTTTGACAACTTTCTTCTTTCTCTTCGCCGGTTGTCCCTTTGACATATCCTGATCCTCACTGGGTAAGTCAGATACCAAAACCATATGCTTTGTCTCATCATGTTCCCCAGTGGAGGGCTCCCGTGGAGGCCCGCCGATCAATGAATTGTTAGCGAAAGCGGCTTCATCCTCTCCAGGTCCAATTTCCAAATCAATCTCTTCCCCAAGATTGCTTACAACAAGCTGATGCCTTTGCGCCTGCTGGATCAGGTTCATATCATCCATTGTGGGATTCATCCCCAACCCACCTGTTGGCCCAAACATTCAGCATCACAGTTTTAACTCCACCTTAGATTCTCTTTTGCTGACTAACAGCAACTGTATCTTACACGTGGTACAACACCAGAGAAGACGACCTAATGCGCAACAGAGATAAACAGTCCACAATTAGGACAAGGCCATTGAAGAAAAAAAAAAAAAAAGGAAATCCAGACTAAATTTCAGCTATAACATGAGTATTGCAATGGAAATGGTGTGAAAGCAGAGACAATATCAAATATGTTAAATCCTTATGATCATCCACCAAAAACGCAAGTCATTCTGATAAACATCTGACCATATTATGAGAAGAAATCCATTACAAAATCCATGTAATGAACTGATATTCTATCACTGAAGAATCATCCAAACATCAAGACCCATAATTTAACACTCCATCGCCAATAAATCTCAGAACCAACACGTAAAGTTTGTATATTTTTGCCACAGAAAATCATTTCTAAACTCAAAAAGACTTCAAATCAATCGAAATCAAAACAAAATTTTACTGGATACCTAACAAGCCGCGGCAACTTGAAACAGTGATCAAATCTAACATCTAACACAAAATCAATTTTGGCAAAGGACCAGAGGTTCGAAACTTCAAACTAGTGACAAAATCCGATACCTGCTCAATTAAGCAGGTCAAGTCCGAGACGCTAAACTGAAGAAGAAACCGAAAGAAGAAGAAAAATTGCAACTTTACTTTGCCTGTAGCGGCGGGTCGCCGAGAAAGAGAAACCCACAAAGACAATTGTCGCTAAAGACTTTTTAAAGAGACAAAAAGATGCTCTGCTCGAGCTTGTCGATAATTTGCTTTCCGTCGCCGATTCTGATGGAGGGCTTTGAGCGGGGATAAAAAAAAAATGAGATAAATCGAGCAAAGCGATTGTAGCAAACGCAATTATAAGAAACCAAAAAGATCCCAAATCAAAAGGTTTAATACGTGAGAAGTAAGAACTAACATGGGTTTAATCTACTTCAATCAATTACTAAACTTAAATATTTAAAAATAAATAACTCCAAATGATTTTTATTTCCAGATGACAAAAATCATATATCTTTAAAAATGGATTCACTCTTTTTTTTATTGTTATACTAAAATAAATAAATAAATTTTAATTATATAAACTATTTTTCACAATTTCAGATAACGATAATTGATTCTAAAAAACTCAATTTTTGTAACACATTGAAAAAAACAATTTAATCATACTAATTGCAAAAAAAAAAACAGCAATACTTTTATTATATAAAATTTGATTCTTTAAAATTCAACATAACATTATTTAATATTCTAATAGTCTGATAATAAAAAATCTCAAGAAACATTATTTCCTAACAACAGATATAATTGAAGTATACCTAGATTTTAAATCATATTTTTTTCTCTAGAAATTACTTTTAAAAAGTAAAAACTTAGTAAAAACAAAAAAAGGTCTTTTGTCCAAAAAAAAAAAAAAAGGTCTTTGATGTCTTATAGACGACTATACATCCATTTTTGTATTTTCTGATCCATGATTGGCTACAAATACAGATACTCCACAACTATTGGATGGTATCCATACTCATGTTCAAATGGTAAAAGACCTTTTCACTAATAACAAGAAGACCTGAAGCCAAGATTTATTTGAACAGTTGATAAGACCAGATGACATTGCAGAGATCCTCAAACTAAGATTTAGTTTTAATCTGAAAGAAACACCTACTCTGTTGCACACGATGGCTGCAACAATTGGCTGGAAAAAAAAAAAATTGGTTGGGCAATATATACAGAGAGACGGAAAATCACATAGATGTAAAATTTGGACCATCAGAAAAATCGTGAAAAAGGCCACTACAAAGAGATTTATAGTGATCTAGTTTTTACTGTCGATATTAATAAGGATCTAAGTTATGAAGAATATGACATGGGTTAATTGAAGTAGCGCTGGGCATTCGGTGGAAACCGAAGCCAACCGAACCGACCGAACCGATATTTCGGTTTTCGGTTTAATAACCGATCGGTGCAAGTCTAAATTTTAATCGGTTCTAAAGTCGGTTCGGTTCGGTAAACTCACACCGATCGGTTAACGTTAACCGAATGTCTCCTTTCTAACCTAATTTTTTCTTCGCCACTTTCATTCATTCACTCTCTTCTTTTCACAATCTCTTCTCTTTTTTTGTTTCCTTGGTTCCTCCGAAACTTACCTCTAATCTTAGGTCGCTGGTTGGTGCCAAAGTAAGCAGGTTTTTTTTTTCTGAATCTATCTGCCTCTCTTCGATTTCCCCGTCTCTCTTCGATTTCCCCGTCTCTCTCTGATTGATCTATATCTCTCTGTTCCTTTCTCATGGATTTGTGTTTGTTTACTTCTTACACGTTGGGAATGTGGAATTGCGACATTAGATCAGATCGGAGATGAGAAGAGAATAGAGAGGGATGAGAAGAGAAGAAGAAGAGATAGAACGAGAGAAAGGAGAGAGAGATTTGGATAATACTTTTTGATTACTTTCTGAATATGCCGTAAAAGGCTTACATAAGCTGTATGAAAAGTTAAACCAAACTATAGTTTCATCGGTTTACACATTGAACCGGTAATTAATTGAAATTATAAGATGCATAAGATAGATATGAGATCGTTCTATGACAATACTCCCTTCTCTAGAACAGACTTGTCCTCAAGGCTGAAACTCTGGATACTTGTTGATGAAATCCTGATAAAATTCCCAAGTAGACTGAGCCGGTGTCTCTCCTTTCCATTGAACCCGGACTTTAGTAACTGCCTTGTTCTGCCTCTGAACCATTTTCTTCTCCAAGATAGCTTCAGGCTCTTTGTTCGTACCAATATCCAACAAGTACTGAGGGAGGACAGGTCCTGATGAAGGCGAATTTGGACAGAGTTTCAACTGGCTCACGTGGAAGACATCATGTATAGCAGCGCCAGAGGGTAACTCAAGTTTATAAGCTACTGTTCCAACACGATCAACAACCCGGAAAGGACCATAAAAGCGAGGTGAGAGCTTATGTGGCACCTTCCTATTCTTGAGAGAATGCTGGCGATATGGTTGCAGCTTGAGATAAACATGATCGCCAACCTTGAACTCTCTGTGGGATCGACGAGAATCAGCATACTGTTTCATCCTGTTCTGGGCTCTGAACAGATGAAACTTCAACATTGCAATCAGCTCTTCACGTTTCTGCAGGCTGCGGTTAACGACAGCAGATGAACTTTCACCTGGGAGATAGGGCAGGTGTATAGGAGGTGGTTGCCCATAAACAATCTCAAATGGGGTACTTTTGATAGAAGTGTGAAAAGTAGTATTGTACCACCACTCTGCCAAAGGTAACCATTTGCTCCATGTATGAGGTGCTTCAGAAGTCATGCAGCGTAGGTAGGTTTCCAAGGTTTTATTAGTAGCCTCAGTCTGCCCATCTGTTTGAGGATGATAAGCAGTGGAGAATTTCAACTCAACCCCATGAACCTTGAACAACTCACGCCAAACCTCACAGAGAAACGTTGGGTCTCGATCGCTTACTATATCCTTAGGCATACCATGAAGTTTAAAGACATGGTCCAGATACAACTGAGCCACTTCAATGGCAGTATAAGGATGTGACAGAGGCAGAGAGTGAGCCTGTTTACTCAATCTGTCAACCACAACCAAGATGCAGTGTTTACCAAAAGATGGAGGCAGACCTTCAATGAAATCTAAACTGATAGATTCCCATATCCCATGAGGTATTGCTAACGGCTGGAGTAACCCTGGCTTCTTAGCAAGATCATTCTTGTTCCTTTGACAAACCGCACAGTTTTTGACATAACCCTCAACGTCTAAGCTCATGCGCGGCCAGTAGAAAAGCGACTTCACGCTCTTGAGAGTCGCATCTCAACCTGAATGTCCTCCAACCACTGAGTCATGTAACCATTTCAGAACCGAGAGCTTTAATGTAGAGTCATTGCCAACAACTAGCTTCCCTTTGCGCCTCAACTCATCATCGAAGAAAGTGTAATGCGGGTGGGATTTAGAATCGACTGACAGCTCGGTTATTATCCTCTTCAGATGAGCATCCTTCTGCCATAACAGGCGTAATGTATCATAGAACTCAAGATTAGCGTGGGACAATGTCAGCTGGAGTAGTTGAGATCCCGAAACTCTAGACAGAGCATCGGCTACATTGTTCAAGACCCCTTGCTTGTACTGAATCTCGAAATCGTAACCCATGAGTTTAGACAGCCATATATACTGAAAAGGAGTTGAGACCCTCTGCTCCACAAGGAACTTCAGGCTTTTCTGATCAGTCATGATCACAAAGTGTCTATGGGCTAAGTATGCACTTCAGGTTTGGACTGCATGCACAATCGCCATGAGCTCTTTTTCATACACTGAAAGCCTCTGATGCTTGGGACTCAACGCACGACTGATATAGCTGATAGGGTGTCCATCCTGCATCAAAACTGCCCCAATTCCAGTGTTAGAAGCATCAGTTTCCACAATGAATACCTTACTAAAATCCGGAAGAGCAAGGACTGGAGAAGAGGTTAAGGTCTTTTTTAATTCCTCGAAAGCGTGAGTTGCCTCAGGACCCCACAAAAAACCATCCTTCTTGAGGAGAGTAGTAAGCGGCCGAACGATAACGCTGTAACCCCGGATAAACCTCCTGTAATAGTTCGCGAGGCCGAGAAAGCTCCGGAGTTGTTTCTGCGTAGAGGGCCCAGGCCACACAGAGATGGCTTTTATCTTCTTCGGGTCAGTACTTACTCCATCTGCTGAGATGTAATGCCCCAGATATTCGATCATTGTTGCGCCAAAAGTGCACTTAGATTCCTTCAAATATAATCTTTGTGCCGGTAAAATAGAGAAGGTCTACTCCAAATGCATCAGATGATCTGCCCATGTTGGACTGTAGACCAGGATATCGTCGAAGAAGACAAGGAGAAACTTCCCAGCAATGGTCTGAAATACGTGATTCATCAGACCCTGAAATGTTGATGGTGCGTTCGTCAACCCAAACGGCATGACCAGGTACTCAAAATGTCCAGAGTGCGTCTTAAACGCGGTCTTATACACATCGTGAGGAGCCATGTGCAACTGATGAAACCCTGCATGCAGATCAAGCTTGGAGAAGTATCGAGAGCCACCCAATTCATCCAACAAATCATCAAGGAGAGGGATAAGATACTTATCTTTAACCGTTTGCTTGTTCAGTCCCCTGTAGTCTACACACATGTGCCATGAACCGTCTTTCTTCTTGACGAGTACAATGGGGGATGCATAAGGACTAGAGCTTGGTTGAATGATCCCTTGAACCAGCATATCATTAACCATGGTATCAATAACGTCCTTCTGTAGGCAGGAGTAGCGGTAGGGACGCTGATTGATCGGGTTGGAACCGGTCTCCAACGGAATTTGGTGATCAAACCCTTCACGAAAAGGAGGCAGTGAAGATGGTTCTGCAAATAGATCTGCATACTCAGAGAGGAGCGTTTGTATATCTACATTACAAGTACCCTTTGTTCCACCTGCAGAGATGTGGGAAAACAAGGACTCTGGAGTTAGTGAATTATCCATAGAACTCGAGTTTGTTACCTCTCTGAGTTGAAGCATAGCAATCTGCAGCCGTTGGAGGAGAAACTTATCAAGCCGTGCCCCTTTAATCATCTTGCAACCCGCCGTAGTAACCCCTTGAAGGTGATAGCGTCGGCCGTGGAGGTTGAACTCCATCGTAAGGTGTGAGAAATCCCAGAGGATGGGTCCCAAAGGTTGTAACCATTGAACACCAAGGACAAGATCACAACAATCAAGAGGTAGGGTCCTGAATTCTGAAGAAAATTCATAGCCTTGTACTCCCCACTCGAAATGTACATATTTGAACCCTGTGACCAAGTTTCCACTAGCGGCAGACACCACCATCGGTTTAATGGTTTCCAGCTGGCAGCCCAGTATTTTAGCGCTATGCAAATCCAGGAAATTATGCGTACTGCTGTGGTCAATGAGAATATGGATCTGCTGCTTTTTTGGTCCAACATAACCCACCACTCGCATACAGTTGTAACTGGTGGAACCGCTCAAGGCGTTGATGGAAATAGTGGGTGTTTTCTCAGACGAATCTGCAAGAGTACCCTCTTGTGTCAACTCTATCAACTCCTCCTCGGTGTCGGAGTTCTCCTCGTCGCCGGTCAACACAAAGATCTGGCCACGCATGTGCTTGAGATGATGGCCGGGAGTGTAAACTTCATCGCAGAACATGCAAAGACCCTTATTCCTTCTGTCTTGCATTTCTTCAGATGAGTACTTCCGAGGCATCTTGTCAGCTTGAGCCTTTGGTGTGAATGAAGGGCGGCTGGATGGCGCCTTAGGTGTATCAGGCGGTCTAGGAGAAGTTTGAGGAGAGTGTTGTCCAGGCTTGTAAGCCGAGGTGTTGATCTTCAAATAAGGACTGAAGGGAGCCCGCTGCTGTTTATCTGGTGCACAGGACAAAGCTGATTCATGGAGCTTTGCAATGCGCGCTGCCTCAGACACCGTGAGAACAACAAACTGCCTTACGTGCAAAGCCAAGTGTTGATTCATGTTTGTCAGAAAAATGTTCAAGGCGTGAGCTGCCGAGAGTGTAAGGCGTGACAAACGTCCATCAAACTTATCCATGTAATCCTCAACAGAATCAGTTCCTTGTTTCAAACTCACAAGTTCAGCCAACGGATCATCAAATAGAACTGTAAACCTTGCTGCGAAGGCACCCGCATACTCCGGCCAAGAAGGATAGATGTCATACCTGTCCTTCATGAAGTTATGATGCCATTGGAGTGCTTTGCCTTTCATATGCATAACAGCTAGTCGCACCTTCTGCTCTGGAGGTGTGTTGTCCAGCATAAAGAACTGTTCACAGAGGAAAGTCCAGTCGCGAGTTTTGGCACCGTTACCGTCGAACGAGGGGAAGGTGACCTTCGTGAGACGAGAAGTGAGTCCTTTGGGTGGAGGGGGTGGTTCCGGTTGTTCGGGATGTGGGAAAAATCCCGGAGGTGGCATGGTCGATCCTGGAGTGCCGCCTAAGATCCCAGCGGGCGAAGTGGTACCGGAGGTGTGAGAAGATCCTTGAGCTTGAGACTGATGAAAAACAGATCCAGAGATGAAATACTGCTTGATCGTAGCCTCGAACTGCAGAAACCTCTTATCCATGCCTGATTCCAGATCGGAACGCAGGTCGTGACAAAAACTTGATACACGAGTTTTAAACCCTATTTCCTACTGCAAGAGCACAGCAATTCGTAGCAGTACTTAGGGGTCGATTCCACGAAGACCAAGTTCACACTTTGATTTAATGAGCTAAATTAAGAGCTAAGAGATTCAATAATGGTTGGTTCAAAATCGTGACAAGCAAGTAATGAAAGCAAATCGGTTTTTTAAACAATAATAAAACAAGTGTTAGGTCAAGGCAATTCACAGGAGATTCAGAGCAAGGGTCAAACAACTTATTCAGGCAATTATTAACAAGTCCAGAACTCAAACACGAAGATAATATTAATTCACTCTCGTGACACTAATATCTTTATCTAGCAACCTAAAATTTCTAACTATCGTTGGCACTAGAATCGCAGATAAGCCTTAACGAATATGTTTGATTTGTTCACAATTCTCCAATACATTTATTCTCGCAGGTAATGAATAAATTGCTCATCAAGGTTTCTTCTAGCAACCTAGAAACTCTCGCTATCTAGATAAACCTAAAATCATGAACAGATTGGCCAAATCGATTCAAGTAATAAGAACAACCAAGATGAAGACAATCGATTTGTGTATCCTATTTGTGTTTAACCCTAGCTCATGAATTCCTTTGAAAACCTTAACCTAACTTAAGAGATCTACTCAAACATAATTGAGGAAGAAAGAAACATAATAGAAGAATTAAGAGAATGCATGAAATCAATATTAAAAATAGAAGTACTAGGGTTCAGAAATCTTCTCCAAATTGTAGCAGAGATCTTCTTCCTTACAAGTAGAAAACTCTAGGTATTGAAAAGCTAAAAGCCAAAAGCAAAGATAAAAGATGATAAAAAACTTAAAACTAAGGGGAGTATATATAATAGAGTCTTCTAGGCGGCTGCTTCCTTATTTTTTCGTGATTAGGGTTAGGTCAAAATGACCTCTTTTTTTTTACTCCGGCCATGCGAGCAGGTGCTCCGAAAATCGGGAGCAGGTGCTCCGAGGTGAAATTGGTAATTCTTCACAGATTCGCCTCCTTTTCTTCCAATATGATTCTTTTATGCTCCAAAGGCTCTAATCACTCCAAACTTCGTCCAAAGCTTCCTAATGACCTGAAAAGACTCGATAAAGACTAAAACGACTCGAAAAGAACTAGAAAACAAAGGTTAGAATGAGGTAAAAATGCCTCATATCAGTCGTGGAAGAGAGTATCCGTACGGACCTTCTGTTCGTCGGCTTGTTTCGATTGAGAGAGTCGGAGCTCGTCGAGTTGCTTGCCAAAGTCAGATAGCGTTTGTTGTCTGGTTTCCATGATCGGTAGCTCTGATACCAGTGCGACAGTAGATCAGATCGGAGATGAGAAGAGAATAGAGAGGGATGAGAAGAGAAGAAGAAGAGATAAGAACGAGAGAAAGGGGAGAGAGATTTGGATAATACTTTTTGATTACTTTCTGAATATGCCGTAAAAGGCTTACATAAGCTGTATGAAAAGTTAAACCAAACTATAGTTTCATCGGTTTACACATTGAACCGGTAATTAATTGAAATTATAAGATGCATAAGATAGATATGAGATCGTCCTATGACAGGAATTGGCAGAAGATCTGCGATTTAATTTTGTTTGCTTTGCTTATTGTATTTGGGTTTGGTTTCGGTTTTCAGAGATGGATTTGTGTTTGTTTGCTTCTTGATTTGATTTTGTAATATTTGAAGAACACTGAGTTGAAAAAAAAAAAACAGAAGAAGAACACTAATTTGATTTGATTTGGATCGTGTATATTTTTCCATTCTGCATAAGTGTATATCTTTTGGTTTTCATTCACATGTCTATTATTGAAAAATAACCGAACTAAATAAATTGAAATTAACCAAAATAACCGAAAATGTTTTTTTTTCAAAATTAACTGAATAAACCGAGGTGTAATATAAATTCGGTTTTATTCAGAACACAGATAAACATATGAAATCGAAACGATTAAACCGATTGCCGAACCAATTAAACCAATTACCGAACCGATCCGAACCGAAATTTAAATTTCGGTTCTATTCGGAACAATTAATCTGTAACCGAAAAACCGATTAAACCGAACCGAAAAAATCGATTAAACCGATGGCCCAGGGAGAAATTGAAGTAACTGAGAACTCAAAGACTTTTGTGTTTCTTCGTCAATGTAGATCAATAGGAGAAGACATCCATGTGAAAACGTCAATTTTTGTTGCAATTTATCATGAAGAAGGCAATCGATATTGTGTCTCTCTCATATGTTTTATATCATGGGTTTAAGGGTAATAGCAATATAATCTGTACAAAGGGATGGCCAAAAGAAACATGTAATATTACAAGCTTAGGTGGTAGTAATATTACCAAACAATGTGAGCTTTGGTTTGCACGTCCTACTTGCTCATGTCTTGAAATATTATCCAAAAAGTGCTTCTAATTCCACTATAGAGGTGAAAGAATATTATTATGTGACATGTGTAAGAGATTATTTGCGTGGTTAGAAATACAATTTGAGATACTCGAAAGTCCTATATAAAGATTATAACATGGATATGGTGTTTATATCTCCTCGAACATATTAAGACATTCACGAATATTCGAATATATTAAAATAATATATTTAAAATATGTTATATGTAATATGTAAATTTTAATATAATTATTTAAAAGCTATGTTATTTTATTAATTTATCAAAATAATATGTTTCTTTTAAATTTTAAAAATCTAAAATTTTGTTATATTCAAAATAAGAAAAATATATTCTCTTACATATTTATATATTGGTTAAAATAAAAAGCTTTTGCTTTGTCTCACTCTTCTTTATCGAGGGATATATACTCTCAATTCTAAATCTATTTTTTAATGTAGTTCTATAAGAAATCACCTAAAACTTTGAAGTAATAACAATAAAAGAATCATATTTTCGTAAGTTGTTGTTTTAGTTATGTTCATATACTATTTAATACAAAAATTATTAATTTATAATTTTAATATGATTAGATATTTATAAATTTATATATATCAATATTAAATTTATCATCTTATAGAATTTAAACTAACCTGCGTTATATATTGAACCAATCTGACACAAGATTAATTTATCAAGTAAGAAATTTAAAGAGTTTATACTGCAAGTAATAATTCAAAAGTAGATCCATTGTTAGGAACATATAATTCCACAAAAGATAAACCGAACTATGCTTTTTGTCAAATATACATCAGAATTAGATATATGTGCCGAGAATTTTCTAATTATAGAACCATATAATAGGAAGTTCAACAATTTCTTTTTGTCAAATCCTTGTCAAATAAATATAAAAAAATCTAGTTGTCTACCATTTTTTGTTTTAGACAAAAAACCCAAAAATAACTTTTTAATTATATATTAATTATTAAATTTGTTTAAAGAAAAGACTAATATTTTTAAAGACTTATATTTTTAAATTTGTAAAGACTTATATTTTTAAATTTGTTTAAAGAAAATTGAAAGTTTTTAGCTTTCATGCAAAATTATATAATATTTATAAAACATATTCCTATAAGATTATTTTTCATTAGACCATTTCCAATTTTTTATGCTAATTTTTGTATTTAAAATAGAATCCTATAAAAATATTTGGGAGGTTTGCTCGAATAACCACTTCTAATTTTCATTTTAAATATATACTATTTTGAGTTAATTAATATTTAGTACAAATTATTTTACTTTAAAAATATAAATATGTTCATTAATTAAATATTTTACACAAAAAAAAATTGGTTATACTTATACCAGGTTTCCTGATGTTGAAGAACCGATTCGAACAGTCACCGAAAAAAAATAAAATTCATTACAAAAAATAAATAAAAAATTGATTAACTAATACATTTTTAGTCATAAAGTTAGTGTACTTCTTTCAAAAGACGGACCCAGGAAGAGACTCGGGGTGTCATGTGACACCCCTAAAATGTGTATAAAAATATATTTGTGTGTAGAAACAGTAAATGATCAGTAGCTCTTTTGATAAAATCTATGCATTGCACCCCGAAAATACCAAGGTTCAACTCCTTCTTTCACCTCAATTAATTATTTTTCAGGTTGATTAATATTTTGACCGCCTTTAAAATAATTTCTAGGTCCACCACTGCTTCTTTCATAATTAATCAATTATCGTATTCTGAGTGATATATAATATTATATATTCTTGATTTTTCTATATCGAAAATCACAAATTAGCATATTTCTTACTTTAATATATATCACTGCTGTCTGCTGCATTTCTTAATTTAATTTTCGAAGTTATATTTTTTAATATTTATTTTTATAGGCTTGTTGGTGATGGAAGCACAATGAGGAAAAATGTGTCATGAGGATCTAACACCACGTGACATTAAAGACTATCATAAATATCGATGTTCAAAAAGACCAAAGGACTCATGTTCTCTTTCTGCAGACTGTCAAGTAATTCTTGTGCCTTTGTGTGTACATGGAAGAGGAAAACTGCTAATGGGATTGGAACTTGCAAACGATATCCACCCGCAAAACGCAAACTACCGGTATGCGAATGCGTTTACAATTGTCTTTAAAACCATATTAGTCCATCAGATCACCAAGTTAAATCGGTTAAACTGAGGGTTGACCAAAATTTTAATTTTATTTTTCAAGAATTTCTAATAATAATATTTGCTAAGACTAAATAAATAGAACATGACATCTATTATTGTGACCGCTTGTGACATCTATGAAAGAAATCGGTTTTGTGAAGAGCCTTCGTGATAGCTGCGCCTACATCAAAGAGAATCCAGATGGCTCTAAAATCTATCTTCTCATCTATGTCGATGACATGTTAATTGCTGCTAAGGATCAGAAGTTTGTCTCAGAGTTGAAACAGAAGTTAAGCGACAAGTTCGAGATGAAAGACTTTGGTGCTGCAAAGAAAATTCTTGGAATGGAGATTACAAGAGACAGAACAGCTGGTAAGCTATGGTTGTCTCAAGAAGGTTATCTGGGAAAGGTTTTGGAATTGTACAAGATGGACCAAGCTAAGGAGGTGGTGACCCCTTTGGGTGCTCATCTTAAGTTACGTGCAGCAACAGAACTTCAGATAAAGGAAGAAAGTGAGTTCATGAAATCAGTACCATACTCAAATGCTGTAGGAAGCATTATGTACGCGATGATTGGAACAATGCCAGACTTGGCATATCCTATTGGCGTAGTCAGTAGATTCATGAGCTGTCCAGTTAAAGACCATTGGCTTGGAGTCAAGTGGTTATTGAGATACATTAAGGGAGCGATGAGAACAAAGCTCTGTTATAAGAAGAGTTCAGAGTTTGTGTTAAAAGGTTACTGCGACTCAGACTACGCAGCTGATTTATATCGGAGAAGGTCCACAAGTGGTATTGTCTTCACACTTGGAGGCAATGTTATAAGCTGGAAGTTTTCATTGCAGAAAGTTGTGGCTCTCTCAACAACAGAAGCGGAATATATGGCCTTAACTGATGCTATGAAAGAAGCATTGTGGCTCAGAGGAATTCTTAAGGAGACGAGCAAGGCTGTGTCGAGATATTCTGTGATTCTCAGAGCGCCATCTCCCTGTCAAAGAATAATTTCCATCATGAAAGGACGAAGCATGTCATTGCAGATGGGCTTGTGTATGTTCTGAAGATCTCAACTCAGACAAATCGTGTGGATATTTTCACCAAGATTTTACCAATGAGCAAGTTTCAAGCGGCGCTTAACCTGCTCAGGGTCAAGTCTGAGTAGTAATGCTCAGGAACCGGGATCGGAATCCAGTTACTAAATCATCATCATCATCTCTCAATCTCTCAGGTATTGGTCTCTTTTTATATTGCTTGATTTGTTATTGCTATAGGTGGAGTTTGTTGAGTATAGCATATGAAGACAAAGAAAAATTTGAACAGGAAGGAGACTTGGAGGGAAATCTATCAGCTGAGAATTAGCCACGTCGCCAAAGATGCAGGACCACATTGCTGAAGGAGCCGTTTGCCGCTGCAGAACTGCTCTTTGTCAGGTAATGACAACGAGAAGATAAGGTCGAGTTGGCTCATTGATGAACCCGTACAAGTTTGGCTTCTTCCTGGTGCATCAAGGTTTAGGTTTCGTGGGTTGTATTCGAGAGAGGTGTGGCGAGTGAGAGAACTTTATTTCAAAGTATAAGCTTGTGTATTGTTCTTGGGAAACGGGGGATTACATAGAACTGGAACCTAAGCATCTTGTATAAGGGACTTAGGGGTTTGTCTATTTGTAACCTCTGAGATTTAGTGGATTCCGGGAGTGAGATCCCGGCCTAGACGTAGCCTCTTAGTTAACAGAGGTGAACTGGGTTAACAACTCGCTGTGTGCTCCTTACTCTTTCATTCGTTTGCTCTGTTTCGTTCTGTTCGTGTTGTGAGCATTGGTTCTTTCTCTAAGTTGTTCAAGCGAGTGTTGGTGGTTTGTGTTGGAATCGTTTGTTGCAGAGATCACCGAGACGTCTTTGAGTTGCAGGTTTCTTCACATCCGTCAACCAATTAGTTTTATAGTACCTAAAAATTAAAGAAAGAGAAACCCACAATGTTAAAGATTTTAACAAGAAATCAATTATTCAATAACGTTGTTGAGAGAAGAGATTGAGGTTTACTCATGATCAATGTACCCATGAGTTACTGTGACTAATGACTATGGTCTAGACATGAGTTTGACTTCCAAATGGGAAAGACCGTGAAAGACGGAAATCAACAAGCTTAGCTTGGAAATTATTGCTTAATAAGATGTTAGTTTTTCTTTTTGTCACGGTGAACTATTTGCAGTTTGCATCTATTATGCAAGTATAACCGGCTGAGACTAGGAATAAAATAACGGATGCTCTAATATAATAACAGATACAATTTTACTTCTTGTCTTTTGGATAATCACCATTTTTTTACTGCAATTTAAACACCAATTAAAATGTGCTATTTTAATTTAATTATATAATTGTGAACATCCTACAAATATAAAAAACCAGTAATCAATGGAAAACCGAAATTTGAAACGGTAAATGACTTAAATTAGATGTACCAAAAATAGGATATATCTATGTATATATTTGTATACATTTGCTGATTTGTTTTCTCAATTTTAGAATATCATCAATTTGCTTTCATAACCATAACCAAAAACAGAAACAAACATCATCTGATTCGTCCACAACATATGAAATGCATATGCCATTTCAACTTTCACTCACCATGCTAATTATCTTCACAGTTCTGGTTATAGGTATGTATTTATATTTAAATTGTTAATCGTTTATAAATACAGTAAAAATTCTATAAATTAATAATATAAAATTTTTGATGTTTTTATCAGAAAATAGCACATTATGGTGAAAATAACGAAAATAACATTCGTTAAATGGTTTAAAGACAATTAAAGTAATGAATTTGGGTTCATAATTAAGTCTTTAATTATGATTTAGATTTTGGATTTTAGGATTTAGGGTTACAGGATTGAGAAGAAACGTATAAAAAGTAAAAGTATAATAGTCTTTTTCCTTTTTAATGAATGCTATTTTTGTCATTTTCACTCTGGTGTGCTATTTTCTGACAAAAACATGAAAGCGTGCTATTTTTAGAATTGCCATTTTATTAATTTATTGAATTATTTATGAAAACAATATTTTTATTTAAAATTTTATATATCTAAAATATTAGTTTATTGAAATAAGAAAAATACTTTCTCTTACATATTTATATATTGATTAAAATAAAAAAATGTCGCTTTGTCTCCCTCCTAGCTCTTTGCTGAGGATATATAGTCTTAATTGTATATCTAATGTTTAATGTAATTATATAAGAAATCACCTAAAACTTTGATCTAATAACAATAAAAAATCATATTTTGGTAAGTTGTTGTTTTAGCTATGTTCATATACTATTTAAAATACAGGAATTATTAATTTATAATTTTAATAGGATTATATTTATATATATATATTAAATTTGTTATCTTATAGAATTTAAACCAACCTGTGTTATATATTTAACCAATCTGACACAAGATTAATTTATCAAGTAAGAAATTTAAAGAGTTTATACTGCATGTAATCATTCAAAAGTAGATCCATTGTTAAGAACATATGATTCCATAAAAGATCAGCCCAGCTATGTTTTGTCAACTATACATCAGAATTAGATATATGTACCGATAATTTTTTTGATTATAGAACCATATAATACGAAGTTCAACCATTTATTTTTTGAAATCCTCGCCAAATAAATATAAAAAAAAAACTAATTGTCTACAATTGTTTTGTTTTAGACAAAAGCACCAAACAAATAACTGTTTAGTTATATATCCCCTATATATTAATTGAGAAGACGTTTTGCTACATGTCTCAAAGAGATTAAATTAAGGATTAACAACCAATCAGAATCTTTATTTTGTACATGTCATTTAAAAACTCATCTTTAATGGGCATGTCTAATGCGCTTATGTTTTCTTCTCTAATATTGTTTTTATATATCAAATGTTTTTTTTACAAATGAAGAGATATTAGATTAACTATTATTCGTAAAAATTATAAAAATCTTCGGACTTTTATAATTTATAACTATTTTTATGAAAATAGTTATAAAAAACAAATTACAACCCATTTACATATATCGAGTTTTTTTTTCTAATTACTTTTGGTTAAATTTAATGGGTTTTATTTGTTTTAGGTCTATATTTTGGTGAAAATTAAACATATGTCAATTTAATTCTCAAAATTTTAAATATTTCATATTTAAAAATAGTTATTCAACTATAAAAAATTTCTTTGATTATATTTCAAAAAATATTAAACAAAAAAACATATAATCAACCAATATAAAAATATTTACAACTTTTAACCTACTAAACAAACACAAAAATTAATACACACATAATATAATTATTCAAACACCAATCAACACAATATATAATCTCACATCATAAAATTCTTCTAACATCAAAAAAAAAATTCATACAACAAACAACTACAAATAGTATATTAGCAGTTGTATATTAGCCATAAAAAAAACTTGGCTACTATGATAAAATCTATATACCAAATATTATATCCGCACAGGATGCGGGCTATCATCTAGTTAACTATTATTATAACTTCAAAAACTGAATAGAAAAATGTCTACAAATAGCTTAGGCTGTTATGCCTAATCCCATAAATTAACGCTATTATAAAAATGAAAATTTGTAACTGGCACTTAAAGTAAATAGGAAAGATTCAACTCTTAACTTATGTAAACTAAAAATAAAGAGATAAATAACTAAAACACAAAACCAATTCCTAAAGTGATAATGAAAACATTTCAACAGATTCTGTTACGTTGGCAACAGATTAAATTATTAATTATAATATTATAAAGACAAATGTAAAAGCTAAATACATCTTGTGGAAAAATGAGCAAAACCAGATCTGTAAAGTTTTTTCTCCATAATAATGACAGCTATGTTTCAATTAAATTATATCTTTATAATAAATTTTCAGAATATTTTGAAATTTTGAGGTGCTACAACTTATTTTCCATCATATATTTCACTATTTTCATGTACAGAAATATATTTTAAAATATATTTTAAATTTTATTTTTATATTTATTTAAAGAAAATTAAACGTTTTTAGCTTTTCATGCAAAATTATATAATATTATAAAATAATTTTTTATATAATTATTTTCATTAGACCATCTCCAATTGCTTATGCTATCTTTTATGTTTAGAATAGAATCCTATAAAAATAGTGGGGAGGTTTGCTCGATCAACCACTTCTAATTTTCATTTTAAAATATGTATTATTTTGATTTAACTAGTATTTATTAAAAAAAATTACTTTAAAAGTATCCAAAAAATTCATTAATTAAATATTTTAAACACAAAAAATGATTGGTTATACCAGATTTCCAGATGTTGAGGAACCAATTCGAACAGTCACCGACAAAAATAAAATTTCATTACACAAAAAGTTAAAATTAATTAACTAATACATTTTTATCACAAAATAAAACTTCTTTCATAAATGATCAATTATCTTATTTTATATCTTTGATTTTTCTATATCGAAAATCACAAATTATCATATTTTTTATTTTAATATATATCACTGCTGCATTTCTTAATTTAATTTTCGAAGTTATATACTTTTAATATTTATTTTAATAGGTTTGTTGGTGAAGGAAACACAAGGACAAAAAGGTGTTCTGAATATCTAGTATCACGTGACTATAGTGAATATCGTAAATATCGATGTTCACAAAACCCAGAATTATGTGTGGAAATATTCACATCATTCTGTGAAAGTAGCACTTGTGCCTCTATGTGTAGCTGGAAGAGGAAAACTGCTAATGGGATTGGAACTTGCAAGCAACCAGACGATTGGACGAAATGCGAATGCGTTTACAATTGTCTTTAAAACCATATCAGTCCATCGAATCACCAAGTTAAATCGGTTAAACTGGGAGTTGACCAAAATTTTGATCTTCTTTTTCAAGAATTTCTAATAATAATATTTACTAAGACTAAATAAATTAAATATGACCATGTATTCTCGTTGTACAAGTATTATCATGATTTGTACTAGTATTATTATTCGGAGAATTCTATAAAATAACATATTATATATTAAATGCTTCTTGTGGAGAAATGAGCAAAATCAGTTCTGTAAAACTTTTCTCCATAATAATGAAAGCTATGTTTCAACTAAATTATTTTTTTTTAATAAATTTCAAAATATTTTGAAATTTTGAGGCACTACAATTTAGTTTTCATCATATATTTTACTCTTTTCACTGGTAAAGACATATATTTGGTTATATAAGATTTCCGGATGTCAAGGAACCGATTCGAAAAGTCACTGGCAAAAAGAAAATTTATTAATTAATATATTTTTAATCATAAAGTTAGTGTACTTCTTTCATAATTCATTAATTATCGTATTTTGAAGTGATATATAATATTCTATATCCTTGATTTTCCAATATCGAAAATCACAAATTAACATATTTCTTACTTTAATATATATATCACTGCTGCATTTCGTAATTTAATTTTCGAAGTTATATATTTTTAATATTTACTTTTATAGGCCTGTTGGTGAAGGAAGCACAAGGAGGAAAAAGGTGTCAATGGGATCTAAGAGCAACATTATTGGGAAGTTCTAAAATAAAGTGTCTCACAAAACTATATATAATAAAATATTAGGTTTTGGGTGAGTGTTCCAAGGTTTTTTAAAACCTCATATGATAAAAAAAAAAAATTACAATATTTTATAGTATGTTTTTTTTTGTAGAACCTTTCTTTTAGAATCCCCAATAATCATGCTCTAACATCACGTGACATTAAAGACTATCAAAAATATCTATGTTCAAAAAGACCAAAAGGAACAGGATGTATGATTACTACAGTCTACAGGAGCCTGTGAGAGTAGCCTTTGTACTTCTGCGTGTACCTGGAAGAGGAAAACTGCTAATGGGATTGGAACTTGCAAACAGTTTCCACGCAGACCACCGGTATGCGAATGCATTTACAATTGTCTTTAAAACCATATTAGTCCATAAGATCACTAAGTTAAATCGGTTAAACTGGGAGTTTTAATTTTTTTTTTCAAGAATTTCTAATAATAATATTTACTAAGACTAAATAAATAGAACATGACATCTATTATTATGACAGCTTATTCAATGCAGCAAGTCAACAAATTTAATTTTCAATTTTCTTTTTCTAGAAATTTCTGATCCTTAAATATATTTTGTAAAAGTTTGGAATCCCGCGGAAATAATTTTTCTATTGATTATTTTTTATAACGTGTGTACTATGGGGAATCTTTAAGCTAAATACATGATACAGAACAAGGGGCGTAACATAAAATGGATTTACTCCGGAAGACTAAATATAGACAAAGATTTTATACAAATATTTAAGATAATATTCACTCTAATACTTAGCAGGAGAAGAACATTTCTTAATCGATCATTCTTTGATAACGTGTGTACGCGAGAATCTTTAAAGTTAAACACAAATATGGAATAAGGGGCATAAAATAGATTCATTCTTGAAGTCTCTAAATAATTGAGATTTTATTCCTGCTTTGTATGTTGACCTTATCAAGTGTTACTAGAGGATGGGTTTTGACCATTTTGGCTTGTGAGACTGCTGCTACCAAAGATTTTTTTTTAACATTTCAGTTTCAATTTTAAAAAAAAATCAAAACTTTTAAAATGAGAAAAATAAAAACATTCATTGAAATTTTCAATATCATTTTTTCATTTTATGGAATACACAATTTGACAAAAAAATATTATATATCGTTTTAAATAATTTTTCAAAGTTGAAAATCCTATTTTGTTTCCAAATATACCCAAATTTCAATTTTTTACATTTTATATGAATAAGAGATATAAACCAAATAAATTTTCAAATGTGTAATCATTTTCTTTAATTTATTATTATTAAATTATTATTTTTTTTAATCAAATCTCAGATTTCTTAAAATTTTCTTAGATTATTAAATCAAATCTTAGATTTCTTAAATTCTCCTTGAATTCATATATATTCAAATTCTCTCAATTTCTTAATCTAATAAGCCCCCCTGAGATTTTCAACTTAATTCCAAAATCTTCACAGAAAGCTAAGCCAAATATCTTATAAAAAAAGATTTTCTCAGTATATAAGATCATGTCATTGCATTAAGAAATACATATATTTTCTTAGTAGCTTTTACATGTCTTTTGTTATTGTATTTTTTTTTGGTTTTATATAATTTATTTGTATTAATTTATTTTCAGAATATAGAAGTAAGTGACATACAATCTCCATTGATGTTTTTATCTACTAAAATCTTTCACAATTTTACTTCATTTTTTGTTTTGTTACTACTAATTCATCAATGTTTTTTTATTTTTATTTTTCTAGGTGATATTCAAGGAGCATCCTTTGAAAAGTTTCAACTTTTATAATAGTAAGTAATCATTATATCTTTTATATTTTTTTAAATTAACATATTTCTAATGTAATGTAAAATTATATTCTTCATCTTTTTTAAAAAATACACATTTTTATAGAAAACATATAGAACTTACGGATTTCTAAAAGCTATCACTAATTACGAAATTTTATTTTTTGGATGATCTATAAATTTGTATTGTCCAGATTTAATGTTTCTTTTTTTCTAACATAAGTCAAATTTCTTTTGTAAATTTTGGATTTCTCTAACTTTTGGATTACTGAGTTAATTTCAAAAAAGTAATATCTGCCAAGACTTGAAACAAATAAAAAAATATTACTCCGCGCAAACGTGGATCAATTACTAGTATATTATTAAATCTAGGAAATTAAGTTTTGTTACTCAAATAGAGATTCAGTAAAAGCAATTACCTAATTCAGATTTCATGACTTTTTCATCAAGTAAAAACCTAATAAATCATTCTATATTTGGATCGAATTCAGGTAATTGGCGACAAGTTTGTCACATCTGTTCATCGATATCGATAGCAATAGCAATGGAAATATAAGCAGGTCTGAAGAAGAAATTGAAATTGATTTTTTTAAATAAAAAGGGAAATTAGGCAATAACGAAAAAAATCATAATCTCTCTATCAATGTGGCATGACATTGCGGTCTCAACAACTTTCCATATCGTGTTTGGATCAAATTCTCCTTGAAGCTTAGGATCCACATCGCTATTAATGTCTCCTCTTAATAGCATCAAACCAACCCATTCACCTATATGTGATCTTTCCCTTTTCTGCAATGTCACGGGTCGGTTGGTTACTAGCTCAAATAGAATAACACCAAAGCAGAACACATTGCTTTCTCCATCAACCAGTTAGTTGTACAGTACCTGAAATTGGAAAAAGAGAAACCCACAATTTCCAAGAGTTTTATAAGAAATCAAATATTCTATAACGTTGTTGAGAGAAGAGATTGATATTTACTCAGGATCAAGGTATCCAAGTGGAAAAGACCATGAAATCTCGAAATCCGCAAGCTTAGCTTGGAACTTGTCGTTTAATAAGATGTTAGTTGTCCTAATGTCACGGTGAACTAATTGCGGTATGCATCCATTGTGCAAATATTCCAATCCTTAAGCTATACGAAGCCTTCCTTTCCAAGTTAATATCGATGGTCCACCCCTACTCAGTGGTGATGCTGCTTACCGACATCGGCGAATAATCTTGATAGAGTGAGGAAGCACTAGTATACTCGTGTAATTGGAGTAGATTTTGGAGGTCAAAGCCATTCTCAATAAAGTCCAATCCAAATATTACTCTCATATCCATTACAATAAAAGAGACAAAATAAAAATTGTGGTCAGTGGCGGAGGTAGAAAATTTTTCAACTGGGGTCAATAATATATTAAATTTTAAATAATATTGTAAAATTTAATATAGTATATTTAACTGTGAACATTTGATGATAAAAAATCAGCAATTTCTTACATTTTAGAGTCTGGTCGGCAATTTGTAGTAAAAAAAAAGAATCTATATAGGATATAGACACAGATACATGATTTTTATTCTAATTATAAACCCATTTTATTATCTAAATTACTAATATGAATTTATACTATATTTGAAATGATTAAATACATATTTCCTGCCAAGTTTATAGCTGGGTTCCAAATATATTGGGGTCAGTACAAATTTTAGACTGGGGTCAGTATTAAAAATGGTTAAAAAACATTAAAGATAACTAAAATATACTGGAGTCAGATGACCCCCTTGTTCATAACATACCTCCGCCCCTGTTTGTTGTTATATCACATATGTTGGATGAGTTCTTTTGTGTTTTTTTATAATATTTTTTGAGCTATATGACATAATTTTTAGCAGTTTTACTCTGTTATAAATTTGCTGAAATTTTACTTTTCTTTTGGATAATCGCAAAAAAAAATTACTGCAATTTAATCACCAATTAAAATATGCTATTTTAATTTAATTATATGTGGTTGACAAAAAAACAAGATAATTGTGAGTATTCTACATATAGAAAATAAACGAGAAATCAATGGAAAATCAACATTTAAGACGGTAGATGACTTAAATTAGATGTACCAAAAATAGGATATATCTATATATATTTATATACATTTGTTCATTTGTTTTCTCAATTTTAGAATATCATCAATTTGCTTTCAACTTTCAGTCACAACATATGAGATGACTAAGCCATTTCAACTTTCAGTCACCATGCTATTTATCTTCACAGTTCTGGTTATAGGTATGTATATATATTTTATCTGTTAATTGTTTATAAATGATCAATTATCGTATATTGAAGTGATATATAATATTCAATATCTTTGATTTTTCTATATCGAGAATCACAAATGATCATATTTCTTATTTTAATATATATCACTGCTGCATTTCTTAATTTAATTTTCGAAGTTATATATTTTTATTTTTTATTTTTAATACTCCATCGTATTTTGATTAGTTGTCATTTTAGAAGGATGCACACAGATTAAGAATTTTTTTTAATTTTTTAGTCTTTCAAAACAAAAACATCATTACCTATATACTTAGAAACAATTTAACCAATAGTATAATATTCTGCATAATACAAATGGTAATAATCATTAAAAATCATTAAATTTTGCATTGAAATTTGAAAACGTCAACTAATTTAAAACAACAAAAATCTCTAAAACGACAACTAATTAAAATCGGAGTGAGTATTTATTTTTATAGGCCAGTTGGTGAAAGAAACACAAGGACAAAAAAGGTGTTATGAATATCTAGCAGCACGTGATTTTAGTGACTATTATGATTATCTATGTTCAAAAGACCCAGAAGAAGGATGTGCGGCTTCTACAGGAGCCTGTGAGAGTAATTCTTGTGCCTCTGTGTGTACCTGGAAGAGGAAAACTGCTAATGGGATTGGAACTTGCAAAGAGATTTCACGCGAACTAGTATGCAATTGCGCTTACAATTGTCCTTAAAACTATTACAGTCCCTCGAATCACCAAGTTAAATCGGTTAAACTGGGAGTCGACCAAAATTTTAATTTTTCTTTTCAAGAATTTCTAATAATAATATTTACTAAGATTAAGTAAATAAAATATGACATGTATTATCCTGATTTGTACATGTATTATCGTGATTTGTACAAGTATTATTCATGATTTGTACTAGTATTATACTATTATTTAATGATGACTCTCACACACACAAAAACAATGATGCGGTTGAATTTAAAAGTAGCGACTTTCACTCAAAATTTACTAATCTTCCTCCAAATTTATCGTCATTCTGACTAATAAGATTTTATTGACTCAAGAATCCTAAACTGGCTTGAGATTTTTTTTTTTGTCAACAACTGGCTTGAGATTAACATCTCGTCTTTGTCTTCTTAGTAACAAATATAAACTAAATCCAAAATCGAAGACGAAATTGAATCATCCATTTTATTTACGTAATAAACCCAACAAACCAAACTATTAAGCCCATTATAGTAAGGGAACCCCCTTAACTTTTTTTATTTTTAACACTGATTTATATATTGCAAATTATGAGAACTATTACAGCACAACTCTTACAACTGACAATTCTACTGTCATATGAAGATCTCCGCCTGCCGGTTCCACCTGAACTTGCCTTATGAAGATACATGCCTAACGGATTTTCTTGCACCACGCTGAAGATCTCCTGCAATATTGTCTCCTTTTTTAATCTGCATAAATCCTGCATTCTCTGGGAATCGAAACCCAGACCTCCTGGTGTAGAAGCATTAATGAACCTTTAGTCAAACCACTGGACAAAAGGGGGCTTCCACCAAACCCCCTTAACTTATTAATTCAAACTAATTCTACATCTCTATAATATTAGTTCATCATAGATACATTTATTAAGATACTCCAAAAAAAATTATTTACAATTTATGCCATTAAGTTGTACAGTACCTGAAATTGGAAAAAGAGAAACCCACAATGTCCAAGAGTTTTATAAGAAATCAAATATTCTATAACGTTGTTGAGAGAAGAGATTGATATTTACTCAGGATCAAGGTATCCAAGTGGAAAAGACCATGAAATCTCGAAATCCGCAAGCTTAGCTTGGAACTTGTCGTTTAATAAGATGTTAGTTGTCCTACTGTCACGGTGAACTATTTGCGGTATGCATCCATTGTGCAAATATTCCAATCCTTAAGCTATACGAAGCCTTCCTTTCCAAGCTAATATCGATGGTCCACCCCTACTCAGTGGTGATGCTGCTTACCGACATCGGAGAATAATCTTGATAGAGTGAGGAAGCACTAGTATACTCGTGTAATTGGAGTAGATTTTGGAGGTCAAAGCCATTCTCAATAAAGTCCAATCCAAATATTACTCTCATATCCATTACAATAAAAGAGACAAAATAAAATTTGTGGTCAGTGGCGGAGCTAGAAAATTTTTCGACTGGGGTCAATAATATATTAAATTTTAAATAATATTGTAAAATTTAATATAGTATATTTAACTGTGAATATTTGATGATAAAAATCAGCAATTTCTTACATTTTAGAGTCTGATCGGCAATTTGTAGTTAAAAAAAAAAAGAATCTATATAGGATATATACACAAATACATGATTTGTATTCTAATTATAAACCCATTTTATTATCTAAATTACTAATATGAATTTATACTATATTTGAAATGATTAAATACATATTTCCTGCCAAGTTTAAAGCTGGGTTCCAAA
The DNA here is from genome assembly GCA_010577795.1 of Isatis tinctoria. NCBI lineage: Eukaryota > Viridiplantae > Streptophyta > Magnoliopsida > Brassicales > Brassicaceae > Isatis > Isatis tinctoria. The sequence continues at coordinate 34,762,482 of CM021244.1, read as the reverse complement.
TATATTGGGGTCAGTACAAATTTTAGACTGGGGTCAGTATTAAAAATGGTTAAAAAACATTACAGATAACTAAAATATACTGGGGTCAGATGACCCCCTTGTTCATAACATACCTCCGCCCCTGTTTGTGGTTATATCACATATGTTGGATGAGTTCTTTTGTGCTTTTTTTTATAATCTGTTTTGAGCTATATGACATAATTTTTAGCAGTTTTACTCTGTTATAAATTTGCTGAACTTTTACTTTTCTTTTGGATAATCGCAAAAAAAAAATTACTGCAATTTAATCACCAATTAAAATATGCTATTTTAATTTAATTATATGTGGTTGACAAAAAAATAAGATAATTGTGAGTATTCTACATATAGAAAATAAACGAGAAATCAATGGAAAATCAACATTTAAGACGGTAGATGACTTAAATTAGATGTACCAAAAATAGGATATATCTATATATATTTATATACATTTGTTCATTTGTTTTCTCAATTTTAGAATATCATCATTTTGCTTTCAACTTTCAGTCACAACATATGAGATGACTAAGCCATTTCAACTTTCAGTCACCATGCTATTTATCTTCACAGTTCTGGTTATAGGTATGTATATATATTTTAACTGTTAATTGTTTATAAATACATTGAAAATTCTATAAATTAATGATATAAAAACTATGATACTTTATTATTTTATTAAATTATTTATTTAAAGAATTTTTTCTTTTAATTTTTATAAATTTAAAATATTATTTTATTCAAAATGAGAAATAAAAAAATTCTTACATATCTATATATTGATTAAGATAAAAAAAGCTTTCGCCTAGTCTCCCTCTTCTTTATTGAGGACATATACTCTACTTTTAATGTAATTATATAAGAAATCACCTAAAATATTAAAATAATAACAATAAAAGAATCATATTTTGGTAAGTTGTCGTTTTTGTTATGTACATATAGTATTTAAATACTGAAATTATTAGTTTATAATTTTAATAGGATTATATATATATATATATAATTTATTATCTTATAGAATTTAAACTAACCTTTGTTATATATTGAACCAATTTGACACAAGATTAATGTATCAAGTAAGAAATTTAAAGAGTTTATACTGCATGTAATCATTCAAAGAAAGATCCATTGTTAGGAACATATAATTCCATAAAACATAAACCCAACTATGTTTTGTCAAATATACATCAGAATTAGATTTATGTACCGAGAATTTTTTAATTATAGAACCATATAATAGGAAGTTGAATAATTTCTTTTTTTTCATAACCTTGCCAAATAATAATTAAAAAAAATTAGTTGTCTACCAATGTTTTGTTTTAGATAAAAACACCAAAAAAATAACTTTTTAATTATATATTTATTATTATTTTAAGTTCAAAAACTGAATAGAAAAATGTCTACACATAGCTTATATAGGCCTAATCCCATAAACAAGCCCTATTAGAAAAAAAAAAAAATTGTAACTGGCGCTAAAAGTAAATAGGAAAGATTCAACTCTTAACTTATGTAAACTAAAAAATAAAGATATAAATAACTAAAAACACAAAACCAATTCCTAAAGTGATGTGTTGTTATGTTGGCAACAGATTTAATTATTAACTATAATATTATAAAGACAAATCATGATATGTTACCTAAAAGCTAAATGTATTTTGTGCAGAAATGCGCAGAATTAGTTCTGTAAAAGTTTTTCTCTCATAATAATGAAAGCTATGTTTCAATTAAATTATTTCTTTATAATAAATTTTCAAAATATTTTGAAATTTGAGGTGCTAAAATTTATTTTTCATCATATATTTCACTCTTTTTATTGGCAAAGACATATATTTTAAAAATTATTTATATTTATTTAATGAAAATTGAAAGTTTTTAGCTTTTCATGCAAAATTATATAATATTTATAAAAATATTCTTATATAATTATTTTCATTTGACCATTTCCAATTGTTTTGCTATCTTTTATATTTAAATATAATCCTATAAAAATAGTGGGGAGGTTTTCTCCAACAGCCACTTCTAATTTTCATTTAAAAATATGTACTATTTTGAGTTAATTAATATTTATTACAAATTTTTTACTTTAAAAATATACAAAATTTATTCATTAATTAAATATTTTACAGAAAAATAAAATTTCATTACACAAAATAAATAAAATTGATTAACTAATACATTTTTAAACATAAAAATTAGTGTACTTATTTTGTAAATGTTCAATTATCGTATAAAGAAGTGATATATAATATTCAATATCTTTGATTTTTCTATATCGAGAATCACAAATGATCATATTTCTTATTTTAATATATATCACTGCTGCATTTCTTAATTTAATTTTCGAAGTTATATATTTTTATTTTTTATTTTTAATACTCCATCGGGTTTTGATTAGTTGTCATTTTAGAAGGATGCACACAGATTAAGAATTTTTTTTAATTTGTTAGTCTTTCAAAACAAAAACATCATGACCTATATACTTAGAAACAATTTAACCAATAGTATAATATTCTGCATAATACAAATGGTAATAATCATGAAAAATCATTAAATTTTGCACTGAAATTTGAAAACGTCAACTAATTTAAAACAACAAAAATCTCTAAAACGACAACTAATTAAAATCGGAGTGAGTATTTATTTTTATAGGCCAGTTGGTGAAAGAAACACAAGGACAAAAAAGGTGTTATGAATATCTAGCAGCACGTGACTTTAGTGACTATTATGATTATCTATGTTCAAAAGACCCAGAAGAAGGATGTGCGGCTTCTACAGGAGCTTGTGAGAGTAATTCTTGTGCCTCTGTGTGTACCTGGAAGAGGAAAACTGCTAATGGGATTGGAACTTGCAAAGAGATTTCACGCGAACTAGTATGCAATTGCGCTTACAATTGTCCTTAAAACCATTACACTCCCTCGAATCACCAAGTTAAATCGGTTAAACTGGGAGTCGACCAAAATTTTAATTTTTCTTTTCAAGAATTTCTAATAATAATATTTACTAAGATTAAGTAAATAAAATATGACATGTATTATCCTGATTTGTACAAGTATTATCGTGATTTGTACAAGTATTATTCATGATTTGTACTAGTATTATACTATTATTTAATGATGACTCTCACACACACAAAAACAATGATGCGGTTGAATTTAAAAATAGCGACTTTCACTCAAAATTTACTAATCTTCCTCCAAATTTATCGTCATTCTGACTGATAAGATGTTATTGACTCAAGAATCCTAAACTGGCTTGAGATTTTTTTTTTTTTTGTCAACAACGGGTTTGAGATTAACATCTCGTCTTTGTCTTCTTAGTAACAAATATAAACTAAATCCAAAATCGAAGACGAAATTGAATCATCCATTTTATTTACGTAATAAACTCAACAAACCAAACTATTAAGCCCATTATAGTAAGGGAACCTCCTTAACTTTTTTTTTTAACACTGGTTTATATATTGCAAATTATGAGAACTATTACAGCGACGACTCTTACAACTGACAATTCTACCGTCATATGAAGATCTCCGCCTGCCGGTTCCACCTGAACTTGCCTTATGAAGATACATGCCGAACGGATTTTCTTGCACCATGCTGAAGATCTCCTGCAATCTTGTCTCCTTTTTTAATCTGCATAAATCCTGCATTCTCTGGGAATCGAAACCCAGACCTCCTGGTGTAGAAGCATTAATGAACATTTAGTCAAACAACTGGACCAAAGGAGGCTTCCACCAAACCCCCTTAACTTATTAATTCAAACTAATTCTACATCTCTATAATATTATTTCATCAGAGATACATTTATTAAGATACTCCAAAAAAAATTATTTACAATTTATGCCATTAAGTTATTGTACAAAGGTTGTTTAACAACAAATTTAATAAATGATATAAACGTACAAGTTTACTGAGTAAAAACAAAAAAAAATTGATAATTTATCATCACCAAGATTATTTATGAATTTCAATACTTCCAAATTTATTTTTAATAAATAAAGATTTCCTAAACTAAATCTTAACAATAAAACAAAATAATTATAGATATTCAATTGAATTAATGAGGAAAATTTATCGAAATATTTCCAATTTTAAATAATTCGGATTTCTCTCCAAATGTTTTAAAAAATAACTCGAAGATTTTCAACTTAATTCTAAAACTTTCACAGCAACCTAAGCAAAATATCTTATCGAAAAATTATCTCACTATATAAGATCATGCCATTACATTAAGAAATACATCTATTTTCTTAGTAGCTTCTACATGCTCTTTTTGTTTTGTTTTTTTAGTTTTAGATAATTTATCTGTATTAATTTATTTTCAGAATATAGAAAAAAACTGACATACAATCTCCATTAATGTTTTCATCTACTAATATCTTTCACAATATTACTTCAGTTTTTGTTTGTGTTACTACTAGTTCATCAATTTTTTTTTAATTTTTTTCTAGGTGATATTCAAGGAGCATCCTTTGAAAAGTTTCAAATTTTATTTTATAATAGTAAGTAATCATTATATATTTTATAATTTATAAAATTAACATATTTTAAATGTAATGTAAATTATATTCTTCATCTTTTATTTTTTGTTTAAAATATACAATTTTATAGAACATATAGAACTTACAGATTTTTAGAAGCCATCACTAATTACGAAATTTTATTTTTCGGATGATCTATAAATTTGTATTGTCCAGATTTAATGTTCCTTTTTTTTGTAAAATAAGTCAAATTTCTCTTGTAAATTTTGGATTTCTCTAATTTTCGGTTTACTGAGTTAATTTCAGAAAAAGTAATATCTTCACTCTCGTTTGTGAAATTTCTCTTATAGTGAATCGTGTTGAAAATGATTTTTCTATTGATTTAGAATTGAAATTTTTGTTTGAAGATATCTGACCAAGACTTGAAACAAAGAATTAAAAAAAAAAAAAATTCCCAAGCGTGGGTCAATTACTAGTCTATAATTAATTCTAGGAAATTAAGTTTTTTTACTCAAATAGCGATTAAGTAAAAGCAATTACCTAATTCAGAAGATTAATTGTCATTTTAGAAAGATGCACATAGATTAAGAAAATTTTTAATTTGTTAGTTTTTCAAAACAAAAACATCATTACCTATATACTTAAACACAATTCAATCAATAGTAAAAAATAAGGCGAGCGTAGACAAAAGAGGGATATGGTCTTGAATCCCGCGGAAATAATTTCTTTATTGATCATTTTTTTGATAACTTGTGAATCCTTAAGCTAAATACATGATACAGAACAAGGGGCGTAACATAAAATGGATTTACTCCGGAAGACTAAATATAGACAAAAATTTATATAAAAATATTTAACAGAATATTCACTCTAATACTTAGCAGGAGAAGAACATTTCTTAATCGATCATTCTTTGATAACGTAGAGAATCTTTAAAGTTAAATACATGATAAGGAATAAGGGGCATAAAATAGATTTATTCTCGATGTCTCTAAATAATTGAGATTTTATTCCTGCTTTGTATGTTGACCTTATCAAGTGTTGCTAGAGGATGGGTTTTGAACATTTTGGCTTCTGAGACTGCTGCTACCAACACTGTGACTTTCAAACACACGACTTTTGAATTTCTTGGTTTCTCCTCTGTTTTCTGTTGAGCAATAATCCAAATCCGAAGCAAGTCCTTCGGTTAGGTCATTTGGTGATACGGTTCCTTCCAATGCTCGAAGAATCTGCAATGACCCCCAAGTAACAAAATTTCAGGTTTTATCCTAGTGCGAGGCTAAATGTTTGCTGAAAGGTTTGACGTAGAGAGTACCTGGCTCATTGTTGGCCGGCCTTGTGCTGATCGACGGACGCTAGCAGCAGCGCAAGCAACTACTCTCATCATTTCGATGACATCAAAGTCATTCTGTAACCGTGGGTCGACAAGACCTCCAAAGTTTCCACCGCCTAAAGCTTCTATCAGCAGAGGTTTGGCCTTTGAAAAAACATAGAAACTTGTTAGAAAAGAAACCAAAACTTTAGGAATCTAGAAGCATCAATTAAGAAAAAAAAAACCAACCCATTCTAGATCAGGTCTGCGACCCGATATTAACTCCAGAAGCACCACGCCAAACGAGAATACATCTGATTTGTCAGTGAGTTTCCCAGAAGAAAGATATTCAGGGTCCAAGTAACTGCACGCACAAGAAACAATTGTTACTTGGTTATGAACAAGGTTGCATAAAGAAAGGGCAATCCAATCATACCCGAATGTCCCCATAACCCTAGTGGAAACATGGGTCACTGTGTCTGAACAAGACCTGGCGAGTCCAAAATCCGCTAACTGATGAATCAGGTTAAACATGATTAGCTGCGCAGTTGAAAACAAATTCGTACAGGTTCTTTAAGTTAAAGTAATACCTTTGCCTCATAGCTATCGTCAATTAAAATGTTGGCAGACTTAACATCGCGGTGCAGTGTTTTAGGTATACCTGATGAAACAAGACCAAAACAAATTAGTGAACCCAAATGTTGAAAACATCCCAACGCCAACGAACATTACTTACAGTCGTCATGTAAATACGACAAGGCTTTAGCTGAGCCCATGGCTATCCTCATCCTCATTGGCCACTCCATAACCGGTGCCCCTTTATCTGCAATAGTATTTAAAAAGTGAGAATTTCAAACAACAAAGTCACAACACACTATTATTTCACAAGCAAGTATTAACTCACCGTGCAAATGAAACTCGAGAGTCTTATTAGGCACAAACTCATAAACGAGAAACCTTTGAGATCCGGTCGTGCAATGGCCAAGTAGTGAAACTAGATGCCTGTGATGGACTCTGCCAATAATCTCTATCTCTGCCTCAAACTCGCGTTGGCCTTGTCTGCTTTCAGGTGTAAGCTGCTTAATTGCGACCTCTGTTCCATCGGGAAGCACTCCTTTGTGAACGTAACCAAAACCACCTTTGCCAATGAGATTCGTGCTGGAGAAGTTATCAGTGGCTAAAGCCAAATCTTCATACGTGAAAACATTGTTCGAGATGTCTGGGGGGCTACTTTGGTTCCTTTGCTCAAGATTAACATCATCTATAAGACGGCAATCAAAAGATTACTAAATATATTCTGTCAAAGTCACTAATGGTTTTGTTTAGTTTTTTTCGTCGCTTAACTTCTGAACGATGTACATGTACCTGAATTGCGATGACGACTAAGATTAGCTCTCCGTTTCCTCCTCAGAATAACCACAGTTGCGGCTGCGACTAGGAATAGAATGACGGATGCTCCAACAGATGCAGCAATTCTGATTATCTTATGGCTTTTAGTTTTGGTGCATGAAGCGAGGGAACAGAGCGTGGGATTCTCGTTGGTGCTTAATTTTTGTTATTGATGAAATGAAAAACAAAATTGTTAGAAAGGTTACAAAAGATTTATTTATTTTTGTTACACTCATAATTAAAGTGATTACCTCAATGAAACTAATCCTTGGTGCATTTTATCCAATAGGTTTTTAGGAAGAAAACCACTTAGATCGTTTCTAGTCAAGTTTCTGCATGAAACAGAGTATATAAGAAGAGAAGTTAATTTTTGTCTTTGTGCACAATGAATAAACTTTATATTTTGGTTACTCACATGAGTTTCAAAGTGTCCATCTGAGCTAGAAACTCCGGGACCGAACCAGTGAGATTGTTTGTCGATAAATCGCTGACAGAAAATAAATCCAAAGCATATTAGAACATATATTGTTCTACTTCCAGTCACAACTTCTCTGTGCATTTTGGTATCTAGCTTAAGGCATCTACTTACAGAGCTTTCAAGTTTGTCAGGTTTGAAATGGAGTCCAGTATCTCCCCGGTTAAGCCGCTGGAAGTCAGGTTCCTGTTTCAAGATCAGAATCAGATCGATTAAGCCTTTTTGGGGGCCTCTTAAAGCATATTTCAAGAGCAATACACTCACAAAGAGATGATCGTTGGTCGCTCGTTTTGTTTGTATGTGCAGTCGATACCATCCCACCTGTATTCCTTGGGCGCGCAAGGATCTCCTTCCCAGTTTAACTTGTTTACACCGTACCTCGACTTAATCTCCATCATTGCATCAACTGAAATAGCGATTTTACTTACGTTAGTAGCGTTTGCTTGTTGATCAACAAATAAATTATTTAACTACTTAATCAATTAACCCACCTTCTTTTGTACCAGTTTCTTGCTGCGATAATGGGTTCAACAAGTACACCTCCATGGCATTGAGGAGAGGAGGCAATGTGGAATTCTCCGTCCTTTGAAGCGAAAAGGAGCACTGTCCATTAGCACTAGGACCCATCTCCTTTGTATTGAATACGGTTTGACTGGCTAAACGTGGCGGTCTTATGGCTTTGAAGAATTGCCTTCCATTGTACTTAATGATAAACTCTCTTGTTTCGTTCAATTGAAGCTCTTGGATCTCAGCAAAGTGCATGAAAACGTAGAGTCGTGAAGCCGCATTCACTCCGACAAGCGAAACGTTCAAAGGAGCGTATGGATCCGTTGGAACAGATGCAGTAACCATCACATTCTCCGGCGGTAAATATTCATTTTCGGTTCTCATGAAACTGTTGTTGGTACTGATCCTTGACCAACTTTCAGAGTTGTATGGCTTCCAGATGCGGTCATAATTATCTGATACATAAACATCTGCTATGTACCTAAAACAAAGAATCAGACAACGTTTAATTTTGTTTTCGTTACTAAAAGCTTTAAATGTACCCTTAAACCTCAAACCTCATGGATCGGTTAGAGACGGAGCCAACGTCTGCTCTCATGAAAGTCTGTAAGGATCCTGTCGCAGTCTTGTAAGCGCTGCTATTGAGCTTACGCAGCTCTAAACCGGAGATGAATGGAGTTGATTCCCCTGTCTTGACGAGACATACTTGTAACCTGTCAGCGTTCAGTAAATGAATGATCTCAAAGCTCCTTTCATCTGTCTCGTTGGCGGTTGACACCGTTTCCCATCGGTGGAGATCGAACTTGGTTGAGGGGGTTCTGTCGTAACCTCCGTGGAAAAAAGACGTCCTTATGAGATACTTGTCTCCCGAGGTAAGGTTGAAAGTGTAGCAGTTTCGTAGACCTTTTGGAAAACTCCGGAGATGCCTTGCATGACAAGTTACATGAATTAGTTTTGAGTTCCATCGTCTTCTTTGAATTTTAAGTGATGTTACCAGTTTTTTCTATCAGTTGTGCTTTTGTACGATGATTGAATCGTGTTACTAACACCGGTGGCTATGTACACCACATCCGAGGTGTAGCTGATGTTCGTACTTTTTCCCCGAAACGAAGTTTCCGGCGGAGAACCACAGGAAAGACTGGTAAATCCATCTGTGGTGAGAAAAAAACGAAGAAGATTCTTCAGTAAATATTAATTTCGAGAACAACAACTACTTTAGATATTTCTTTTTTTTTTTCATACCTTCTGAAGAGAAAACTCGTTGCAGAAGAATAAAGAGAAGACATTGAATAAACGAAATTGCTCTCATGATCATCAGAAAGTTTTTGTCAATGGGAACGACAGAAGATGTAGTTTGCTTCTACCATATCATTGAATTGGATCTCCTTTTTCAACCCTTTTTTATTTTTAGTCTTTGCTTCAAGTTTGTGTTACTCTTATCTATTGCTCTGATTTAATGTAAATTGTTTTTCTTACGAACAAGTTATGGGTCTTATTTCTGATTCCACAAAAAAGGGTAAAGGAAACGGTTAAAGATTTGGCCATACCTATACTAGAGTTGTGGCAACAAATTTCAAAATCTCACTGAATATTGGGTGAGCCAAACTCAGTCACGACTCACGAGGATAAGATTTTCTTTTTTTTTTGTTAAATGATCATCCGACAATAATTAGGAATCTCGTTGATAGGAAGAGGAAAAATGTCGTCCTTTGCTTCTACCTACAATCACTGAATGGGCTCATTGGACTCTCTTTTTCCAACTTTTTTTTTTTTTTTTTTTTTTATCTTGGTTCGAGTTTTAGACTTTTGTCTATTGTCAAATTTTGACTTGTTAAGTTGTTATTGATAATAAACCTTGTCAAAGACCAAAATCAACACTTAACAATTATTTCATTCACATTTTAGTACAATTGACTGACAATCACTATGAATAGTTTCCGGTAAAAAATAATTACGTATCAGTAAAATATTATAGTATTTAATAACTACAATAAATCATCCTATATTTGGATCGAATTCAGGTAATTGGCGATAAGTCTATTCACTTGTGTTCATCGATATCGATAGCAATGAAAATACAAGGAGTTGTTTACTAATTAAAGTACTTTACCATCATCTTTGCCGATCTTGTTATTGCTTCCATCAATTTTGCTAAGTCTCAACTAATGAAGAAAAAACTTAGAAAGTGTGTTCAGAAATAACAAATCTGAGTATGATATTGAATACGAGTATAAAGAACATGATGAATTTGGTTATGGTGAATACAAATCTGTGTTCGATTTGAATCCCAAATCGTATATAGTAACTCCATCCATTATAGATAACCCAACTTTTTAGACCGACAAATCTTAGAGGAACCGACTAAACCGGACCCAAACGTTATAAACCCGACCCGTTCCATCCGGGCGGGTACCACCAAAAAGGAAGAGACGCTGAGATATATTTACAAGAGGACCATCGAACTCCATAGAACCGAAAGAAGAAGAAAAAGAAAAAAGAAAAAAAAAAAACTCAGAAAAATTGTCTCGTTACCGTCTCTCCAAGCAAGAAGAAACCTCCCAGTTCCGACGGCAAAGATGCTCACAGGTTCTCTTCTCTCTCGACTTCTCCGATAAGTAAATGCTTAAATCGATGTATTCGTCCTCCTTAATTCGTTCCTGTCGGTGGGATGTCGATGCATACTCACTCTATTCCTCGTTCGAATTTCGTAATATGGGATCAGATCTTGTTTTCTTCTCCGCCCTGAGAAAGGAAGCTAATTAGGTTTTTCCTGTTTTCGCCGAGTGTTAATAGTGAAAGTTTGTGTCATTTGGATTAATTGGATACTTGGATTTTGTCGACTAAATGTTAACCTAATTTGTGTTGTGTGTTTTTGATTGTACAGTAAGCGTCAAGTGGCAGAAGAAGGTGTTTGAAGGTATCGAGATTGATGTTACTCTTCCTCCTTATGTTTTCAAGGCTCAGCTGTTCGATTTGACCGGAGTTCCACCAGAGCGGCAAAAGATTATGGTCAAAGGTGGACTCTTGAAGGTAATTTTTTTTGGATTTTCTAGGTTACTAGGATCTGTGATTCTTTATTCAATGTTGATGACAATTGTCTGTATTCCTTTCATTTGGCGCAGGATGATGCAGATTGGTCAGCTATTGGAGTGAAAGATGTAAAGCTCTTTTCTTTTGCATTCGTTTGGCATTGTTTTTTTTTCCCTCAGTTGCTTCGTTTTGTGAAGATGCTTATTCATTTCTTTTGTTCGTTCTAGGGTCAAAAATTGATGATGATGGGAACTGCAGATGAAATTGTGAAAGCTCCTGAAAAGGCCATTGTTTTTGCTGAGGATCTACCCGAAGAAGAGCAAGCCACTAATTTGGTAATTCTTATTATTTGCTGATTATGAGTGTGCACGTGTGTGATTTAAATGAGCCTCGCATATCCCCTTCAAGGAATCAAATGACCAAACCTAAGACCTTAATTCCAGAGGCACACACACGCACATTCTCCTAGCTGCTCTCAACTATCTTCTTTTTAAGTCTGCTGTTTCTTAGCTGTCGTAGCTACAAATTGGAACAAACTGCCTAGGCTCCTAACAGTTCTGCAGTATCGTAATAAGCATGCCTTATCACTGAGTTTTGTGGGGTTTGGTAGCTGTTGCTAACTTTGCAATGCGTGGAACCTGGACAATGCTCATTCATAGATTTTTGTTTGTTTATTCATTATTTGGGCATCCGTCCTATCAACTAACCAACATTACAACTGATTTCAGGGTTACAGTGCTGGCCTTGTGAATCTTGGCAACACATGTTACATGAACTCCACGGTGCAGTGCTTAAAATCTGTGCCAGAGTTGAAATCTGCATTATCCAAGTCAGTTCATCTCTTATCCTTTACTGTTTTTAACCCATAAAAAAACATAAGATGCAGGATCCGCTGTCTTTTCTTCAATAACGTTGTCTCACACAAACAATTTCCTCTTCACAGTTACTCACTTGCTGGAAGAAGCAATGATGTGGACCAGACTTCTCACATGCTCACAGTTGCTACACGTGAGCTATTTGGTGATCTTGATAGAAGTGTCAATGCTGTTTCGCCTACGCAGTTCTGGATGGTTAGTGTGATGTGGGGGTTGTATGGAAGCCTCATCTCAAATGTCTTTTGCTAGTTCTTATTATCAGTGTCCATATTTCATCATAAAATTTGGGAAGTTTCTAGTTCATGCCTCATATCAACTTTGCTCTTGATGCAGGTATTACGAAAAAAATTTCCTCAGTTTAGTCAGTTGCATAATGGAATGCACATGCAGCAGGTTTGTTTCTTACTTCAAACTCGGTTGCATTAAGCCTGTAACCTTTCCTTTTGTAAACCCTTGCTATTAAATTGTCTGACAGGATGCTGAAGAATGCTGGACACAACTGTTATACACTCTTTCTCAGTCCCTTAAAGCACCAACTTCCAGCGAAGATTCTGATGCTGTGAAAGCTCTCTTTGGTGTCACTCTTCGGAGCAGGTATCCGTGAAAACTTCACATCTCAGTGTTACATATGGCTTATATTATTTGTATAGATCATTTATATAATCGGGTGTCATGGATCTGTGAACAATGCAAAATCTGTAAAAGGTCTTCATTCTCTGGTTTTACGATTAAACTCCTGCTCCATACTCCTGTAGTAAAGTAGGAGCATCTGCTTGGTTCCTTATTAAGCATAATAACTGACAAAGCGAAGGGCAATGCTTGAAAAGTTTTAGTTACAGCAGTTCACTTACTCATTTTCTATCTCTCAAGGATTAAATTAGGGATGCTTGAAAATCTTACTGACAATGTTGCGATATCAAAGTGCATGTGCGTGGGGGTGTATGCATGTATCATATATTTGTCGAGGGTTTTCCTACCGGAAATGTATGAAATTTTTTATTGATGTGCTTGTTCATGTGAAAATGACAACTGAAGATGGTATTTTCTGAGTACCTTGCTTAATATATTCAGTTGTGTTATAACTGGTTTCTGTTCTGTAGGGTGCATTGTCAAGAAAGTGGCGAAGAAAGCTCAGATACGGAATCTGTATATTCTCTAAAATGTCATATATCACACGAGGTGAACCACTTGCATGAAGGACTAAAACATGTGAGTAAATTTTATCATTTGAATGAAGACTTGTTTCTGATTTGTATTTCTCCATTTTTCTCTGATATACTGCATGCAGCAAATATGAGAAAAATTAGGACAACGTGGGCGTGATCTGCTTTCATAAACCTTGGATATACTGACTAGCCCCAATTCTTACTTTAGGGACTGAAAGGAGAACTTGAAAAAACATCTCCTGCGTTGGGCCGTACTGCGCTTTACCTCAAGGAGTCCCTTATAGATTCCTTGCCAAGGTGATTAGTCTCTGCTTACTGTTTGTGACTTTTGTTGCACATCTCGGTTCCCTGTGATCCTCTTGTTAGCATACTTTGTATCCCGCATGTCCCAGAGAGCCTAACTTCGTCAACTTGGTAATTTAGTGGAACTTCTAATCTTCTGACATGAGGTTTCTTTCTCTTCTTCCTGATCTTGAAGGTACTTGACCGTTCAGTTTGTGCGATTCTTCTGGAAAAGGGAAACTAATCAGAAAGCAAAGATTCTCAGGGTACGTTTGCTTTCTGTTTTTAAATCTTAACCAGAAACTCCAGATGGTCAACATTGTTATGGTAATGTCTCTCCAACTTTTCGACCTTTACAGAAAGTGGATTATCCGCTGGAGTTGGATATTTTTGACCTTTGTTCTGAGGATCTCCGGAAGAAACTGGAAGGACCTCGCCAGGTTTGCACTTTCTATTGTGCTGAGCATAAATTATCTGAGCTGGGTAACCAAATCAACTGACAGCTGTGTCTTTCAGAAACTTAGAGATGAGGAAGGTAAAAAGCTTGGTCTGCAAACAAAGAGTAGCTCAAAGGACAGCGATGTGAAAATGACTGATGCAGAGGTACCATATCCGTTCTACTTATGAACTCATATGTTAAGTACACAATCTTCTAAGATGATTTTTGCTCTGTATTTGTTTGCCAGGCACCATCAAAAGAAAGTGGAGAATCATCCACCGTTACCCAACATGAAGGTACTGAATCTAAGACCCATTATCATCATCTTTCTGGTCTGGTTTAGAAAGAGGCTTTATTGGGCTGTATGCTGTATTTTAAAAAGTTCGGTAATAATCTGCCAAAACCTGCCCGTATTAGCCAGTATTTCAGGTGGATACTTAAAATATAGATCGAGATATGAATAACTTGAGAATGAACGCTAATCGATGGTGCTAAAATTCAAGAGCATTGATATTGATGTAATACTTGGATGATTGTTTGTCCATGTTCTTGTTTATTAACGCAATCAAGAATCTTGTCAGATCATAAGCGTGAGCAATCTAATTATGCTTTGTGATGGGACCTTTTATTTGCTACAACATAGGTGCTGCTTCTGAGAAGGCAACTCACATGACCGGAATCTATGACCTGGTCTCTGTGCTGACCCACAAGGGCAGGAGTGCGGACTCTGGTCATTACGTTGCATGGGTCAAGCAAGAGAGTGGTAATTTCCTTTCCCTTGTAGAGCTTTTCCTCTCTCACTCTCACTCTCTCACACACACACACTAATATCTCTATCATGTACAACAATTCACTTATTTACAGGCAAATGGATTCAATATGATGATAACCACCCGAGCCTGCAACGCGAGGAAGACATCACCAAGCTATCCGGAGGAGGTAAACCCCGATAGCTTTAATCTGCTTCTTTTTGACTCTGTTCTCGCGTTTTAGTTTGATCGGTTTCCTTATGCTTTCTCTGTGTTCAGGTGATTGGCATATGGCGTACATCATTATGTACAAAGCCCGCTTCGTCTCCATGTAATCTCTCTCTTTTGTTGATCTTTAGTTTCTGAAACATTCAAGATGGTTGAAAGCTTATTATTACGTAGACCACCTCAGAGATTTTCAGTGTTTTTCTTTAAACAATGTTGAAGAGACTCGTGATTTTGTCACAACACTATTAAAGACCGAAAACTGCTTCATCTTACGACACTTTTTAGGTTTTACCCATCATGGCATCAATAGAAGATGGCCAAAACAACAGACTTCACATTTGTAATTCTGGAATTAAGCTTCAAAAATGAACTGAAAAGAAGAAAAGGAAGCTTCCAATATAATAATGTGGTCCATAAAGTCAAACGAGGCATCAGGAATATAAATCAGAATGGCCCCATCGCGTCAATAAGACGAAAGCTTTTACAAATATAGTTGAGCATTGTCAAATCAAAGTAAGCCAAATGTTTGATAACAACAACTCATCGGTCATCATTTGAAATCATTTTACCCAAATTAGAGCCTTAGATGTGGACTACATTTGTTCTCATTTCTTAAGTGTTAAGACTTATCCATCTAATTTGGACCACAATTTCGTTTCTCTTTGACTTTTCTTTCGGTATCTATTTACTTTTCTCACATAAATAATGAGTCATCATGACTATCAATAGATTTGTGATCGTAGACTTTAATTATAATGGCAGATTTAAACGCGGTAGTGATATCTTTTCAACGGAAAAAAAACAAAAAAGTCAACTCTCAATTTCAACGATGGTAATAAATATAGTTCCAACAGAAACTAGATAGCTAAGCAATGACAAAAAAAAAAAAAAAAAAGAGATTCTGTAAATGCAAAATATTGATTTTCTGACTCATCACTAGAGCCAATTGGGAGAAGAAGAAGAAAAAAAATACTGACTAATAAAAGGCGAAATAAAAGATTATTTATCAATAAATAGACCGACATCATTTGTTGTTATGTTGACTACGCCATGACTAGAAGAAAAAAAACAGACATCTATACGGAATTTACCAAATTACCCTTCACATTCTTCTTCAGTTCTTGTCGACTCTGTTCATAGCTAGATCAGTCCACGACGCGTCATTATCACTCCTCCGAAAACCCGAACCCGGACCCAAACCCAAATCCATACCCGGATACCAATTCGACCCGGTTTCGTAGCTTATCCCTCCTCCCATGTGCATATTCGAAGCCAAGAGCGAGCTGAACCTCCCACCGATCGGATCTCCAACCGGTAACCCGTATAACATCCGGGTCGGATCCATTTCCTGACCCGAGTTCCCCGCGATTCTCTCTTCTTCTTCTTCCACTAGCTTCGCTCGTGAATCCTCCGCGGTAGGTCTCTGGTCGGGAGCGGCGACGGTTTTGTTCTTGGGATTGCTTGTCGACGGAGAGGAAGAAGACGATCGTTTACTGTTCTTGCGAGATCCGCCGCCGACGGGGATGTTACGGAGGGAGCCGCCTTTGGTCCAGTAACGGCGGCAGTTTTTGCAAAAGTGACGTGGCTGCGACAAATTGTAGTTGTTGTAGTAACAGAACTTGGTGTTGGGTGAGTCACAGCGAGGGCACTTTAGCTGCTCTTGCTCCGGTAACTCCGGTTGCTGCTGCTTCGCCGTCATCATCATCGACTGGTGGTGGTAATACGCCGCTGCTGACGTCAGATCCTGCATTTTTTATATTTTCCCCGGGAAAATAAAAATAACGAACTTTGTTTGGGTTAACTGTAAATTTGTATCCTTTTGGATCGGGGAGAACGAAGAAAGAAATGACGTATTTTATTGGAAACGGAAGAAGAGAATGTAAGAAATCTAAATTGTGGGGAGGATTTTAAAAAGAGAAAGATGGAATCTTTTTTTGGTGTGGCATGAATGGGTAGTGAGGAAGAGAGATAAAGAGTGGAGATATTTGGTGGGTTTATAGGCTCCGAATGGTGACGTTAAAACCGCACCCGCACCGCACTCAACAGTAATGAAAATCTCTACATATACATATATCTATACATTTTTATAACTGTAAAACCGCACCGCAGTTGTCCCGCACCGCTTTACCCGCCGTTACCATTCGGAGCCATAGTCTCTGAGAGAGAGAGACAGAGAATGATGTTTTATATCACAAAATGACAATTTCTAATCTCTTCTAGATTTTTTTTTAATTTATATATATATAGGTTTGTGTTGATTTGAATTTCTTGTTGACTTTAGCTCTTTTTTTTATTCGTAAGTTTTCGTAACAGTTTTCTTATTATTATTTAGATTTTATTATTTGAAAACTTTACAAAAAAAAGTAGTCGGATTTATATGCCGACTGTCACATGTCTAGAGCTAAAAAATCGAATATGTAACTAAAACACACAATTTAGGGAGTTTATATTTTTCTAAAAAAATACTGTTTTTACAAAACAAAATTAAAAAATGTTTGAACTAAAAAAAATTTCGGTTATTTTATTAGTACAAAAAATTAGAATCGAACCTGAATAAAAAAATTCTTAGTACTTATATGCATTTAAAACTGTTTTATTTTTAAAAATATTGACCTTAATCCAATCTAAATAACCGAATATCTAGAACTATTCTGTTTTATATAAAATAAAATTTCTGTTTTAGTTTGTCTAATAGTTTAGTAATAAAATTGCAGCCAACTATCATTAAAATTGTGTAAACAAAAAAAAAAACAGTGTTAATTTCTGAATTTTTCATTAACTTGTAACGAGCTTGTACCAATACTTTTTCAATAGGAAAAACATTGAATGATAATTAATATTAATGAAGTTTTCACATACATTACTTGAGTTTTATTTAACGGTTGTGGTTGCAGGACCTTTGTGGTTATGGGATAGGCATTATTTTATTTTATTTTATTTTTGGCAAAAATTGGTTAGGAAGTAGGAACTAGTGTGAAATTTCTTCGGATTTTCCTCTAATGCATTTCATTGACAAGATTCCACGCGTTGAATTTTGTGATTGACTTGTTGACTTCACTAATATCTAGTTTGTTTTACTTTGATGTCATTTTGTCGGGAGAACATCTCTCTTCTTACAACTTTAAAACCATATATTTGTCTACTTGATTTCTTAATTAGCTCTAAAACAAAAGAACAATTAAAATTTGAAACTAACTGTTGAATGATAGAATCTGTCGTTTCTTCACAAACTCAGGCGATATGATGATGCTCGTGTCCCACTAAGGTTTCATAATTAACAGACAACCCCAGAAAATAAAAGAGGTAGCGTGCTTAACAAGCAAAGTTTCATTTCACTTTGGATTATGAAACGTGGAGAAAAAGGCATCATTACACTTGGAAGTTGGAACCCTACCTTGGAACATCGAATCACCACCGTCACTTTCTATCGTGATACACTGAACCAGAGCCGCACAAGTGTCAAAACCAGTTCTGACGATCTTCGTCGTCACGTTAACCTGCCGTTATCCCTGACCGATTTGTGATTTCTGGTTCTCTAGGACGACAAAATGAATGGCTCATATCATATTCAGGCTTAACCACAAACAACAATTACTAAATGAGATTTGGTATCTGATTCGTTTGAGCTTTGGAGAACGCATGTAGTTATCCAAAGCTTTTGTAGTTATCCAATAATTGTCCCGAAATCGCGATCATTAGTCAAATTATTAGTGCGAGTTTAGATGGTGATTTTTATTATGAATATTACCTATTGTTAAGAAAGTTGTAAAGAGACGGAAGAAAAAACGTAATTGTGGAGCCCACTGTCACTATTTGCACAGTAAAATTTCTTCTATATAAACGAACGTTCGCGTTCGATTGTAAACACACCTTCTTCAATAACAATATTCTCAACAAGAAAATTCTCTCTCTTCTTCTTTTATTCTCGGTGTTCTAAAAGCTCTGCGGGTAATAAATTTTTGTCTTTATTTATTATTTCCGATATAATAAATTATCAGTATTATTATAACACGTTATCAGCACGATCGTTCTACGATATGGGCTATATATATATGTAATATTTACCCTGTTATAATGGCCGGGATACCCGCCTATATAATTTATTATTATTATTGTAATGGTTGTTTAACGCACCATTATTTTCTTAATATTACCGTGGGCGGTTTGTCGCCTCGTTATTTAATTTACCTGCACTATATCATGGCTGCTAAAAGCACCATAATTATTTTTTTTACTGTTAATATTATAATGGATGGCTGAGCCACCTGTATAATTTTATTGTTGATATTATAATGGATGGCTGAGCCACCTATATAATTTTATTGTTAATGTCATAATGGATGGCTGAGCCACCGCATATATTATTGTTTCAATGTGGATGATTAAATCACCATAATTTTCTGATTATATCTGTTTATATTATAATCATTATAAATTAAATATGCATATTTTTGTGTTCAAAATAAGATTGCGGTCTCATTTATTCCTCAGGCGAATAAATCTAGACTCATATCAACGTACATCTCCAGGAACCCCTGTTCCGTTAAAGAGCACCTTCTTGTCCAACTGGGAAGAAGTAGTACGGATTTAATTAAAAACTCAGTTTTTCCGGTAGCCTTTTCATAACGGTCACAAAGATTTTTTCACAAATTTTTTTACTCTCCAACGGCTACATCTAACGGCTATGAACAGTGATTTTCAACGGCTATGAACAGTGTTTTTCGATCTATAAATAAACTCATCCCTCCCTCACTCATTCATTTCACTCATCGATTTCATATCTTCTCTCTTCTTCTCTCAATATTTCACAAATATTTTTCATCTAATTTTTGTAAGAATGATGAGAATGATGATCCGTTTGCTTTTAATTTTCTGTGCGATTGTAACTTTTACATCGATTTATGGTCTTTGCATGGGAGATTTTACTCCGGCAGAATTTTCCTTAATCGTTGTTTTACTTTTTTGCATTTTTTTTCCTTGTAATTGCTTGGATTATTCATGTAAACGGCTCATTTTAAATGAGTGATTATTACCGCACTAATAAAGTTTTATGATTTTGTTTCGGAAAATCAAAATGGCAAAAGTTGAGAAGCTACAATTTCCAGCTCTAAAGATTACCGGAGCAAATTACATCGCATGGACGACTGATGTCGAACTCCATTTAGAGATGAAAAAAATTCCAAACTCTATAAAAGAAAACATCGAATCGCCTGCCCATGAAAAGGCACAAGCGATAGTTTTCCTCAGAAAACATGTCGATGAAAATATTAAGCATGATTATGCTAATATAAAAGACCCAGCACAGCTGTGGAAAGCTCTGAAAGAGCGGTTTGATAACCAAAAAGATATAACTCTCCCTCATGCACTCGACGAGTGGAAATACCTGAGATTTCAGGATTTTGAGAAAGTGGAAGATTATAATTCCGCTATTCTAAGAATTGTGACACAATTAAAATATTGTGATAAACCTGTCACTGAGGCAGAAATGCTAGAGAAAACCTATACGACATTCCATAAAGAACACCGTGTTCTTGCAGAACTCTACAGGAGTCGTGGATACACTAGGTTTTCTGAGCTAATGGTAACGCTCCTACTAGCTGAGAAGAACTGTGAACTTCTCATAAAGAATCACAATTCTAGGCCAACAGGAAGCAAGGCATTTCCTGAAGTAAATACCACGGATGTAAAATTTCCGGAGAGAAAGGATCAAACCTATCATGGTCGTGGTCGTGGCAGTGGTCGTGGCCGAGGCCGTGGCCGTGGTCGACGATTTAATCGAGGACGTGGGAGAAATTATAACCCACAAGAGAGGAATTCATACAGATGGGTCCGATCCGAACAATTCCCAAAGGGAAAAGAACTCCAAGGGAGTTCCACCCAGAAACAAGAAAATGTATGTTTCAGGTGCGGATCGAAAGGGCATTGGTCCCATGTATGTCGAACTCCCCCACATCTTTGCAAATTGTACCAAGAGTCAATTAAAGGCAAAGGGAAAGAAGTGAACCTTACAGAACACTTTGAGGGTACAACGTACCTCGATTCCTCCGAATTTGGGGACGACTTTGATGAGACCATGATAATGGAACATTGATATGCTTGTAATATCTCAAAATAAGCCATGTATAATTATTGCTCATCTTTGCTTTGAGAATAATGTTGTTTATACAACAAAATTAATGTATAATTATTGTGTGATTTTATGAATTAAATTTACTATCTCTTTTCTCTTGATGTTTATGTTATTCTGCAGAAAATGGATCACAACACAAATATGACAATATCCAAAAAGATGGTTAGAGAGATTTGTATACTAGATTGTGGAACAACCCACACTATTCTGAGAAACAAACAATATTTCTCTAACCTAAAACCGACAAATGTTATTGTCAGTACAATATCAGGTCCTACAGACCTGGTTGAAGGAATTGGAAAAGCCAGCTTTATGCTGCCAAATGGAACAAATTTTTCCATAAAAAATGCTTTATATTCTCCAAATTCAAAGAGGAATTTGTTGAGTTTCCAAGATATATACCTTCATGGGTATGACACTCAGTCAGCAACTGAGAATGGAAAGAAGTATATGTATATAACTTCTGAGAAATCTGGAAAAAGGCTTATACTTGAAAAAATTCCAAAGTTTCCTTCTGGCTTGCATCATACTTATATAGATGCAATTGAATCAAACCTTGTGATCAAAAGAAATCATGAGGATTTCATATTGTGGCATGATCGCCTTGGCCATCCAGGCACCACAATGATGCGCAAGATCATAGAAAGCTCACATGGTCATCCACTGAAAATCCAAGAGATATATCAGGGAAATAAAATGACATGTGCTGCATGCTCTCTTGGCAAATTGATCATAAGGCCATCGCCAACCAAAATTGATAAAGAATCACCAAAGTTCCTTGAAAGAATTCAAGGTGATATTTGTGGACCAATACATCCACCTTGTGGACCATTTCACTATTTTATGGTATTAATTGACGCATCCAGTAGATGGTCACACGTTTGTCTATTGTCATCTCGAAATATGGCATTTGCGAGATTTCTAACTCAGATAATCAAACTGCGAACTCAGTTTTCTGATTATCCCATTAAAAGAGTTAGATTAGACAACGCTGGTGAATTCACATCCCAAGCATTCAAAGATTATTGTTTGGTAACGGGAATTGAAGTTGAACATTCTGTAGCTCATGTTCATACTCAAAATGGTTTGGCAGAATCATTAATTAAACGTCTGCAATTGATTGCAAGACCGTTGATCATGAGATCTAACTCCCAACATCAGTTGGGGACATGCTATTTTGCATGCAGAAGCACTCATTCGGATAAGACCAAGTGCATACCATAAATATTCCCCATTACAATTAGCATTTGGTCGAGAACCAAATATTTCCCATCTCAGAATCTTTGGTTGTGCGGTATATGTGCCTATAGCACCACCACAACGTACAAAGATGGGACCACAAAGAAGGTTGGGAATATATGTTGGTTGTGATTCTCCATCAATTATACGATACCTAGAACCACAGACAGGTGATGTCTTTACGGCACGTTTTGCCGATTGTCACTTTGATGAAAAAGTGTTCCCGGTTCTAGGGGAGAAAATAAGCAAGTAGGAAAGGAATCAAGTGGAGTGTACCATCCTTGTTACACCTTGATCCTCCTACTAAAGAGTCAGAACTAGAAGTTCGACGAATTGTGCATTTGCAAAGTATAGCAAATCAGCTACCAGATGCATTTGCGGATACCAAAACGGTAACTAAATCTCATATACCGGCTGCAAATGCTCCTGCTCGTATTGAAATACCACAAGAGCGTGGGAAAGCAGATGATACACGTGAGCCTGAAACACGCCGGAAGCGTGGCAGGCCCGTTGGTTCTAAAACTAAGAATCATAAGAAACAAAAGAAAGTTGAAACTCATGAAACACCCAAAGTAGCAGAAAGTACTTTGGAGGAAACAAATCATGAGACCCATGATAATGTAGAGCATCAAAATCCAGAAGAAAATCATGAGATTTCTATCAATTATATCCATAATCAAAAGATATGGAAAAGAAAAGAAATAGATGATCTCGATGATGTTTTCTCATATCTTGTGTCACAAGAAATAAATGAGGAAAAGGAAGATCCAGAGCCAAAGTCTGTATATGATGTCAAAAAAGACATGACTGGATAAAATGGAAAGATGCAATACAAGTCGAACTTGATTCGCTTAATAAACGAGAGGTTTTTGGACCCATTATGCTCACACCCGAAGATGTGAGACCAGTTGGATCTAAGTGGGTTTTCGTTCGTAAACGAAATGAGAAAAATGAGATCATGAGATATAAAGCTCGTCTCGTAGCCCAAGGTTTTTCACAAAGACCTGGAATAGACTACGAGAAACGTATTCTCCTGTTGGATGCAATCACGTTCAGATTCTTGATGAGTCTGGCGGCTGATGAAAATCTAGAAATGCGTCTTATGGATGTCGTTACGGCATACCTATATGGATCATTAGATACTGATATCTACATGAGAATTCCTGATGGTTTTAAAATGCCTGTAGCATTAAGTTCTAAACCAAAAGAGTTATGTGCAATAAAATTGCAAAGATCATTATATGGGTTAAAGCAGTCTGGACGTATGTGGTATAATCGTCTCAGTGAGCATTTAACGAAAGAAGGATATGTAAACGATCCTATATGCCCATGTGTTTTCATTAAGAAAACAGAAACTGGATTTGTAATAATCGCAGTATATGTTGATGATCTAAACATAATCGGAACTCATGATGAGATACAGAAAGCATCAGATTATTTAAAAGGAGAATTTGAGATGAAAGATCTCGGGCAGACAAAGTATTGTCTTGGCCTTCAGATTGAGCATTCTGAAAAGGGTATATTTGTGCACCAATCCACATATACCAAAAGAGTGTTAAAAAGATTTAATATGGATAAAGCAACTCCACTCAGTACTCCCATGGTCGTAAGGTCACTTAATATTAAAAATGACCCATTCCGACCACATGAGGAAAACGAAGAGATACTTGGTCCTGAAGTACCATATCTAAGTGCAATTGGAGCTCTGATGTATCTTGCAAATTGCACACGACCTGATATATCATTTGCTGTTAATCTTTTGGCAAGATTCAGTTCGTCCCCTACACATGCATTGGAATGGATTAAACATATCTCCGCTACCTTCAAGGGACCACTTACTTAGGATTATTTTATCCTAAAAATTCAAAAGGTAAAATGGTCGGTTTTGCAGATGCAGGATACCTATCGGATCCACACAAAGCCCGATCACAACGGGATACGTTTTCATGATCGGAGGCACTGCTATATCTTGGCGTTCTCAGAAACAGACACTGGTGGCTACTTCCTCGAATCATGCCGAACTTATTGCACTCCATGAAGCAAGTAGAGAATGTGTCTCACTGAGATCAATAAGCCGACACATCCGATCAAGCAGTGGGATTCTCAGAGATACGGAGCCAACTATCTTATACGAAGATAATGCTGCATGTGTTGCTCAAACGAAGGAAGGATATATCAAAAGTGATAGAACGAAACATATACCTCCGAAGTTATTCATGTACATCCAAGAACTCGAGAAGAATAAGGAGGTTGAAGTGAGATATGTCCGTTCATGCGACAACGCAGCTGATCTTTTCACAAAATCACTACCCACCACTATGTTCAGGAAGCATGTACATAGTATTGGAATGCGTCGTCAACAAGATCTCTAAGACAACCTTAATCAAGGGGGAGCTTGCGCAGTTGTACTCTTTTTACCTTACTATGGTTTTTTCCCATTGGGTTTTTCAAGGTTTTTAACGAGGCAACAAAAGGCGTTGAGCAGAATACGAATATGACATTGGTCTCCAAGGGGGAGTGTTAAGAAAGTCGTAAAGAGACGGAAGAAAAACGTAATTGTGGAGCCCACTGTCACTATTTGCACAGTAAAATTTCTTCTATATAAACGAACGTTCGCGTTCGATTGTAAACACACCTTCTTCAATAACAATATTTTCAACAAGAAAATTCTCTCTCTTCTTCTTTTATTCTCGGTGTTCTAAAAGCTCTGCGGATAATAAATTTTTGTCTTTATTTATTATTTCCGATATAATAAATTATCAGTATTATTATAACACCTATCTATTTTCCGTCTCGAATTGTATTATTTAGTTATGAATAATATACTTTGCAATATCTAAATCAATAAGAAAATTACATAAGTAAATGAAATGTATTATTTTAATAAGTCAACAAAGGAGAAACAAGTTCAACAAAAGAATCAATAAAACAATGATTACACAAGACCAGAAGAGATTGTAAAAATCTAATCTATATCCAATCCAAAAGTCATATGAGATTAGTTTTACTAAAATCACGATTTCTTCCAATCGGATTTTCTTTTCTTTTCTTTTTTTCTTTCTTGGCCTGTAAAGTAAGTTCCCAGGTGCACAAGTGAATTCTACACTTCAAAATAGAATATGATTGGTTTCCACTGCTTGCCTTTCCCTTTGCCATTTTCCAATAAGTCCAACATGATGATTACAGAGATCAATGATGATTGATGATGATGATGATGTATATAGCAATCCCCATCAATCACCATAAGGAACCAAGAAAAAGAGAGTCCGGAGCAGAGAAAAAGCGCCCTCTTAGCTTCTTCTTTGTTGCTGAGTACGGTGTCAAGCATAGTACATGTACAAGCTATTTGCAGCGGCGCAAGCAATTGAGTTCTCGTTTGGATGCCAAGCAAGATGCAGCAACTTTGTTGTGTAATCAAGAGCATTGCTATTCCCATCGACTCCGGGACTCTCCGATCCTGCTTTGACCATTTCAGTATAAACCCCTTTGATGCCAATTTCTTAAAGGAAATATGCTTAAATGAGAAAGGAGAGAGAGAGAGAGAGAGAGAGAGACTGACCTCTACTTACAACACGCGTCACACTGCCTAGTCTGGATGGCCTCGAGGGAATTGGGACATGTCTCCTACAATAAACCACAACAACAAAAATCATTTCATACAGAGGAAAGAGAAGATCGAGCACACTAACTCTTAATAGCTTTTACCAAGTTTTACCTCATCGGATTTCTGCTTGCTTCTAAGGTTGCAGTCTCAGTACTTCCCGGGGAAACACCAAACACACGGAACAGATTGCTGGATGGAGTATGTAAGCGGAAGGAATGATTGTCATTTGATAATGTTAATAACAAACAAAAAGAATATACTCTGCTTTTCGGTTCATACCTGTAAGAACCTGTAGCTGCTCGCAATCCATTACCACTTATACAACACTCGAACTTGTCAAAGATGGAATCATTTTCATATAAATCACAGAGCTGAAATTGGCCAGGGGAAAGGGAGTCCAAATCAGCTATGCACCAACTCCTCAAATGCAGCTCTCTCAAAAGTATAGGAAACTTACCTTCGGTTTTAGATATTCATGAACCTGGAAAGTTGCTACCGGACCTGAATCCATGTTGATGTCCCATAACTGACATGCAAAAACATAAACCTTGATGAGTTCAGTTTACCTTACAAGAAGAGTTCGAAACCAGCCACTGATAGCTTTAAGGGCATATCATATCTAATGCCAACGGAAATAATGAAAGTATGGGACCTTAAGTGTCATGTAGTCACGGCTAAGCAGATATCTCCCTTCTTTTGCAAATTTGATGTCTGACACTGAAGCAATTATCTCAGTGAAGAACGATTTAGGACCTGCTGCCTCTGGTTCCTCAAACCTGCAGAAACAAGCAATGTTATAGCCTTTGCTGCTAGACACTTATCTCTTGTGTTGGTATGGATGTTTCTTTTCCAAAGAAAGGTAGAAGAGATATTAGCAAGCTTTAATGATGTAGAGAAGTAACTGAGAAAATTCGACAAGTTCTTAGATTGTCCTTTCAAGTTATACCGGATAATATAGAAACTTAACATAGTTGCCAGTCTCAGGACTTACAATTTGGAATGTGAATCACATAAAGCTGATTGGCGCAGATCAATCAGGCGAATTGAGCCTTTCGAACTGCTATAAGCTAACATATTGCAGTGGGTAGGATGAAACTCTGCTGATGTGATAACCTCTGCAAGAACGAATGCGGTATCAGTTACACAGGATATAGCATCCAGTTGCTTGATATGTAAGTGCCATATAACTCAAACTAGACCACCATAACATGCAGGGAACATATTGGCTTACCAGATAGATCTTCCATTTTCGCAGGCTTGACATCAACAATATTGAAACTTTGATTGCTAATCTCCAGATTCCATAGATTTATTCGCAAATCATCAGCAGAAATAAATGTTTCGCCGTCACTGATTTTATCAGAAAAACTATTAGGAGCAAAACATTTACAATGAAAGTATAGATCTCAACCTAATATACCAACGAGGTATTAGTTTGAGTGGATTGATTATTCAGAAAGACACTGATTCATCAGACGATTCACAGGGGAAAAAGCAGTTTACGGTAAGGAAAAAGCAACTAGAATTCTGATATGAATAGGCTACCTATTATTTGAGATCGAATTGATATGATAGTCATGAGCATGAGAATAGACTCTTCGACATCTAGCCACAGGGCTCGACTCATGGCTAGTTACCTGCATATGTCAAATGAACTTTTAGTCTACAAATGAGCAATATCAAGTAACTTTGCATGACTTAAGAAAATTCCTATTCAGGAGAGCGGGGGAGACTAGAACTAAAAAGCACGAGTCGAGCATCAATTAACTGTAAATTCGCAAACTAGATTATTTTTTTCTGGGTGCATATCTACGTGATATGCTCCTCCATAATATTTCGACTCAATTGGCGCCAATGCAAAACCCTGCAAGTAAGTTTTAGACATCATCCAGAAAAAGGTTTGGCTCTCAGATGCAGTTCGTTCTGAAACTAAAATTTCCAAAACATTTAGAAAGCCACGGAAAATAAAGAAAACAAAATTGTTAAGAGTACAACTACCACTGGCAACCGCAGCGACGAGATGCCTCCTGGTGGAAATGACTTGTTCGCTTCAGGTACTCCGTTCGCGACGGTTCCATTTACTTCACATATTTTCTTGATCTTCTTGTCTTGAACCTGTTAAAACTCAACCAGAAGAAATAATCACATCTACATACTCATCAGGTGACTGATGGAGAAAGATCCAAAGAGAAACTCTTTACAACATAAATGACTTAGAACCATCTTAGATACAGTAAGCAACCCAACAAACAATGTCAATACCCACAGACTTCATATTTCAAAATGAACCATTGTATTTACGCATTCAGAGGCCAACAAGAAATTAAATAAAGGATATTCTAACCTTCCAATACTTGATGGTTTTATCGTTAGTCGATAGGAGAAAAAGAGCACCATTCGCCGTTTGACACCACCTAATTTTGTTTATCTTCTCCTCTATCTCCAAACTCTTGAGATAATCAAACTGGGAGACAAAGATCAAGCATGAAAAGATGAGCATACGTACTAGCACATATTGCAAGTACGAAAACAGAGTAAAATCACAATACCTCAGGGTCATGACTCTGAAACTCTGTTTTGTAACGAAACTCAGGGTGCCTCAGTGGATAATCTGCTTCTTCAAGATCCCTTCTAGCTCCACTGCTCTGTAGTCGATAGCATGCAACAACATATAACCAAAAACGTCAAACTCCCAATTTTTTTTTTCCAGAAATCGCTTGCAAAGACAAAAAGAAGCGGAGACATTACATTTTTGGCATCGCTTCTCTCGAAAAGAACAACCCGTCCTCCACGGTCCCCAGTAGCAAGATGGTCGCCGGAGTTATCAAACTCGATAGCTGAAATTATATCAACTGCAGAGGAAACACCAGCTACAGTTTTGAGAATTCCAAACTAAAATTTAGTCACAAGCTTCATCTACAAGAGATATAAAACTTCGACCAAACAAAAAAAAAAACAGAACTTTCAAATGACCCATAAATGAAAATCGAATTGAATCGAAACAAGAATCTAAGAACATTCCAATAGATCTACATATCCAGATTATTAATTAATTAAGAAAAAAAACCCTAATTTCAAATAAGAACAGGGTTAGATCGAGAATCGAAAGCTAAATCCGATGAAAGCCAAGTCAAAGAGATGAGTATTACCTTCTTGAACTTCTTCACCGGCGCTTCGTTCACCGAAGACCTGAGAGAATCTCCATTCCAGAGGCAGAGATGGGTCTGCTGCCGAAGCTGCGACGGCCTCCTCATCATCACCGTTCATTCCCTCTCTGTCTCAATCTCCGATTCACCCACACACACACAAACACTCCTTTCGGATATATTTATGTAAAAGCTAAATGGCTGATCCGACGATCAGGAATTAGCCGGATCAGGACCGCGCGGAAATATCACAGATTTTCCGATTAAACCGAATGAGTTCGCCGGTTTGGTTTTTTTCTTCCTCACGGCGGATGTAGCAAATCGATCAGAGGAGAGAGTATCAGATGATTCCCAGATTTCGACAAAACAAATAAAAACCACAACACACAGTCCCTTCTCTCTCTCTCTCTCTCAGCAGATAATAAAACTATTTTTTTATTAAAAGGAAAATGTAAAAATTTGGTAATTTAATTTGGTTTTATCCTTTTTTATGGTAAGGAGTTAACAGTTTTTATTTAAATGCTAATTGTATATAAAAAAAAAGCTAATATTTTACAAATGCAGGGAAATCTCATTTTATTTCCAAACTTACTTGCCCTTATCACTCATAGCTGTGAATGACTAATGTGACAACAAAATTATTTTTCCAATTTTTAATTGGAATTTAGTGTATCTAGATTTTATTTCTGTTTTTCACAATATACATTTGTTTCTATCCGTTTATATCAGAGTGAAAAAAAGAAAAAAAAACTACTTCAACATGAATCGACAGTATTATTTTCACATCTGTTGATATGTATGTATAAAGATTAGGCCTGGGCGTTCGGGTACCCGTTCGGGTTCGGGTCGGGTCCATTCGGGTTTCGGGTTTTCGGGTTTGAAGATTTAGGACCCATTCGGGTATTTTAGAATTTCGGTTCGGGTTCGGGTTCGGTTCGGTTCTATTCGGGTTCGGGTCGGGTACCCGAACATTTATAAGAAGAAAATAAAAATTAGTTAAATTTAAATATAAATCAATTAAATTTGACAAATATACTAAAAATTTCATATATTCTATTTATTTTTGATATTTTAGTTATTTTTATCTAAAAGTAATTCATATATTTGGATTTATAATTATAGTTTATGATAAATAAGCTATATCAAATCTAAATATTATTAATATTTTAGGTATATAATTGTATTTCGGTTATTTCGGGTACCCATTCGGTTCCCGGTTCGGGTCGGGTTCGGGTTCGGGTTTTCGGATATTGAAATTTAGGACCCGTTCGGGTATTTTACGAATTTCGGTTCGGGTTCGGTTCTACTTTTTCGGTTCGGTTTCGGTTCGGTTTTTCGGGTTCGGTTTTTTTGCCGAGGCCTAATAAAGACACTAATCATGTGAGATTTTCTGTCTTGTCTCGGGACTATAAATTATTTTGATTTTTCAAGAATTATTTTCGATTTAAAATAGTCGATTATAGTAGATGTTTCTGAGAATTGCCTTAAATTCTTTAATTTTAAAATCAAACTTCATAATTAAATCATATTGATTAGCTGTAAAATTATTTTTCCGGTTAGTCGCCGGAACGACGACGGAGGCCGCCGGAACTTTTTTAGGATCATTTCTTACACGACGGCGGAGCTAGAACGTGAACAACTGTCCATGAATTCACCTGAGAATATATCGGAATCTAAAACGACGAATAATCTCACTAATTACGCTAAATCTCAATGACGACGTCGACACGATTGAATCAAAAAAGCTTTGGACTTTTGAATATTTGATTTTACGATTTTATATTCAAGGCTTGCCAGCTTTTTTTGAGCTCGCTGCTAAACACCTAAAACGCTACTTAACGAGTAATTATAATTTGATTAGCCCCCGTGTGAGTGAACTAATTAGGATCATCAGAGAAAAAAAAGAAAGGTTCTGTGAAGAAAGAATGATGCTTTCACTGAATCTCACAATGAGAATGAGTGATTTACAATTTTGAGAGTATAGATACAATTTTGAGAGTATAGATTTGGTAGAAAGATTCTTTGAAGAAGCATTTTGAAGCTAACAGAAGATGGATAGAATGCACAATTCTGCGAATCTCGACTCTTTTTTATCTCCTTGGCTTATACTTATGTTGCCTATCGTTGTATACTGATACTTGTTGAATTTTGTGTTGTATGTAGGGATGCTCAAGTCTTTTTGCTCACCTCTGCATTAAGACAGAACACAGACACAGATCTACTGCTCTCTTAGACTCGGTCTTTGCCTCTCTTACGCATTAACGCTGAAAACAAGCGCAGATATAATGACTCATAAACTGAAACATTACATGTTGTAAGGACTGTGAAAGAGGTAATAGCGGTTAACAAAAATGGCCAGTATCTATAATTTCTTTTGAACTATGATGCATTGGCCTCGTTAGATCGGTATCTTCGCTTCCTCGAGTGAAAAGTGTACACATTTAGGTGGCTAATGACTCTTTGTATATATGTATGAAGAGTTTACTGACTTTGGCTGAGTAATGAGAAGTAAACGTTTTTTTTTTTACACCTAGACTAGAGGATGAGACTTCAGCATCATTCCTTAATCAAGTATAAAAGGTGAAAACAATGTTTTCTCGATGATGAGTCTCGATTTATTTTAAAGAAACATGGTATTTGAAAATATGATTGAAACCTGTTTGATGAACTTGAGAAGTGTTGCATGTGAAGAGTCTTCGTGTTTCTCTGCTTCGGGTGTCTTAGTTCTGGTTAGGACAATAATGATCCGGAAGAAGAGTAAATAACTTTAGTATCTACAAAGTTATGACACTACTAAAGAATACTAACACATAAGATTTGATTATGAGAGGACTTGACACGTTCTATGATGAAAAGCAAAACTTTTTGCATTGCAAATCATTTGCTTTTTAAGATGACTTAGACAAACCACATGCATTTGTTTGTTCCTTGAGCTTTTGTTGGGTGTGGACCATCGAATTGGCGACTTTACCCTTTACCAACATTATGCCCTTTACCAAAACATTATCTGATTATATGAAAAACAAATATTTTGGAGTCTTCTACTTAATAGGTTAGGCTTAAGAAACACAGATAGAGAGAAACATTCTCCAGCACTTTCTTTTGCATGTCTTGTAACTTGTAAGAAACAATTTTAAAAGGATAATCTGTAATCTTTGCCTAACCTAACCTATCAAATGGCTAATATATATCATATGGAAAAGGACATCACACACAAGCGTGAATTGTAGTATCTTTACGTACGTACCCAACTAAGCATGCGTCTCGATTCTTGCCATTTGCTTTAATTCTTCTCTGTTTTTTTTTTTTTTTTTTGTGAAATTTATACAACATGGTTTTACATACATAGTAATTTTACTATGTAAATCATTCCTACAATTGGTTTATATTCTTCTGTCGTGATTGTGTTTTCATGGTAGACCGTAGACAATATCGTTTTATCCATGTTTTCATGTTTAAGTATAGTTTTTTTGGTTTCGTGTTAGAAACCAATATTTGACTGGATGTATGTATGGGTTCTACACCAGATAAATCATTGGAGTCCAAGTACTGAGACAAGAAAAAGCCATTAATCTCCAAATTTTAGTGTCATCGAATAACTAGAAAATTATTTATTTTTTGGTTGACTGAAGCACAATTTTTTTTTTCTTTTTAAAGAACAATTGTTAGTCACAACTGAATTGCACCAACCGTGATTTGTCTTGAGGTTTCTCATTCTTTCGTGTAAATTATCAGTATATGCAAGAATGCAACGCCAATTGCAATATCATAACTAATGGCATTTGAGAACGGTTAATGCCGAACCATGGCTTGCAATTGCATGCCGGAAAGTTTCAAGAAGTGACTAATTAGACTTGACTCCTGAAAGCATTATTATGCTGGTCAAATTAAGAGGACGAGTGTTTCGTCGACTTGGTCGGATACATTTTCAACGAAGCCCTGTTCGTGTGTTGCAGCCTAATTGATAGCCGGAGGATCACCCAACAATAAACATATGATTGTCTTCTGTTTTTTTTTTGGATATTGTTGGTATGAAATGCAGTGACAAATGAACAATCGCAATCGTAAAAGATCTATAGCCTTTGTGTGGTTAATTACCTTTTATCAATAATTGAAGCATGCATGCTATTGTATTTTCCTCTAAGTTTTTCATATTTATTAGTGATCATTCTACATGTTTATTGCCAAACAGTAATTAAATCATTCTATAGTTCTAGTCAAATCTCTGGTTAGTCAAACAGTTTTGTCATAAGACATAACTTTTGAAACATAATATGTATCTATTAGATTTTTAAAGTTTGCAATGATTAAATAAAATTACGATTTTGTGAATATACAAAATTCAAAAAATTTAATAAATTTCTCAACTTTTTAAATGATCAAGTTCATATAAATCCAACTCGATCCACTAATCCTCTCCAAATCTAAAACCCCATTTACAAAAAGAGAAACTGAAGGAAATATAACTAAAAGAAAGGATTGTGTTTGGTGAAGAAAAAGTGTTGTCCATTGGTTTTGAGAGATGCAAAATTATTTTCTTATCTTTGACATATTTATATAAATAATTAAAGAGGTGGGGTTGGTGAAAATTATCCTCATAGTTTTTGCATTTTGCTTAAGACTGTTGTTTTGGTTTTATCGTCAACATGGGCCCACTATTCCACCAAAGCCCAATCAATATCTATCTCGCTTTCTTCACCTACCCACTCCTCTTTCACCAAACCCATTTCCTTTATTTCCAATCTCACCCCTGTATTTCTTAAGCTTTCCGATTTGACCCATAATTAATTTGAAATGTGCGGTTGATTGACTTCCAAATTCGAATTAATGGGTTTTGATTTCATATATGAAGATGATCAAGGGTTCAGACACATGTTTCTTGATGACATATTTTCCTTTCATGAAACAAAGTAGACTAAATCAGCAGTTTAAGAAGAAAAAAAGTTAGAGATATATATCAAAGTAGTATATACTCTCATTACTCATATACCCAAAAGTGGCAAAAATCTAAATATAACTTTGAGCTATGCCTTTTCCTGAAAATAATTAATTTATTTGCTTTTCCATTATGATACCAAATGGATTTGCCTCCATTTCATTGATATCTTTAACATGTATAAAATCGTGTATTCACCAAAAAAAAAAAGTATAAAATCGTGTAAATAAATACAGAATCTACATGTATTCATTAAGTTCTTATTACCCACACCAGTTTATGCGTTTAATGTAATTCAACAACAAAAACAACAAAAATGCAGCTTACCAAACGCGACGTAAAAATTGACAAGTGAGAAGTGAGAACCCATACTCTTAGACGCAATGACACAACTAACCTCAATAAAATCATTAAATTACAATACTAACCTTTTCACCAACCCCAGTACCCACCGTCTTCTCCGGTGAATTCCCTATATGAGCTCCTCCGAGACAACTCCTGTCTCCTTCAGGCCAAAGCCTTAAAACAAAATTACAAAACCAAAATCTCTCTAAAGCTTTTGAAAAGCAAAAAAAAAAAGGAGTTAAATTATCTAAAAACTTATTATGGCGCCACAAGAAGAAGTCATGCAGAAACAGAGCAGCAACAGTGACATCATTTTCCGATCAAAGTTACCGGATATCTACATCCCGAACCACCTCCCTCTCCACGACTACATCTTCGAAAACTTATCCGAGTTCGCCTCCAAGCCTTGCCTCATCAACGGTCCCACCGGCCACGTGTACACTTACTCCGACGTCCACGTCTCTTCCCGTCGAATCGCCGCCGGTTTTCAAAAACTCGGCGTCGGGCGAAACGACGTCGTGATGATCCTCCTCTCGAATTGCCCCGAGTTCGTCCTCTCCTTCCTCGCCGCCTCTTTCCGCGGCGCGACCGCGACAGCCGCGAACCCTTTTTTCACTCCGGCGGAGATCGCGAAACAGGCCAAGGCCTCGAACTCGAAGCTCATCGTCACCGAGTCTCGCTACGTCGACAAGATCAAAGACCTCCAGAACGACGGCGTCATCATCGTCTGCACCGACGACGAACCTTCCCCGATCCCGGAAGGCTGCCTCCGGTTCTCCGAGCTGACTCAGTCAACGGAAATCGAAACGGTGGAGATCTCTTCCGACGACGTGGTGGCTCTTCCTTACTCCTCCGGGACGACGGGTCTACCAAAAGGAGTGATGCTGACTCACAAGGGACTCATCACGAGCGTCGCTCAGCAAGTCGACGGCGAGAATCCGAATCTGTACTTCCACAGCGATGACGTCATACTCTGCGTTTTGCCGATGTTCCACATCTACGCTCTCAACTCGATCATGCTGTGTGGGCTTAGAGTCGGTGCGGCCATTCTGATAATGCCGAAGTTCGAGATTAATCTGCTTCTGGAGCTGATTCAGAGGTTGAAAGTGACGGTGGCTCCGATGGTCCCGCCGATTGTGCTGGCCATTGCCAAGTCGCCGGAGACGGAGAAGTATGATCTGAGCTCAATTAGGGTTGTGAAATCTGGTGCTGCTCCGCTTGGGAAGGAGCTTGAAGATGCCGTCAATGCCAAGTTTCCTAACGCCAAACTCGGTCAGGTGTGTGTCTCTCCATTTGTTTATTCGGAAATACAGAACCATAAGAAATTAGAAAAATCAAATATTTGGAACTGAATTTCATCATAGAGCAAAACCTTTTTTGTGAAACATACAAAATTTAAGTAGTAACTATGAACATTTAAGTATTTTAGCAGAAAAATGTATATTTATTAAATAATTTGTGGTTATCTATTTAGTATGAACCTATCTAGACAACAATTTAGATTACTTGTTAGAATCTTTGCTATTGATAGAATCAAGAACAAAATATTTGAAAAAGAGTGACAAAACTTCTAACAGAAAGAAAAAAAAAAAACTTGATTTAGCACAAAAACTACAAAAATACAGATTTTATTTAGTTATTATTTTGGCCATTAGACTGTTAATTTTTTTATAAATAAAAATTATCAGAAGTGAATAATTTATAAATTTCTGTGTGTTTGAAAATGTTGTTAATACGATTAGGGATACGGAATGACGGAAGCAGGTCCGGTGCTAGCAATGTCGTTAGGGTTCGCGAAAGAGCCGTTTCCGGTGAAATCAGGAGCGTGTGGAACGGTGGTGAGAAACGCCGACATGAAGATCGTCGATCCAGACACGGGAGATTCGCTCCCGAAGAACAAACCAGGGGAGATCTGCATCCGTGGTCACCAGATCATGAAAGGATACCTCAACAATCCGGCGGCTACCGCAGAGACGATAGACAAAGACGGTTGGCTTCACACCGGAGACATCGGGTTGATCGATGACGACGACGAGCTTTTCATCGTCGACCGGTTGAAAGAGCTTATCAAGTACAAAGGTTTCCAAGTGGCTCCCGCTGAGCTAGAGGCTCTCCTCATTGGTCATCAGGATATCACTGACGTCGCCGTCGTCGCGTAAGTACAAAACTCAACCTTTTTGTCTTTTTTTTTTTAATGGTCTTATCTGTTTAGTAAGTAGTTGAGTTAGGAACGAGCCAACCAACAAATTTTTAGTACTAATTATGTTTGTTTTCCTAGTGGTTTGGTTAGGTAACTTAGGTGACACATTTCAATGACAAATTGCTAATCCAAATTTTAAAAACGCTAATGACGAAAATGTTTCACTGAACCATTAACTCAACGAGCATGGTTTGGTCGCTGTTTCTTGTTGTTAACGACTTCAAAACAAACAATTAAACCTAACGTCCATTGTTGTCACCTTTTTTCTTGATTTCTCTCTCGTATCTTTGTTTGCTCTTGTTTACACTTTTTTTTTTTCTGTTCTGTGTGAATGAACAGAATGAAAGACGAAGCTGCTGGTGAAGTTCCCGTTGCGTTTGTTGTGAAATCTAAGGATTCAGAGTTATCAGAAGATGACGTGAAACAATTCGTGTCGAAACAGGTAAAAATGAGTTTTGCAAAAGAAATACAAATTCCGGTTCTTGCAAAAAATGAATTATTTACTTAATGCGAAGCTTGTTTTTATTTGTGAATCACAGGTTGTGTTTTACAAGAAAATCAACAAAGTGTTCTTTGTTGATTCAATTCCGAAAGCTCCATCAGGGAAGATACTGAGGAAAGATCTGAGGGCAAAGTTAGCAACTGGGTTGGTGAACTAAGAAACCAAAGCAAAACATGTTACAATGTGTATATACAACATACAACTCTTTGACTCCAACGAAGGAGAGGAAACTCATACGAATCAATCAATGTCTGTTGCTTCCTTTTTATTTTTTGTTGTTGTTGTCGTCTTGATTCATGTAATGAGCCTTTGTAATAAAGGTGGTTTCTTTTTTGGGTTTCATGTAACTTGTGCTGGAGAAAACAGCAGACTTTTTCCATATAATAATTACTCGGATTATGCAATCTTGCTTAAAATCTGAAAAGCTCATTAACTTGTTATTTGCTTTCAAGTATAGACTAATACAGGACTGTCCTAGGAGAGACTGAGACATTCTGTAGCCAGGGATTCGAGAAACCTCCTAAAAACAAAAACAAAAACCTTCTCAACACTCAGCGTCCTGTTATTAATCTTTCATGATTCTCATGGTCCTTTGCAAGAAAAAAGTATTAAGCTAGTTCAGCTTAGATAGTATAAGGAGTACAAAACCAGACATAGAAATGGTAATAGGGCTCGGGATCAAATGGTGGTCAAGAGATGCATATTTGATTTCATTACTAGCAATAAACCAACAAGGGAATACGATTTGGGACCTCGTGGAGAGACAAGACCAGAGCGAGAGAGAAGAGAAAGAAGAGAGTATTAGTGAAAAACATAAAATAAAACAAATGAGCAGAGATACGAGTTCAGAATGATTCTAGATTCACGCTCTGCTTTCAGCTAAATACAAGACAATTACATAGTTTGTCTAACTACAAGACATAATCAAAAGCTTGTGTAGAAACATCATCAGACAAAACTAAACCCTGATCACTAAGCCATTAACCATAAATGGCAAAAGAACAGAAGTAAAAAAGGTGAAACTTTTTGGAAAATATAACAAATTCAATAAAGCTACATTTGGGATACAAGCAAAGTCACTGCCATCGTTAAGCATAAGAATTTCTCATTGTTGTTTCCCTTTCTAGCAAACATCAACCAAAAGATAGATTCAATTATCCCTAAACCCTCTCTCCACATTCCCTAATAAAATCAGACCTTTCTTGATAAGTTATGAGAAGCTTGCGCAAAAATTGGACAACGTTCAAGAACAGTAGTAACCAAGAATTCGAAAGAGACTGACCAACAAAAGAGAAAAAGGAAAAAACCATTACGTGGTTGGTGAAGAAGAGGAAGACAGAGGACGAGGAGGAGGCAAGAGTTGATGTAGATTCTGAGGAGACCTGTTCTGGCTCTGACTCGCTCTACGTATAAAAGGATGCTGCAAAAGCTGAATCGCTGTTTGCCTCCTCGCCGGTTCTCTCTGCAAGCAACACGAAATGAAGTGACGAAACTCCGGAGACGCCGTGGGAGGAGCTTCCGGCGGCTGCGCCATACAAATGGCACACATGAGGCTCGCCCAGTCACCTTGCCTGCTCACAGGGAAAGGGAACCTCCCCAAGAAGAACTCAAGAATGCTAACACCTAAGCTCCAGATATCTCCGGCGTAGCCATCGTACTGTCCCTGATTCAAATCAGTGTTAATCCTCTCAGGGCTCATGTAAGCGATGGTTCCAACAGAGGAGTTACAAGGATCCATGGTCTGCGCCAAGATCCGGCTCACACCGAAGTCAGCAATCTTGACGTTCTTGGCAGAGTTTATGAGGAGATTCGAGGGTTTGATGTCTCGGTGGACGATGTGACGGCCGTGGAGATAAGCCAAGCCGTTAAGAATCTGACGAGAGAGATCAGCTAACTGCTGCTCTTTCCACACGTGAGCACCTTCGAGAGAGCCTTTGTCCATGAACTCAAGCAAGACCTGGATCTCGCCGTTTTGATCGAACATCTCGTGACACTTGACCACGTTCGGGTGGTTCACGTCGCGGAGGATCTCGATCTCTCTACAGATCTGGCGCCTCACGTTCTCCTCGTGGTTACCGTAGATCACCTTGAGCGCGTATAACCGAGACGTCGGACGGTGAACCACTTTGTAAACCGTCCCGCCGGCTCCGCTCCCGATCCGGTTCCCGCGGACATAATCCGAATAGGACTTGGGGTCCGAGGAGTTGTTCGTCGAGGAAGTCGAGCCGCCGGAAGACGGCGCGGATCCGCCGGAAGAAGGAGCTGAACCGCCGGAAGAAGGAGCTGAGCCGCCGGAAGAAGGAGGGAGGGGGAGAGGTACAGCGAGGGAAACGTCGCGCTGAGGAAGCGGCAAGGTGAGGTCTGGACGGCGGCGAGGACGGCTCTTAACCGGAACGGATGCTCCTGGTTGGGATTGGATCGGTTTCATCGGTTTGGAATCAAACTAAACTCGGTTTTGCTTTGTCTGGTTTCACGATCTGAAAGTTCCAAAGGTTGGTTTGGAGTTATTATACATAGATAAGAACGAGTCGTCTTTGTATTCGTCTTCGTCCTTGTCGTCTTCTAGGGTTTGATTCGTTCTTGGTAGCTACCAGGAGGCGATCAAGAATCTCCCAGAAAAAGAAAAAGAGAGAATGAAGGTTCGTCGAAAAGAAATTGAGAGGACACTGAAAAGGAACGTTAAATTAGATTTTTTCGTGAAATTATAATATTTGTTAAAATCGAGGGACAATAATATCGAACAAAAAAGGTATCTACGCGATGTGTAAGCGCGTGGGAGACACTTGCAAGCACTGAAACCACATGTGTGGTTTGGTTTCCCACTGCCTTTGTTTAGTTTACTTACACGTTGTTGTTTTGGTTTCCTGTTGGTTCTACGATAAAAACTGAGAAGAAGATTGTTTTTAAATTAAACACTTCAAGTCTCCAAGTATTATATATAAACATGAGTGAATTAGCTGAATATACATGGTAAAGAATGAAATTGGAGATACAGATAAAAATTTATGAATTTAAGGATACAGAGATTCGTAGCTAAGGAAAAGACAATGTTGCCCTGTTGGTATTGGAAGAAAACGTGTGGATACAAAAAATCATGTTTATTAATTTACGAGTTTAGGGATACAAAGAATCATGTTTATTGTTATCGGTTAACATGATAAGTTTATGTCTGTAGTTATCCAATACAAATGTATAATAAAAATTGCTATGCAAAAATTTCTATAATCTAAATCCGGTACTTGTTTGAGTTTACGACTTTGAATTAGGGTTTAATAGTTCAGGGTTTAGAGTCTAGTTTTTGTATTATTTTAGAAAAAAACTAAACCCTAAACCTCTAAACCCAAATTTCAAAATCATAAACCCTAACCCAGTATCAGGGTTTAGTGTTTAGTTTTTTTTTTTTTTA
Organism: Isatis tinctoria; assembly: GCA_010577795.1. Classification (NCBI taxonomy): domain Eukaryota; kingdom Viridiplantae; phylum Streptophyta; class Magnoliopsida; order Brassicales; family Brassicaceae; genus Isatis; species Isatis tinctoria. Next base: position 34,722,027 of record CM021244.1, on the reverse strand, counting down.
AACTAAACCCTAAACCTTAAACTACCGAACCCAAATTTCAAAATCATAAATCCTAACCACTAATGTTTAACCTCGGTACTTATTTAAGTATATGATTTTAAAATTTGGGTTTAGTAGTTCAGGGTTTAGGATTTAGTTATTTTCTTATTTAGAAAAAACTAAACCCTAAACCCTAAACTACTAAACCCAAATTTCAAAATCATAAACCCTAACCCAATATAAGACTATGTTATATTGTAAATACTCCTTGTGTGCATATGTTTAGTATCAGCTAACTTTAGTATTATCCTTCTTTAAATTAAAATTTAGCAACGAAAAATTTTGTTGCCGGTGAAAGTTTAATATGTGCAAAGATATTATGGTTTATGGTGATTAATAATATATTTTATCCGAGTTCGTTTATTGTTGTATTCATGTAAAGACGGATTTTTATTTATCAAAAAATATATTTCATCGCAATCATCAGGTATAACAGGATAACACAGTTTATTTAGATCTGAAACTAGTTGGATGCTTTTTTTCTTCTGGGTTTGATTTTTATCCGAGGGAAAGAGATAGAGAGAAGGAGATGTGAAAGATTGAAAGAGAGTAAGAAGAGATGGAGATTCCACCATCGCTGAAAGGAGAGAGATGAGAGAGAAAAGGTGATGAGTGGTCACAGTTTTTTGTGTTTTTTACTAGGTAAATTGCAGGGGTGGTTTGGGATTAATGAAAATTGCACAGTGTTTGGAACAGTGTTTGGTCATCTAGCTAATTAGGTCATAGTTTTTGTATATCCACTGCAAATACTCTATAAACATTCCATTTTTGGTACATGCATTATAACTTATAAGTAAATAAAATCGAACACTTTTGGGAATATCCATTACAGTTAATACTTGATACATTATTAACATTGTGAATCATGTCCGTCTCAAATATTTTTGAGATTACATTCCAAAGTAAAAATAAATTCATAATCCTAACATATCGCTGATAATATTATTTTGGTAATGAAATGATTAGTTTCTGGATAAAATGATTTATCAGACTTTTTTTAATTAGATTTTCATTTATAGCTAAAAACATAAGAGTAAATTAGTGTAGAAGACACTTTACCACTTATGTTTTATATTAAATTATTTACTAGTAACAGATCTGCAGTTGCATAGGGTGATTTTTTTTTTTAATAATTTGGTTTCAAAAAATTCTTTTTGGTTTTTTACAGAGAGAAAAAAACTGTTTGTGGGGAGTTAAGTAATTTATAGTAGTAAAAATTTACGATAAATAAAAACAATTTATTCTGTTTGGAAGATTAGTAAACTTTGAGTGCAAAACGTTATTTTAAATGGGAAAATTACTAGATTGATAAAAAATGGGAAAATTACTAGACTAACATGAGTTTGTTAAATAATTACTAATCTAACACCTTAAAAATCAAGTTTACTAATCTAACATAAATATTTTGTATAAAAGACTAAAACCAACATTTTTAAACTATCTACAAATATGCCATTTGCTTTTACCATTTACGTCTAAAAAATTACAATCAGTCTAACCAATATTTTTAAACTATCTACTAATTAAAAGAAAAGAATTCTAACGCCAAAAGAAAAAAAAAGTAAATGAAGTAATTTTTATTTGTATGGTGACAAATAATAATAAAAGTTAAAAAAAAATGAACACGACCACCATTCAATTTCATCACCACCACCACTCGCCACCTGTGTTTCTCATTAATTCCGGTGACTCTGCATCAATTAGGGTGAATATAGATAGGAAGAATAGAGAAAACTACGTTTAAAGAAATCCTATTGATATTAAATATTTTATGTGAAAAAGAATTTTTAACCAAAATTTTAAGAAAACTAAAGGGAACACGAACTTTTTAATTTTTTTTTTTTATATTTTAAAACTATTTTATAGTTTACGGAACACAAATTTACTAAAAAAATTTTGATAATTTTTTTTTAAAAATATGGAAAACGAAATAAAACCAATTTTAATTACGTACAATTATTTTTAAATTATTTTACAGATTATGGAACACAAATTTATTAAATATAAATTGATTTAGTTTTTTTTTTAAATATGGAAATTATGGCATCATTGTTTTTCCGTGTGTGAGAGTCACTGTTAAATAATATTGTTGTTGAATTTTAAGATGTTTGTACTTTGTAGTAATATGTTTGTAGTTGATTAGATACAATAATAATATAGTGACAGGTAATTATATTTTACCGGAAACTATCCATAGTGTTTGTAAGTCAAGTTTTTGGGGGTGCAGTTTAAAATTTTGTATATGTAACTAAGTTTTAAGTGTTGATTTTGGTCATTGACAAGGTTTATCAATAAACAAGTCAAAATTTTACAATAGACAAAAGTCCAAAACTTGAACCAAAGAAACAAAAAAAGTTGGAAAAAGTGAGTCCAATAAGCCCATCCAGTGATCATTTGTTCTTTCTTTTCTGGAAAGGAGTATTCAATAGATGCATAAGAAAGAAGAAAACGTAGAAAAGACAGAAACCATACATTTCATCAACCCATAATTTGTAACTCAATTAAGAAGGAACCCAAACGAAACTTAGACCACCTCCAGTAGAAACTAGAAAGTTCTAAAGATGGAATGATGGGTTCTAAACCCAAAAAATAATAGAAAAAAAATTAAAATCATCAGAACTGGTTCTTTTTTTTTTTTTTTGACATCAAGAAACCTTGAAAGATAACATCTATGCTGTCGCAAATAGATTAGGATGGGATCCTAACCACTGCGGAACCAGCCTGTCGATATAGGAAAAGGGAGCTTCTCGGTGTCTGGACCCCTTTGCTAGACAGTCCGCCCGGACATTTTCCGCTCGTCGGATATACTTGAAAGAAACCTTTGTAAACCTCTGTCGCAAAACGTGGAACTCTTCAAGTTCATTATCCAAAGATGGCCACTCCTCTTCCTCGTTGATGACTTTAATCAATTGGGCACAATCCGATTCAAACTCCACATCTAGTCTCCCTAGACGAATCAACTCTTGCATTGCCCATGTCAGTCCTCCGAGCTCCGCATGAATTGGGGATCTGTTGTTTGGTTTTGCCCCTGCCCCCATACACACAATCCCTTCATCACGCAGCAGGACAAATCCAAAGCCTACCAATGTTGCATCTTGTGCCCACGAGGCGTCTGTTTGGCAACGCAAAGCATCATTCGGCGTCGTTAGTTCAACTCGGGTTGTCGTATGTGTTGTCGGCATCGTCAGTTGGACGTCCTCTTCGAGCGATTCTTCTATGACCTGTGCAAGGCGCCAACTTTCCGACTCTTGCTTAGCTAGGAGAACCGTGTCCGGTGGTATGACCTCTTTTCCATTAAAAACTTTCTCATTCCGAGCTTTCCATATATACCATAGTAGCCACGGAAAGGAGAAAGAAATCTCTTGCTGCATTCTACCTTCCGACACTTTCCTGAAAAGATAATCCAAGTTTGTGAACAGGGAGGTACACGGGAAATCACCCGGAGGCGTGGGAATGGTAGAAAGTGCCCAACATTGGACAGCGGGTGGACATTCAAATAATAGATGATTTATCGTTTCCTCTGCAGCTCCACAGCGTGGGCAGGTTCTCTCTGTGCCACAATGTCGATCGGCTAATCTGCTCGTCGTTGCTACGCAACCCGACAAGGCTTGCCAAATAAAGTGCTTGATCTTCTTTGTGGTTTTAAGTTGCCACACCCGTTTCTTAAGCGATTTCGTACTCGGTTCCGAGTAGATAATGGGTTCATGCGCTACACGCAGATTTATGGCTCTATAATAGCCGGATCGCACCGTATATAGGCCGGAGCTGGTACCGTCCCAGCAAACACTATCTCGCCGTGATCTTCGGCTCGGTCTGATGTTTAAGATCCGTGGAATGTCTTCAACTGCAATAAAGGCGTGTAATAGTTCTAAGTTCCATTCCATTGTCTCCGGGACGATCAGGTGGTGAACTCTTAAATCAGGATCTCTGAAGCACCCGTTATCATGAGCCGGCCTTGCCGGCGTAGTGGGAATCCAATTATCAGACCATACGGCTGTCTCCGTTCCTGTACCGATGGTACGTCTCATTCCACTGTTTATCAATTCTTTTGCTGCCATAATACTTCTCCATCCGAAGGAAGGAGCATTTGCCTTCCCAGTTTTCAGTGGGTTTGACTTTCGGTAGTATCTACCTTTTAACACCCTTGCCAGTAGAGAGTCGGTTCATCAGAACTGGTTCCTACAAGAAAATTTTTCAGAACTCAATAGAACCGTTACGTGGCTAGTGTTTACTGGTCAATTTAATTTCCTCTCTTACTTTCTCATTTCAGCGAAATCCAAAAATTGTTCTTGGTCACTCTGACATCCATGAGTTGGAGAGGATCATCTCGTACGGGTTTTGGATTTTCACGGAAGCTGTGGCGAGGAAGAACGGCAGAGAAGAGATCGAGAGGATCATCTCGTACGGAGACGAAGATGGCTCTCATGGAATCGGAATCCATCACTCTTTGCGTAAGTTGGAGTATCTCTGCTCTACTGCTCTTCATCAAGCCTTGATTTTAAAATTTTGAAATTGGTTTTTAGATTTATTGACTACAGTTATAAGATATGTTATTAAGTGCTTTCTGTTTAATTTGTCTTTGTGAGTGAAAAAGATTGTTGCAAGAGTCTTGTGTTATTGCACTTGTTGCGAGGGTCTGTGTTGAGAAAAAATGTCGTAATCTTGACATCATCAAGGTACTGCGAGTGTAACAATGGTGGATTACTAATTCGTTTTTGTGATTATATTCTTCTTGCAGCACATTGTCCATTGAGCATGACGGAGCACCTTTCGGGTAATCTCGTTTCCATGAATCAAATCACAATCTGTTGATGGGAATTGTTCATTTTACAATCGACTTGATTTACAATCTTAATCCATTGGTCAGGATAGTTTCAAGATATGATCATAGTCTTCTCCTGCTATTTGCCTTGACCATTGGTATAGTTAGTTATAAAATGTTAAAATCTTGGTATCTTTCAAACTTGTTTTGCAGGAAGGTTGTATCATATAGTGATGGTTTGCCCGGGAAAGGCAAGGGTATACCTTACTTTTACTTGACAATTCTTGATCCAACCACAAGAAACGCATTAACAGACTCGAGATCCAATGGACCCTACTTGCTCTAAACTAACCCTCACCGGAAAGGTAAACGTCTGCAAAAAAACAGAAAATTCTCTTATCAAACTATAAACTTGTTTGATTTACTTAATGCTTCGGTTCTTTAATGTCTCAGTTGTTGCAAGTGGATGAAGGATCTGAGGAAGAAGAAGTAGCCAAAAAAGCTCTTTTCACTAAGCATCCAGAGATGGTGGGTAAATGTTTCTGTAATCTGTTAGCTTCAGATTCATGACGATTGTATTCATCGTTTTTTCTTTGTGTTGCAGATTGGCCTAAGGGTCATGATTTTCGTGTCTTCAAACTGAAGATCATCAATGTATTTCTGATCAATGGGTACGGTGGAGCTAAATCCATCACTGTAGATGAATACCTTGGTTACAACACACAATGCGTGAACCCTTTTAAAAACATGGGTAATCTCTGTGAAAGTTAGAATGTGAAATTTTGTTTTAGCGTTTGAACTCAAAGTAGTTTTTGAATGTTTTTCAGGATCAAACTCTCTTCCTTTTGTTGAAGGTTAGGTTTTGTTTCCATCAAGTAATATTGTTATGGCTTTTATGTGCGGGGGTTTACTGAATGTTTTTTTTTAACAGAAGGAATATGATAAACAGCACCACGGTTAATTCCCGGGGAGAAGGTGCGTAAAGCTTCATACTTGTGATTGATTCCTTTTTTATGTTTCTGATGAATTGGGGACTTATCTTAAACTCACCACATTCTCTCTACCTTGTTGTTGATTCTGTGCAGTTTTAATCGACACAAGAGTATGAGCCGCTTTATCCGAGAGAAGAGAAATCAGAACTGGTAAGTATGGAAGTTCATATAGCTACTTATTGGCTCTTCAAGACTTGGATAAAAGATTCAAGAACCGACCAGGCTTAGTTGTTTACTTGCATTGCAGGAAATAATAGGTCCAACCTCAAGTGGAAACGTCTTCTGCTTCTTGTAACTGTGTGGTTGGCTTTCTTGCTCATCCAAGTTATCAAGGCAAGCAATATTGATTAGCGTGTTGATTTCAGGAAAGAGAAGTAGATGGTCAGGTTGCAGTAGTGGCGAACCAGAGCTCGAATAAATTGGAGGCTAGCGAGGGGGATGAATCTCTTGTTAAGTCAGTGGAGATGAGCAACGAGTCAGGCAGAGATGGTATCCGAACTTGCATGTGAATCCACTCTGCCCCGACCTGCAAGTCGTTGCAACAATTGAGGACAAACATCCAAGTTAGAAAATTGTGCTCGATCCAAGGTACGAAAGGAGTATAATGTTTAATGATTCTGTAGAAAATTGTGCTCCAAGGTCTGGTCGATCAATGACTTATTTAGTTTGGCAAATTAAATTTCACCCAACCCTATACGTTTCATTTTTTTCTTCCAAAATCTATGTGATTGGTTTCTATCGACCCTTATATATGTCTATTAAACTAGTTTATTAAACGTGTTTTCATATAGAAAACAAAAATCTGTTGGGAGTGATGAGAGAAGTTTATACATGTCTTGTGTTTATTCTTGTGCAGCGTGTTTTATCGCAAGGTATTAAAAAAAAAAAAAAAAAACAAATTTACTGTTTAAGAGAATAGTGGATTTTTTCGTTTTCGAAATTAATATTTACTGAAGATTTTTCTTTGTTTTTTTTTTTTTCACCACAGATGGATTTACCAGCCTTTCCTGTGGTTCTCCGCGGGAAACTTCGTTTCGCGAAAAAAGTACGAACATCAGCTACATCTCGGATGCGGATTACATAGCCACCGGTGCTAGTAACACGATTAACTCATCGTACCGCAGCACAACTGATAGAAAAAACTGGTAAGATACATATATATATATATATCACTTAAAATTCAAAGAAGACGATTCAACTCAAAACTAATTCATGTAACTTGTTATGCAAGGTACCTCCGGAGTTTTCCAAAAGGTCTACGAAACTGCTACACGTTCAATCTTACCTCGGGAGACAAGTATCTCATTAGGACGTATTTTTTCCACGGAGGTTACGACAGAACCCCCTTAACCAAGTTCGACCTCCACCTCGGGCCGAACCGGTGGGAAACCGTTTCAACGGCCAACGAGACGGATGCAAATACCTTCGAGATCATCCACTTATTGACCGCGGAGAGGTTACAGGTTTGTCTCGTCAGGACTGGGGAATCAACTCCATTCATCTCCGCTTTAGAGCTGCGTAAACTCAATAGCAGCGCTTACAAGACTGCGACAGGATCCTTACAGACTTTCATGAGAACAGACGTTGGCTCCGTCTCTAACCGATCCATGAGGTTTGAGGTTTAAGCGTACAATTAAATCTTTTATTTACGATAACAAAGTTAAACGTGCTCTGCTTCTTCGTTTTAGGTACAGAGCAGATCTTTATGTATCAGATAGGTTTGACCGCATCTGGAGTCCATACAACTCTGAAAGTTGGTCAAAGATCAGTACCAACAACAGTTTGAGAACCGCAGACGAATATTTTCCGCCGGAGAATGTGATGGTTACCGCATCTGTTCCAACGGATCCATACGCTCCTTTGAACGTTTCGCTTGTCGGAGTGAATGCGGCTTCACGACTCTACTTTTACATGCACTTTTCTGAGATCCAAGATCTTCAATTGAACGAAACAAGAGAGTTTATTATTAAGTACAATGGAAGGCAATTCTTCAAAGCCATAAGACCGCCACGTTTAGCCATGGAAACCATATTCACTATAAAGGAGTTGGGTCCTAGTGCTAATGGACAGTGCTCCTTTTCACTTCAAAGGACGGAGAATTCCACATTGCCTCCTCTCCTCAATGCCATGGAGGTCTACTTGTTGAACCCATTATCGCAGCAAGAAACTGGTACAAAAGAAGGTGGGTTAATTGATTAACTAGTTAAATAATTTATTTGTTGATCAATAACCAAACGCTACTAACGTAACTGAAATTGCCATTTCAGTCGATGCAATGATGAAGATTAAGTCGAGGTACGGTGTAAACAAGTTAAACTGGGAAGGAGATCCTTGTGCGCCCAAGGAATACAGGTGGGATGGTATCGACTGCACATACAAACAAAACGAGCGACCAACGATCGTATCCCTGTGAGTATAGTAGTTTAATTGCTCTTCAAATGCTTTTAGAGGCCCCAAAAAAAGCTTAATCGATCTGATTCTGATCTTGAAACAGGAACCTGACTTCCAGCGGCTTAACTGGGGAGATACTGGACTCCATTTCAAACCTTACCAACTTGAAAGCTCTGTAAGTAGATGCCTTAAGCTAGATACCAAAATGCACAGAGAAGTTGTGACCGGAAGTAGAACAATATATGTTCTAATATGCTTTGGTTTATTTTCTGGCAGCGATTTATCAAAAAACCATCTAACTGGTTCGGTCCCGGAGTTTCTAGCTAAGATGGACACTTTGAAAGTCATGTGAGTAACCAAATATAAAGTTTATTCATTGTGCACAAAGAGAAGAAAACTAATTTTCTAACTTCTCTTCTTATATACTCTGTTTCATGCAGAAATTTGACTAGAAATGATCTAAGTGGCTCTGTTCCTAAAAACCTATTGGATAAAATGCACCAAGGATTAGTTTCATTGAGGTAATCACTGTAACTATGAGTGTAACAAAAATAAATAAATCTTTTGAAACCTTACTAACAATTTTGTTTTTTTTCTTCAATAACAAAAATTAAGCATCAACGAGAATCCCAGGCTCTGTTCCCTTGCTTCATGCACCAAAGCTAAAAGCGATAAGACAATCAGAATTGTTTTATCTGTTGGAGCATCCATTATATTATTCCTAATCGCAGCCGCAACTGTGGTTATTCTGAGGAGGAAACGGAGAGCTAAGTTTAGTCGTCATCGCAATACAGGTACATGTACATCGTTGAGAAGTTAGCGACGAAAAAAACTAAATAAAACCATCAGTGACTTTTACAGAATATCGTTAGTAATCTTTTGATTGCCGTATTATAGATGATGAAAATCTTGAGCAAAGGAATCAAAGTAGCTCCCCAGACATTCCAAACAACTTGTTCACGTATGAAGATTTGGCTTTAGCCACTGATAACTTCTCCAGCACGAATCTTCTTGGAGAAGGTGGTTTTGGTTATGTTCACAAAGGTGTCCTTCCCGATGGAACAGAGGTCGCGGTTAAGCAGCTTAAACTTGAAAGCAGACAAGGCCAACGCGAGTTTGAGGCAGAGATAGAGATTATTAGCAGAGTCCATCACAGGCATCTAGTTTCATTACTTGGCCATTGCACGACCGGATCTCAAAGATTTATCGTTTATGAGTTTGTGCCTAATAAGACTCTCGAGTTTCATTTGCACGGTGAGTTAAAACTTGCTTGTGAAATAATAGTGGTTTGTGACTTTGTTGTGAGAAATCTCACTTATTAAATACTATTGCAGATAAAGGGGCACCGGTGATGGAGTGGCCAATGAGGATGAGGATAGCTATGGGTTCAGCTAAAGCCTTGGCGTATCTACATGACGACTGTAAGTCATGTTCGTTGGCGTTGGGATGTTTTGAACATTTGGGTTGACTAATTGTTCTTGGTCTTGTTTCATCAGGTAAGCCTAAAACACTGCACCGCGATGTAAAGTCTGCGAACATTTTAATTGACGACAGCTATGAGCCAAAGGTATTACTTTAACATGTAAGAACCTGTAAGGATTTATCTTCAACTGCGCAGTCATTTTTAACCTGATTCATCAGTTAGCGGATTTTGGACTCGCCAGGTCTTGTTCAGACACAGAGACCCATGTCTCCACAAGGATTGTGGGGACATTCCGGTATGTATGCTCTTTCTTTATGCGACCGTAAACCGTAAGTTCATAACCAAGTAACAATTGTTTCTTGTGCGTGCAGTTACTTGGACCCTGAATATCTTTCTTCTGGGAAACTCACTGACAAATCAGATGTATTCTCGTTTGGCGTGGTGCTTCTGGAGTTAATATCGGGTCGCAGACCTGATGTAGAATGGGTTGGTTTTTTTTTCTTAATTGATGCTTCTAGATTCCTAAAGTTTTGGTTTCTTTTCTAACAAGTTTCTATGTTTTTTCAAAGGCCAAACCTCTGCTGATAGAAGCTTTAGGCGGTGGAAACTTTGGCGGTCTTGTCGACCCACGGTTACAGAATGAATTTGATGTCATCGAAATGATGAGAGTAGTTGCTTGCGCTGCTACTAGCGTCCGTCGATCAGCACAAGGGCGGCCAACAATGAGCCAGGTACTCTCTACGTCAAACCTTTCGGCAAACATTTAGCCTCGCACTAGGATAAAACCTGAAATTTTGTTACTTGGGGGTCATTGCAGATTCTTCGAGCATTGGAAGGAACCGTATCACCAAATGACCTAACCGAAGGACTTGCTTCGGATTTGGATTATTGCTCAACAGAAAACAGAGGAGAAACCAAGAGATTCAAAAGTCTTGTGTTTGAAAGTCACAGTGTTGGTAGCAGCAGTCTCACAAGCCAAAATGTTCAAAACCCATCCTCTAGCAACACTTGATAGTTGATAAGGTCAACATACAAAGCAGGAATAAAATCTCAATTATTTAGAGACATCGAGAATGAATCTATTTTATGCCACCTTATTCCTTATCATGTATTTAACTTTAAAGATTCTCTACGTTATCAAAGAATGATCCATTAAGAAATGTTCTTCTCCTGCTAAGTATTAGAGTGAATATTCTCTTAAATATTTGTGTAAATCTTTGTCTATATTTAGTCTTCCAGAGTAAATCCATTTTATGTTACGCCCCTTGTTCTGTATCATGTATTTAGCTTAAAGATTCCCCATAGTACACACGTTATAAAAAAATGATCAATAGAGAAATTATTTCCGCGGGATTCAAAACTTTTACAAAATATATTTAAGGATCAGAAATTTCAAAAAGAAAAACTGAAACAAGAAAATTGAAAATAAATTTTGTTGACTTGCTGCATTGAATAAGCTGTCACAATAATAGATGTCATTTTCTATTTTGGTCAACTTTCAATTTGACCGATTTAACTTGGTGATCTGATGGACTATTTGACCGATTTAACTTGGTGATCTGATGGAATAATATGGTTTTAAAGACAATTGTAAGCGCATTCACAATTCAACTGTTTGCAAGTTCCAATCCCATTAGCAGTTTTCCTTTTCCAGCTACACGCAGAGGCACAAGAATTACTCTCACAGCCTGAAATACGAGCACATGGTGTCCCCTTTGGTCTTTTTGAACATCGATATGTATAATAGTCTTTGATGTCACGTGGTGTTAGATCTTCATGACACCTTTTTTCACCTTGTGCTTCCTTCATCAACAGGCCTATAAAAGTAAATATTAAATATATATACTTCGAAAATTAAATTACGAAATGTAGCAGAGATATATATTAAAGTAAGAAATATGATAATTTGTGATTTTCGATATAGAAAAATCAAGGATATAAAATATTATATATCACTTCAAAATACAATAATTGATCATTTATGAAAGAAATACACTAACTTTATGACTAAAATGTATTAGTTAATAAATTTTCTTTTATTTTTTGTGTAGTGAAATTTTATTTTTGTCAGTGACTTTTTGAATCGGTTCCTTGACATCCGGAAATCTGGTATAACCAAATATATGTCTTTACCAATGAAAAGAGTAAAATATATGATGAAAACTAAATCGTAGTGCCTTAAAATTTCAAAATATTCTGAAAATTTATTATAAAGAAATAATTTAATTGAAACATAGCTTTTATTATTATGGAGAAAAACTTTTACAGAACTTATTTTGCTCATTTCTCCACAAGACGCATTTAATATATAATTATGAGTTATTTGTTTGGTGTTTTTGTCAAAAATAAAACAATTGTAGACAGCTAGTGTTTTTATACTTATTTGGCAAGGATTTGACAAAATAAATTGTTGAACTTCCTATTATATGGTTCAATAATTAAAAAAAAATCTCGGTACATATATTTAATTCTGATGTATAGTTGACAAAAGAGAAATACCCTCAACTAGCACACTTTTATGTTTTTGTTACAAAAATAACACATTCATTTAAGAGGACAAAAAATATTATACCCTTACTTTTCATTCGTTTCATCTCAACCTCGTAAACCTAAACCCTAAAATCCAAAATCTAAACCCTAATATAAGAATTATGAACTCAAATTCATTTGTTTAATTGTCTTTAAACCATTTAATGAATGCTATTTTGTCATTTTCACCCTTATATGATATATTTGTGATAAAAAAAACAAAGTTTTTATATTACTAATATATCAAATTTTTACTGTATTAATTTATAAACGATTAACAATTCAAATATAAATACATACCTATAACCAGAACTGTGAAGATAGTTAGCATGGTGACTGAAAGTTGAAATGACTTGGTCATTTTCATATGTTGTTGATGAATCAGATGATGTTTGTTTGTTTTTTTTATTACGGTTATGAAAGCAAATTGATGATATTCTAAAATTGAAAAAAATAGAGCAAATGTATACAAATATATACATAGATATATCATATTTTTGGTACATCTAATTTAAGTTATTTACGGTTTCAAATGTGGGTTTTCCATTAATTACTGGTTTTTCTATTTGTAGAATGTTCACAATTATCTTTTTTTCTCTGTCAACCACATATAATTAAATTAAAATTGCACATTTTAATTGGTGATTAAATTGCAGAAAAAAATGGTGATTATCCAAAAGAAAAGAAGTAAAATTTCAGCAAATTTATAACAGGCTAAAACTGCTAAAAAGTATGTGTTATATAGCTTAAAAGAAAAGAAGTAAAATTGCCAATCTGCTAGCGGATATTAGAGTGTTTTGCTCTGAGTTTTCTGATGTTGATTTTAGATTTATCCCAAGATCAGCAAATGTTCTTGCTGATTCTTTGGCAAAAGGATCACTCTGTGATCTCAAAACTCATGTTTTATCTCTTTCTTGAATAAATTCAGAACTTTTGGACCAAGAAAAAAAAGAAAAAGAAAAGAAGTAAAATTGCATCTGTTAGAGCATCCGTTGTTTTATTCCTAGTATCAGCCGCAACTGTGGTTATACTTGACACAATGGATGCAAACTGCAAATAGTTCACCGTGACAATAAGAAAAACTAACATCTTATTAAGAAAAAATTTCCATGCTAAGCTTGCCCATTTCCGGATTTCACGGTCTTTCCCATTTGGAAGTCAAACTCATGTCTCGACCATAGTCACAGTAACTCCTGGGTACATTGATCCTGAGTAAATCACAATCTCTTCTCTCAACAACGTTATTGAATATTTGATTTCTTGTTAAATTCTTTAACATTGTGGGTTTCTCTTTCTTCAGTTTTTAGGTACTATAGAACTAATTGGTGGATGGAGAAAAGCCATGTGTTCAGCTTCGGTGAATGGGTTGGTTTGATGCTATCAAGAGGAGACATTAATAGCATTGTGGATCCTAAGCTTCAAGGAGACTTTGATCCGAACACGATGTGGAAAGTTTTTGAGACCGCAATGACATGCCTGAATCCGTCTTCTTCACAGAGACTAACGATGACTCAAGTAGTTATGAATCTGAAAGAATATCTTAACATGGAGATGGCAAAAAACATGGGAAGTCGTATGACGGATTCAACTAACGATTCTTCAATCGAGCTGTCAGTGAATTCGAAAATAGAGCTTAATCCTGGAGTTGGATGAAAAAAATTCTGTATAAACAAATTTGTTTGAAGCTGCAAATTTCTCTTTGCAATTAGTTTCTTTGATCTGTTTGTAATGAAGTCTTAGTTGTACTCTGTTTCGCTTATGTGTTTATTTAAAAACAAAATACATATATCTGTAGCAATTTATCAGATTTCTACGCTTTTTATGAACGTTTCGCTTGTCGGAGTGAATACGGCTTCACGACTCTACGTTTTCATGCACTTTTCTAAGATCCAAGAGCTTCGATCGAATGAAACCAGAGAGTTTATCATTAGATACAATGGAGGGCAATTCTTCAATTAGGACTGATGGTAATCGTGATAATTCTAGTGATGACTCTGAGAAAGAAGATCCAAATGGAGATGACAGTGATTCTGATAAAGAAGAACAAGGGATCACATTTGATTCAGACAACCAAGAGTTGGATAATGACAATATTTTTTTTTTTGATAATGACAATATTGTATTTCATGTAGGACAAATTTTTCAAAGTAAAGAAAGTTTCAATTTGAATTATTGCTCAACAGAAAACAGAGGAGAAACCAAGAAATTCAAAAGTCTTGTGTTTGAAAGTCACAGTGTTGGTAGCAGCAGTCTCACAAGCCAAAATGTTCAAAACCCATCCTCTAGCAACACTTAATAAAGCCAACATACAAAGCAGGAATAAAATCTCAATTCTTTAGAGACATCGAGAATAAATCTATTTTATGCCCCTTATTCCTTATCATGTATTTAACTTTAAAGATTCTCCATACACACTGTTATCAAAGAATGATCGATTAGGAAATGTTCTTCTCTCCTGCTAAGTTCTCAATCAGAGTCTTCCAGAGTAAATCCATTTTATGTTACGCCCCTTGTTTCTGTATCATGTATTTAGCTTAAGGATTTCCCGTAGTACACACGTTATCAAAAAATGATCAATTAAGAAATGATTTATGCGGGATTCAAAACTCATTCCAACTAAGTTTACAAAGTATATTTAGGGATCAGAAATTTCTAAAAGAAAAACTGAAAAAAAAAAATTTGAAAATAAATTTTATTGACTTACTGCATTGAATAAGCTGTCACAATGATAGATGTCATGTTCTATTTATTTAGTGATCTTAGTAAATATTATTATTAGAAATTCTTGAAAAATAAAATTAAAATTTTGGTCAACTCTCAGTTTAACCGATTTAACTTGGTTGATTCGATGGACTAATATGGTTTTAAAGACAATTGTAAGTGCATTCGCAATCCGTCTGATTCTCCGGTCGCTGCTTCCGTGGCTTGCAAATTCCAATCCCATTAGCAGTTTTCCTCTTCCGGGTACACGCAGAGGCACAAGCATCAACCACACAGATTCTTGTAGAACTATGAGCCCAAGGCTCATTAATGTCTTGTGGTGTTAGATACTCATGACACCTTTTTCTTCCTTGTGCTTCCTTCACCAACATGCCTATAAAAATAAATATTAAAAATATATAACTTCGAAAACTAAATTAAGAATACAGCCGTGATATATACTAAAGTAAGAAATCTGGTAATTTGTGATTTTCGATATAGAAAAATCAAGGATATAGAATATCATATATCACTTCAAAATACGATAATTGATGAATTATGAAAGAAGTACACTAACTTTATGACTAAAAATGTACTAGTTAATAAATTTTATTTTTTTTTGTAGTAAAATTTTATTTTTGCCAGTGACTTTTCGAATCGGTTCCTCGACATCCGGAAATCTGGTATAACCAAATATATGTTTTTACCAGTGAAAAAAGTAAAATATATGATGCAAACTAAATTGTAGTGCCACAACATTTCAAAATATTCTGAAAATTTATTATAAAGAAATAATTTAATTGAAACATAGCTTTCATTATTTTGGAGAAAAACTTTTACAGAACTGATTTTGCTCATTTCTCCACAAGACGCATTTAATATATAATTAAAAAGTTATTTGATTGGTGTTTTTGTCAAAAACAAAACAATTGTAGACAACTAGTGTTTTTATATTTATTTGGCAAGGATTTGAAAAAAAAAATTGTTGAACTTCCTATTATATGGTTCAATAATGAAAAAAATTCTCGGTACATATATTAAATTCTGATGTATAGTTGATAAAAGAGAAATACTATTAAATCGCACACTTTTAGATTTTTGTTACAAAATATCACATTTTTATGTTTTTGTTAAAAAATAGCACACCATGGTGAACATTCATTTAAGAGGAAAAAACTATTATACCCTTACTTTTCATTCTTTTCTTCTCACTTTCGTAACCCTAAACCCTAAAATCCAAAATCTAAACCCTAATATAAGACTTATGAATCCAAATTCATTTGTTTAATTGTCTTTAAACCATTTAACGAATGTTATTTTGTCATTTTCACTCTAACGTAATAAAAGATCAAAAAAATTTATATTATTAATTTATATAATTTTTACTGTATTTATAAACGATTAACAATTCAAATATAAATATTTACCTATAACCAGAACTGTGAAGATAATTAGCATGGTGACTGAAAATTGAAATGGCTTAGTCATTTCATATGTTGTCGACGAATCAGATGATGTTTGTTGTTTTTTGATTACGGTTATGAAAGAAAATTGATGATATTCTAAAATTGAGAAAACAAATGAGCAAATGTATACAAATATATACATAGATATATCCTATTTTTGGTACATCAACGGTTTCAAATGTGGGTTTTCCATTAATTACTGTTTTTTTTTCTATTTGTAGAATGGTTTTTTTCTATTTGTAGAATGTTCGCAATTATCTTGTTTTTCTCTGTCAACCACATACAATTAAATTAAAATTGCACATTTTAATTGGTGATTAAATTGCAGTAAAAAAAATTGGTGATTATCCAAAAAAAAAGAAATAAAATTTCAGCAAATTTATAACAGACTAAAACTGCTAAAAAGTATGTCTTATAGCTCAAAAAAGAGAAGTAGAATTGCATCTGTTAGAGCATCCGTTATTTTATTCTTAGTCTCAGACTCTCAGCCGCAACTACGGTTATACTTGACACAATGGATGCAAACTACAAATAGTTCACCGTGACAATAAGAAAAACTAACATCTTATTAAGAAAAAATTTCCATGCTAAGCTTGCCGATTTCCGGCTTTCACGGTCTTTCCCATTTGGAAGTCAAACTCATGTCTCGACCATAGTTACAGTCAGTCAGTAACTCCTCCATACATTGATCCTCAGTAAATCTCAATCTCTTCTCTCAACAATCGTTATTGAATATTTGATTTCTTTTTTATTTGTTGGTCTAAAAAATATTTGATTTCTTATTACAATCTTTTACATTGTGGGTTTCTCTTTCTTCAATTTTTAGGTACTATAGAACTAATTGGTGGATGGAGAAAAGCCACGTGTTCAGCTTCGGTGTTGTTCTACTTGAGCTAGTAACCAACCGACCCGTGATAGACCAGAAAAGGGAAAGATTCACATGTAAAGGATCAATACCTTGTCTTTAGCTTATTTGCGGAGAGTAATGAAAACAAAATGTAAAAAAAGAGTTTAGAGGCAAAACAAGAAAATAACCACAAGCTTCATTAGTAAGATTGGAATGAGGTCTCTCACTCAATCTCCATTGCTAACAATTTTAAAGTAAACCAAAGAAAAGAAAGAAAGAAAAAAAAAATCTCTGTTGCAGGGAAAACATTTTCTTGCATTCCTCACCGTTATTAACCACAAACTTGATCTCAAATATGTTAAAATCTCAAACTCCAGGTGTGTCTGAACGCAAGACTGTCAAGAACAAAAAACGCAAAAACATGTGACAAATGTCAGAATAATAAAACTAGTGCAACGGTAAAACTGATACATTCTCAGATAAACTTGTTAAATTCCAAAATCACTGTCACTATAGTACAAAAACGATAAACGTAATTTTCATTTGAAGCTTCTTGAGACATGAGACAATCTTAAATGTCAGACGCTATAATCTGTTTCATGTCTTCGTTTCTCAGAAACTACTTGACTAATTGAGAAATCCAACAATAAGCATATATCGAATTTGATCAGATCCAGACGCAGAAAGACTTTTTAAAACATTTTCAAAGTTTTTTTTTTTCCGTAAATCCTACAACTTTTATTTTAACCCACAATCCTAAGAACGATTCATTCGTCTTTCCCAAAATCGATCTACGAATTCAAATCTAAGGACAAGAACAAAAACATGAAATTACAGATCTAACCAATCTCAAAATAAAATAAAAAAGCTTACTTGGTTTCTCCGATTTTCCATCAGCCCATTTGGAGATTGAGAAATGAACCTTCTCGCGATTTAGGGCTTCACCTTTGAAGGGCTCCTTGAGGCAATTCCTGACGAGATTCGCACAAATGTTGGAATAGGTTATATAAGTCATCCCCGCCGCTCTCCAGAACGGAACCGCCGCTGTCGATGCCATCTCTCCGATCTTCCTTTCCCTTCTCTCTCCGCTCCGATCTTCCTTTCTGTTTTTTGAGAAATTCGCAACAAGAGAGAGACTGGTTCTTGTGCCCTAATAATAATAAATCCTTTCGCTTATACTAGGCCCATTGGGCCTTAGTCCGATAATGAAACCCGGCCCATATAATGCTTAACTTTCTATCCAACTTTCATCTACCCAAACCCAGCGAAAGCTCTCATTTTTGTGTGTATCTCTTTTTTATCATTGTTTCTTGGAGTTTACGCGAAGGCTTATTTCCTTGATTGGTTAATTGAAATCTAACGTGAAGATATACATATAACAAAAAAAAAAAAACAAATTGTATTTCCACGAAATTACTCATATTTATTCATTTCCAGTAGAAGGGATTTCGTGTAAAGTCTGTTTTTTTTTTTTTTGGCTTTAGATACATAAATGCAACAAAGAAAAGACAATTTCATTTGATTTTTTTAGACTTTTTTTTTTTTCAGATGATCAAACTGGAGAAAAGAAGAAGAAACTGTCTAGCAATAAGATAAAGATGGTTGAGCTGACTATAACAAATGAAACAAGACTTGGATTTTGCTTTAAGTTAATGATTAAAAATGTTAACAAGTCTTGTACTTTTTAAAGACCAAATCCTGATGTTGTGTCTTATCGAAAGAACACTGGTAATTGCTTGATTTGGTGGGTTTGGTAAGAAATTTGGTTTATCTGCCGAGGATTGTTATAAAATCTATACAGCGAGTTGTTGAAGCTTTTTAGTGAACAAACAATGGCTGAAACAAAGAGCCTTGAGAGACTTAAAGCAATGAGAAGTTTATTGAAGAGTGAGATGGAGAAATCAGAAACCTTTTCGTTGGTTCTACAAAAGACAGGATCGAAGCTTGAAGAGATCAACACCAAGTTGCTGTCTTTAGAAGCTGATGTTAAAGTAGAGAGATGGAGATCTTCTCCTTTCTCTGATCATATCCGTCACACCATTGCCCCGATATCTGCTGTTCTGAGAGTCTTTGCAACGGTTCAAGAACTCGAGAGATCTCTCATGTCCTCTAATGAAGTCCTTGGTTATGTCTCCGATGTTAAACGTCTTGGAGAAGCGATGAAGCTTCTCTCGAGTAGCTGTGTTCTTGCCCTTAACTGGCTTGAAGATACGATCGAGTTCTTGACCGAATGCGGAATGCCTGAAGATCATCCTTGCGGTTTGCGGTTCAAGACTTCGATAGAGCTTCTGCGGGATATGCAAATGACGGAAGCTCGTGCTTATCTCAGAGGAGGGAGTCTTTGCACAGCGTTGGAGAATCTCGAAGCAGAATTCGAGCGGATACTCGAAGAGGAGGAGCAGGAGGAGGTTGTGTCAGAATCCAACTTGAGAAACTTGCAGGCTATCATCAAGAGATTAGATGCTCACACGCGGTTAACAAACTGTGCACATGTTTACGTCGAAATCCGCACAACGGTCATTCAGAAACGGTTCGAGATTGAGTATCTCGAGAAAACAATCACAGAAGCTGATAATGTGCAGGACATTGAAGGCAATATAGATCAATGGAGACAGGATATGGAGATAGCTGTGAAAGAGATCTACGAGTTTGAGAGTAAGCTCTGCTACGAAGTATTTGAAGATGTTGGAGACGAACATGTTCCATTTCGTTGCTTTGGAGCAATAGCTTCAAATTCAGGAATCCTTCCGCTTCTCAGATTTGGATCAAGAATCAGCAAATGCAAGAAAGGTCCACCAAAGCTGCTAAAGCTCTTAGATTGTTTCTCTACAATGGACAACATTAGAGTCGAGTTTAACCAGCTATTTAGAGGGGAACAATGTTCAGAGATACGCAGAGCAACACGGGAGCTGATTAGCAATCTCGTTAATGGTGTCTGCGAAATCTTTTGGGAGTTGCCTTGTCAGGTGGAGCTTCAAAGACCAAACTGCCCTCCTCTTCATGGTGGTGTCCCCAAGCTTGTGAGCGTTGTGACTGAGTACTGCAACAAGCTGCTAGAGAACAAGAACAAGCCGATCTTGTCGAAGATTCTCGAGATTGATTTGGGCTGGAAAAACGAAAAGTACCAAGAAGAGATTCTCACAGGTCACATCTACAACATACTGAGAGAGATTGCTTTGAATTTGGATGCGTGGTCGAGTTCCAACAAAGAAACCGCTCTTTCATACATCTTTATGATGAACAACCACTCCCATTTCAGCGGGTTGAGAGAGACTCATCTCGGGAAAATGATGGGAGAGTCTTGGTTGAACGCACACGAGCAGTACAGAGACTATTACGCAGCGCTATATGTCAAAGAAAGCTGGGGAAAGCTCTTGTCTCTACTCAACAACAAAGCTCAACCCGCTCCATCATCATCATCATCATCATCATCTCCTGCGAAAAGAAAACGAGCCCGTGAGTCCATCAAGCGAACATTACAAGCCTTTGCTAAATGCTTTGATGAGATATACATAAAGCAATCAGATTGGGTTGTTGAGGATGAAAGGCTGAGATGGAAGATAAGTCAAGCCATGGTAAGAACCGTTGTGCCGAGATACAAGAGTTACCTACAGAGTTACATAATGCTTCTTGCCGAAGAAGATCCTACGAGTCCTGGTAAGGATTTGAATTATACTCCAAAGGGTTTAGAGATGAAGCTGAAGACAATGTTTCAGAGCAAAGAAGAAACAGAGAAGATGCACAAGTATTCACACTTTGTGAACAAAGTGATGGATTTGGGGACTACTCAGAAATCTCGTTCGACATTAGAAGCTATATGATAGTTAGACACAGAAACTACACTCATTCTTGGTGAAAACTGATTAGCTTTAGCCTTACTTGAATAGGTGTGTAGTGTATTTGTATATGTGACATTCTAAGGTGTGCAATTGGCTGCTCGATTGTGTAATTGTGGATGATGCAAATGAAAATTTAATCCAACAGATGAAAAGTTTCCAACTTTGCAACTTCCCAAGAAGAATTTGAAGAGCGAACCTTGTTATGATGAGAGGCGACAAAACGGAGTGTTCCTGGTCAATGGCAAATGCGAACGCCGTCGTGGGTCAAGGTGAAGAGGGTTCTTACGGCGAAAAGCTTCATACTTTTCCTCGAAATCTCCGGCGGAAAAGAGTTGTGGTGGTTGGAGGCGGAGGGATGGTGGTGGGTCGCAGTCGACGACGGGTTCAACGGAAACATCGTACTAATCAGACCGAAAGTGACTTAAGCATATGGCAAACATTAAAATTTTAAAATACTTGCCACATTAACTAATCCAACTGATTTTATCAGATTTAATTTAGAAGAAATTTGGAAATGGAAGAATATTACTTTTTATTCCCTCCGTTCCACAATGATAGAAGTTTTGGGCTTTTCACACATTTTAAAAACAAACTTAAAATACCAGATATAACCTCATTAAAGAATTATTATTTTATTTGAGTTGAAATTGCTTTTGTAATTAACTTTAATTAATAAGGGTAAAATAGGAAAACATGTGAAAAAGTTGTATTGAAAACACAAAACTTCTATCTTTGTAAAACAAATTAAAAAATCAGAAAATCTATCTTAGTGGAACGGAACGAGTACTTAGCTTTCCTCCCATTTTATTTTCCAAGCAAAAAAAAGTTCATTTCAGATTTATCTTTACGGTACATGAGAGATGATTAGTGTGATAATGACGTGTTCCAAAAAAAAAACGGTACAAACATTTGAGCTTAGAAAAGGTTAAACAGTAAACACTTAAACACGTCGCAAGTTTGTACATCTTTAGTACTTAGTAGGTACCACAAAATGACAAAATTAATAATTGTAAAGTTTAAAACGAAGTTACTGTATGATAAGAAAAAATAATTTTGTGTATCTCGTAATTTAGTCGTACTTTAAAACCAAAAAGAAATAAAACTTAATTGTACACCATGTATCAATTATGCAAACTTGCTGGATACATACAGTAATGGTGGCAACTGGCAAAGTCATTTGTCAATATTTATGTACCATCGATGCAGGATTCTATTAGTAAATTGAGAAATATACATACAATTAAATGATTCACAGTACTATACATTGTATATTTTCTTAAAAAATCAAAGTTAATTAATAACTGAAGATATCAATTAAGAGAATTTTTTTTAAAAAGGGACTCTTACAGATTTTCTTTTTTCTTATCAACACCAGCACTTGGTAAGTAACAGATGGTCCTAAAAGCCATGACCGTTGTTTACAATCTTTGGTTTGATATGGTACAGATCCGGTTTAATTAAGATAAAAAACCGAGACGTATCCGGTTAAATCAAAAACCAACTTGTTGAGTTAAATACCAGAATTCACGGCGAGAGTGTCGGTGGCTGTGTTTGGTTTGTAGATAGAGCGTAAGGCAAAGACTTGAACACTGACAAATAACACCCAAAAATTATATATAAAAAGAAAGTATCTTTTTGACAAAATCATCAAAAGGGACTCAGATTTGTGAAATCTTGTCTCTTTTTCTTTCTTCTTTTGTTTTTTTTCTTCTATAACCATTCCCTAATTCTCCTCAATTTCCGTGAAACCCTTCAAAACCCATTTGGAGAGAGAGAGGGAAGGAGAGTGTAAGAAGAAGAAAATGGGTGTGGATTTGAGGCAAGTGGTGGCTGGAATTCTCACCATTACCATGTTTGTGATGCTCGGACAAATGCTTCATAGAGATTACTTTGACGCTGTTCAGGTATTTTTACCGACATGTCTCTGTTCTTATGCTGCGATAGTGACTGAGCTAAATTTTAAGTGGGGCTCTTATCGAATTTTTCTCCTCTGTGATTTGTGGATCACAGATCTAGTTTCTCCTAGTCTAAGTATTAGTTAGGGTTCCTCCTAAAAAAAAAACCTTAATTTCATTCATTTTGTATCGAATTTGGATTTAGCATTGATCATAAAGACTCAGACTTTGGAGTGAACCGATTGATTGATTGTGAAAGCTTCAAGCTTTTTATTCGTTTTTGTTTCTTCTATTGGTAGCTAAAATTCCAAATGCTTCTCTTAACGTCTTTTTGTGTGTTTCTTGTGCTTTTCACAGGAAAAAGTTCAAGGAGATGCGCATGATATTGAATTCCAGGGATCAAAAGTAGCTGTGGAAGATGGACTTGTTAGAGCAACTGAAGGGAATCAAGGGCCTTGGATGGAGGATAGCCATGAACTCAAACCTTGTTGGTCGATATCTCTATCTGGTATATGCCTGTACCTTTTCTCAGATCAGTTCTTTTTTTTTTGAATCTTCTCTGCCGTTTTTTAAAGTGATTTGCTTCAATGTTTCTGGTGTTGTAGATGAACGGGTATCGTCAAAGGGTTATGTTACATTCTCCTTAACGAATGGTCCTGAATACCATATCTCTCAGGTATTCTTAGTTTTGCCTTGCCGAGATTTACATCTGTGAACTTAATCTGATTTTCCTTAAGAAATGTTCTCTTGTTTCCTCTTATGTTTTTTGTTGTTTGATTTCTTCATCATCGTCTTTAGATTACTGATGCCGTGATGGTGGCGAAGCATCTTGGAGCAACGCTCGTGCTCCCCGACATAAGAGGAAGCAAACCTGGTGATGAAATGTTAGTGGTTTCTGTATTTTCATAAACGTTTTCGTTTCGACCAGTTTGTTTTTCTGAGGTTTATGAACATTTTTTAATGCTTGACCAGGAACTTTGAAGATATCTATGATGTAGATAAACTCGTCAAAAGCTTGGAAAGCATCGTCAAAGTTGTGAAAAAGTTACCGAGCCACGTATCTCTAAGAGATATCGCCATTGTTAAGGTTCCTGCCCGAGTTGCAGAAGATTACATCAAGGAACATATTGATCCCATCTTCAAATCAAAAGGGAACATTAGAGTTACAACCTATTTCCCTTCCGTGAATTTGAGGAAATCTTCTCGGGATGCTGAAACCGACCCTGTCTCTTGTTTGGCAATGTTTGGTTCCTTGGAACTGCAAACCGGAGTGAATGAACTGGTTGAGTCGATGATTCAGCGGCTCAAGACGCATAGCAAGAAATCTGGTGGCCGTTTCATAGCCATAGACTTGAGGGTTGAGATACTTGAAAAGAAAAATTGCCATGAAACAGGTGCAATGGGATCCAAGACCTGTTACAACGCACAAGAGATCGCATTGTTCTTGAGGAAGCTTGGATTTGGCAGCGATACAACTATATACCTGACTCAGCCAAGGTGGGAGAGCAGCCTCAATATCCTCAAGGACATTTTCCCGAAAACGTTTACAAAGGTGTGTAAAAATCTTTCATTCTTTTAGTCTCTGAAGTTTTCACGCTTTTTGCTAATCTTGATGTTTTCTGATAATGGCAGGAGGCGATAATGCCGGCAGACAAGAAGTCTAAGTATCTTGAGTTGGAAAATTCTGAGTATGAAAATGTTATTGACTTCTACATAAGTTCAAGGAGTGATGTATTTGTGCCAGCCATTCCCGGTCTGTTTTACGCCAATACAGTTGGAAAAAGGATAGCTTTAGGCAAGCCTCAAGTCCTCGTCCCAGCGGAGATCTCAGGAACATCTGGTCTCTCCACTGATTACATCTCTCCTTACATCTCGAAGAAGAACCACTTGGCGTATTCGTGCTTTTGCTGAACTTCTCTGGCGTAATTGATGAGGGAAATGTTTTGCCAAAAGTGGTCTTGAAGCCAACAAAATCCATGAAAGGGTTTTCTCACCAAGTGTAAGCCATCCAGTTACCAGGGGGTTTCCGGTTGTTTATTGATAAGTTTTAGCTCGATACCAATTCGATTTTAGTCAAGTATTCTCATTGGGGTTGTCTTGTTTAGGAAAGAAAAAACTTTTGTAAGTTACAGTTTGAATCTATTGGCTCATAGTTTTTTCATCCTTGTCATTTGGTAAAGATGGTTGAGTGAGGGAAGGAGGAACATGGATGATATGAAACATTGTTCGTTGTTGTCAAACATTGCTGAAAACTAACAACTTTAAAACGGAAAAATGCAGCAACCGTGCGAGAATAATGCAATGTATGATCTGTCTTTTACTCTTTTAGATATAAAAGAGTTAAAAGCAGCAAAGACAAGGTGCAGAAAAACACAATGTGATAATGACATTTCCAAGAACATAAATAAGATGAACCATGTAAAGTCTTTTTTGGATCATGAATGGAGATGGAAAATGGTGAGATTACTGAACTCTCATAGTCATGTCGATCACTTAGTCTCATGTGTCGTCTCCCCAGTTCTTCACTGAACCCGACCCATCTCTAAGGCCAGACACTCGTTGAGCTCCATAACAACCTGGCTCATGCTTGGTCGTCCATTTCTAGCACGAGCTGCACAAGCGTGTGCGTGTGCTATCTCCATAGCTTTCCTGACTGAGTTAGGCTCAAAGTCACTCCTAAGCCTGGGATCAACAACTTCTAGAGCATCGCCTTTCGCGACCTCTAGATCAATCCACTTGGAAATGTGAGGACTTTCACGGTTGATGTCAACCACAGGCTGATTGGTTATCGTCTCCAACAGAACAACGCCAAAGCTATAAATGTCTCTCGCTTGGGTTAACCAGCAATTTCCCACGAATTCGTAGATTAGGGCCAAGTGGTCACCTTCATCGCAATACCCAATGAGTGTCACCATGTACTTTTTGTGACAAACTTTTACAAATTCATGGACCTGATCGACCAAGATAACAGTCAACTGTTGAGTATCTAATTTGTTATCCATTTAACCAAATTACCTCTTTAGTAAACTATTGAATGTCATAGATGGATTCTCGGCCGGTTTAGCATCTTTACTGCTGCTTGTTTATTTTTTAGAAGTCCATGATAAACCACACCAAACCCTCCTTTGCCATGAACTCTGTTGAAGTTGTTGGTAACTTTCATTACCTGCGAATAGCTATACTGATTCTCTGCCAATGGAGGAATTGGTTTAGTCGAACCTACATAGACACGTTTAGTAAACTAATGGTTAGAAAAATGGAGATAACTTGAAGGGAACAATCCAGTCCTTTGTTGCGTTAGCCATAAAATCCCCATTTCGTTTATACATTTTTCCTTTTCTTGTTTTTTCCTTTTTTGTATTTTTTTTGTTATTATTCTAAATGTATAGGTTTTTTCTTTTTCTTAGAATCTTCTTTCCTTTTCTCTGTGGGGTTTCACTCTTGTATAAATATATAGATAGGTAAATGAAAATACTGTAACACAATTCATTCAATCATCTCTGTCTCTCGCTTCGTCGTTGAAAGAGTTTTAGGGTTTCGTTATCCGTTCCTTGTTAGTTTACGATAAGGAAGGGAGCGATGACGTCGAAAGACGAGTATGATCAAGTACCGGAGAAGAAACCTGATTACTTAAAGCAGGAAGATGCTTCTCCATCTCAGCAGGAGGAGGAAGAGAAAGGCGAGGGTGAGAAGAAGCCTGCTCGTCGTGGTGGTGGTAAGCGAAGAAGGGACACGAACAAGGAAACTGAGAAGAACGATGACGTAAGCAACAAGAAATCGAGAGTGAGCAAGTCACCGAAGAAGGAAGAAGAGACAGAGTACTTTGAGGAGAAACGTAACCTTGAAGATTTGTGGAAGGCTGCGTTCCCAGTGGAAACTGAGTCTGGGAAATCAGACGAATTCAGTTGGGATTTCAAACACCTGGAAGAAGCCTTGGAGGAAGGAGGGTTTCTTCATGGCAAGAAAGTCTATGTTTCCGCGTTTGCAGAACCTCGACACAAGGATCAAACCTGTTCTGTCCATGTCCCAACGGTTCTTGTCATCGAATCAGCCATTGAGCCTTGTAACGAGCTAGCACTCACATGGAATCAGAGCGGAGTGGAAGTAACCATTGCGATGGAGATGATGAGAATGGGTTGGTTCCCTTACATTCCGTTAGACGAAAGAGACAGACAAGTCGAGAGGACAAGCTCTCGGATCTTTACTTTGCGCTGTAACCAGAGGAGAGCTGCTCTAAGAAACATGAAGGAAGAACGTGTTAACAAGTTTGAGTACTTCCTTCCTTATTTCTCTCCACCACGTTGGGAAGAAGTTGAGTTTGAACACATTACTGAGGTCTTTATATATTTCCCCTCTGTCCCGCCGGTTATGTGTATGTTCGACTGGGAGTTCGAAAATCTCGACGAGCTTTCTGATCAAAGGATTAAAGATGGAGATTTATCTGCGGAACAAAAGAATGAATTCAAAGAGTTTGCCGAAGAGATTGTTGAAGCAGCTAAGAAAGCTAAAGAAGAGGCGAGAGATGCTCGAGAGAGAGCGTATGAAAAAAAGTGGCAAGAGACTATGGAAGCCTTGAAGCTCTACAAATTCTACCCTCAGAACTCACCAGACATGATCAAGTCGCCGTTCATTAACAGATACTACGGGAATGCTGACCAAGTCCTTTGATATGGGTTCTTCGGAACTAAGATTTAGTGTCACTCTTTTTTGATGAAATGATGCTTGTGATTGTCATATTGATACTTGTTAAATCTTGATCGTATTATAGTGATTAAATGCAATTTATATACACCAATCATCTAAATACGAAGTACCAAAACACTAGTTTTGTGTGTACATATAAAAAAATAATATCGATCTGAAATACAACTCAACGTTTCTACATGAAACAAAAGTCTTTTTTGTGCATAATCATGAGACGTTCAAGTCTTCTACTACATCAGAAACGAAGATAGAGTAGAATCCATCAGCTCTTTCTATTTCACCAAGAGCGCCAGGCTTTTTACTACAATCATACCTGTGGCTTCCATTTTTTTTGAGGCCAAGAGAGAAAGTATTGATAATTCAGACCTAGGAAAAAGCAAGTTTTCTTCCGATCATAGAGATTGGTCTACGGGATTGTGTGCTTCGATGTCAACGTGCTGGATTCCAGGGACAAGCTCTTGAATCTCTTTCTCTAACCGGTCTACTTCGCTTCCTAAAGCCGTTACAACTTCCTCACCTGCAACATGGTTACTCAGCTTTTGTTTCAACCGGTTCTAACATCATAAACTATGACAGATCCACAAGTAGAAGAGCTTGGTGCATTGCAACATACCGTAGTTTGACATAATATCGAGCATTGCAGAATCATCTCCTTTCTTTGCAGCCTCGCGAAACTAAGCAAGTACAACACCATCAATTTTAGAACTATTTTGAAAGTAACTAACCACATATTTAAGTAGTAATGGTATTGTTCATCTTCAGCTAAACAAAAGGGACATATATAAGATAAAAAAGCTACAAATTTAGTTACCTGCTTCGCCCACTCTTCACGCCCAGTTCTCTTCAGATAGTTCTGGACAACAACCTGCCCGTTGAAATCTGTTTGCATGAAGCAGTTAACACAATGCCCAATGGAATCACTCCAGAAATCCGGAATATGACAAAACTATTCTTTGATTTCTAAGTTTTAGCCGTTTATCTTCTTATTTTCAAACCAAGAGGACAATCCAATCCTTTGAGAGCGGAGAACACAACAGTCCAAGAAACTCACCTATTTCAGCTTTAAATCTGAAGGATCCAGGACCAATCACTTCACTTTTGCAATCATATAAAGCATCTACAACCTACACACCAAGAGTATCTTATTTAAATCTGAACTCACATCTATATGCGTTATACATAAGATTCCTGAGTTACGAGAAGCAGGGTTTGTGTACCGAGTCGTTCTTTAAAAATTGAAGAACTTTACGCATGTCTTGACCATCCATTGCTCTTCCAATCAAGGCATGTCGGTTCCGTTGAATGAGGAATATAGCCACCTAGTAAAATCCATACTCTTTGGTCTAGAAAATGTAATATAGTGAAGTAATTACAAATTAAGTAGAGCCGGAAAGTACCATTCCAAGTAAATTTCCAACAACAATAGATCCTATAGGATCATAAATAGGATTTCCTGTCATCTTAACAGCAACAAGGGAAGCCGCAGCAATTGCCAAACCTGCCACTGCAGCGCCGTCCTGTGCATTTACAATTATAGTCACTAACAGACAATTACGATCATAATACAATTTAGCAGTGTGTATTTAGATCCAAGATTAAGCTAATACCTCAGTCATAACAGCAACAGAAGTAGGATCATGACCACGCCATATATAATCTCTTATGGTCATGCCTTCTTGCGCAGCTCCTTTTTTGACAGATTGAATTGCAACGAGAAGTGAAGCACCTTTAAGACAGAAACGATTATTAACCCTGGGAATCTAGGCTTGAAGCATAGTAAGATGCACAAAGATTAAGAAAAGGTTATTTACCTTCGATCAAAAAAGAGCCACCAATTACCAAAGCAGCATATTCCATATTTGGAGGTGGCTGAAAAAGATTATCAAAATTGATGAAAATCCAGCATAGACAACCGGAAAAATGCACAAAGAATATCTAATAACCCAGAAGATAAAATAGCAGATGACATCAAGGTCACAAAATGTTCCAAGCCAATTACCTGAGAAGTCCACAAGTTCTGTACTCCATTAACTATGGTAGCACCAGACCCAAGGCAAAAAATACCAACAGCAGATATCAAAGACCATACAAATCTTTCCTTTGAGTAGCCATAGCTGAGAAAAGAACCAAATTTGGTCTAAGAATTTTTTCAAACAAAAGAAAGCTCTTCTGTTGCACTACCATAGAGTATATACAAGATTAATGAAGACTCACGGATGAAGTGCATCTGGTGCACGCCTTGAGCTACTGAGCCCATAAGCAAGAAGTGCCTATAACATCAAAATGTATCAGTTTCTCTGCACCCAATAGTTAATACATTAAACTGGACACAGAAGCAAGAGATAACAATAGATTAACTGCAACAAACCTGGTTAGCAAAATCAGCGACAGAGTGAACTACTTCAGCCATTATGACATGGCTAGAACTTGTCCACCAAACCCCAAACTTGAGCGAGAACACAAGGAAGTTGCACCATAGTGCAGTGGTGACAGCTCTTTGACTGCAAGATGTTCACGAATATCATAACTAAACCACATTAGGATTAAGAAATACAGCAAGACCACACGCTGATACAACTCACATTACAAGAAAACAGTAAAAAAGCATTACCTATGTTGATCATTGATCTCAATTCTCTTCACTTGTTTAGCCCGAGTGAAGAAATCTGTTGTACGAACAAACCCACAAAAAACAAAAAATTCCCCACACTTTAAGTATCATCACTCAGTAAACCATATAAACCACACTAACAAAAAAAATGAAAACTTTAAGGTCAATGAAGAAGAAGACATACTCCGGTGAGAAGAGTACGAATCAACTAACGTAGTATCTCTATCGAGCGAGACAGAACATCGCACACCAAGACCTCTCGTGGAGAGAAACCCTCTTAGCTGCGAGTTGGAACGGACAAGAGAGCTAAAACTCCGATGAGTCTCTACAGCTCCATCGTTTTTCTCATCCAATTGCAACAACAAGTGGAGTGAGCCGCCGACACTTGTTGCTCTGCTGTAACCCTTCACCGGAGAATGAAGAAGCCGAGAGAATAAGCGATGCGATGACTGCATTTCGGAGTCTTTAGAGCATGCAAGTGTGGGTCTTTTTTCTTCTCTCAGGGGATTTTTCCCGGGAGAAAGACAAAAGATGCCCAAAAGGAGAAAGCTTTTCTCTTTGTTCCCGGAGAAGTGGGATTCAGTAATCTCTTTATAATTTCGGAAAGAAAGAGAGACGTGAAGAAGAAGAGAGAAGATGATTTTTGGTTTCGTGGTAATACTTTCACAGTGATAGGTCTCGGCGGAGGTCTGTTCCCTGCGTGTTGCCCATGAAGTTAAAGAAGACAAGCAAAAATATCTCTCTTTTTTTTTTTTTTATTCTTGAGGAAAAAAGAAAATTAAATAAAGTGAATAAGAAAATAAAAATAGAACAAATAAAAGAAAATAAGGATAATAAAAATCTTATAAATTCCTCATAACAACACAATTTGTCCACAGAGATCTATAAGAATATCCTCTTTTTTTTTTTTTTTTTTTAACATATTCCCAAAGCTTAGCTTACAAATGAGCAAATAAGAGTGGAATGTTAGTGAAAAACATTGAAATGTAAAAATTCTAAATACCATTTACAAATTGAAAAACCATGATGAGATTTTCCTGATAAGATGGGATAACTCCTGAATTTTCCTAGAGCATTTTTCTTTATGTGAAAAACAAGTATGGAATATAAAAAATATCTTTGAACAATTGGGATATTAGAAAGGAGTATGGACAAAATCTATGTAAAACTTCTTTTGTGTCCTTGAAAACAAAGAAAGCAGTCACAGTCGCATTATAAGATATTTTCTCCATTTCCAGCAAATTTTCTTTGGCTAATATTTATCACAAGCAACTTTTTTCCTTTCTGTTGATGCATTAGACGAGGTTAGATCTTATGGGGCTGTCTCCAAAGTCCAAACCCTGGCGTAAGGAGCACACTCTTTTGGTGAGATCTTAAAAAAAAGAAGTTATTTGTCTTATAACAGAGACTGCAAATTACATCACAGTATGGCAACAACAGTCTACGAAGAAGCATCTTGAATCATATAAAGAACGCAAACATCGCAGAGTATTATATCATTCAGATTACATTGTCACTGATCAAATCCGGTTACCTTCAAATCGACTCAGATCCTTTTTTAACCGAAATGATAAAAGCTATATAGCAGCACATGAGATGATCAGACTCTGTTGAGATCTTTCTCTTACGTGTAGGGCAAGAGACAAAGTGTTCTCACTGTGAGTTGCTTATGGTATTGGCCACTGATACAATCATTTGATCAGCCTCAAGATTTGCATCCTGCAAAGATGGATCATATGTCTTATGATAAACCTAAGTACCATAAAGACGAATGATTTGTTCTAGCATAACAAATTGTTTGGTCAAAACATGATGTTGCTTACTTCATTCTTATTTAACAGAAGATTTTGGGCTGTTTGAGGAGCGCCTTTCGATAAGTCTCTAAGAGCACCCTAAAATGATAAACAGGCAATCAATGAATCAAATGTACTACACTGAGCAATATATATCGAGAGAGAGTTGATCAATTCATATATAAGTATTGGCTTGCCTTATTTGCCCACATAAGTCCACATGCATTGCAAAGTGTTCTTGGCCCTTCAGGTCCACGCCGCATCATTGGAGTTGACTTTTCCCCGATTCCACAGTGACGACATCTTACAAGTTCCAGAACCATTCCAAGGAAGAGAAAATCAGATATGTTCTTAATCAGCTACAGTATGGCTATCCCAAGAAAATATATTCATCATCCATAAAGACTTAACAACAGTTGTCATCACCAACTGTATTAACCAATCATCTAGCGCATCAGTCATTTTCCTACAAGAATTTGTCTGTACTGGTTCTTTGATGTTACTAATGCAATGTTTATGTCTTCATATTAAATCAATTGATAA
Organism: Isatis tinctoria; assembly: GCA_010577795.1. Lineage (NCBI taxonomy): Eukaryota > Viridiplantae > Streptophyta > Magnoliopsida > Brassicales > Brassicaceae > Isatis > Isatis tinctoria. Next base: position 34,689,493 of record CM021244.1, on the reverse strand, counting down.
ATTTCAAAGTTTTAGTATCTCTCCAACGTTCTTGGAAGCAAAAGCAACTTCTTAGGATGCTTAGCAAACCCATGATCTCTACCTTAAGACGTATCAGGTTCATGAAACCTGAAGTTTTAATTCAAAGGATTTATCAACTTACGAGATCTCTTGATTCTGAGCTTCGCTACCTTCTACAGCCCATGTTTGATTCGACCCCCAGCTAGATCCAGCAGATGCAGCTTCATCATTGTTTGACTTGGCAGATGTGAACTGACCTTTGTTTCGTTGCATTCTGTATTACCGGGAAGACAAAAAGCAATAAGGTGCAAACCCAAATTACGAGAGAGCAATCTCAAAAGATTTATAGCTGGACCAAGTTGTTGATTTACACATAAATGTACCTCAAAGCTACCTCCTTGCGAACTGTATACCTAATCTTCTTATCAAAATTCCTCCCTTTCCGTTTCTCTCGAAATCTGACCAAAGAGGCTAACCGCTGTGGCATACTAAACCTTTGAGGAGTACCAGGCAAACCCTGTTTAATTGATTAGTCAGCAACTATGATTAAGGTGTTTTCCTTTACAACTTAGGTTTTGGGTGTTTTTACTTTTCACAACAGGTTTTGAAGTTTTGAATCTCTAAGAGAGACTAGGGATAAAAGGAAGCTTTAGAGTTCAATCTCTTTCTAGTTTACCACAATAGCGACAGGACTGATCTTACGAGCTGAAACTAAGCTTCAAGCTCGTGTCACGCACCAAGGAAGTGAGCTTATGTCCCAAAATGGCATCAGATCTTACCATTACTCTATTGTTCTGATGAGATGCTCCTAGGCCTGTAGGAGGTGCCTGAGGTAATTCGCGTCCACCCAATAATAGAAGCACAGCTTGAACCTGCAGCATATATTGAAAAGAAAGCGAGAGGCGCTCACGCATTAGAGACGATAAGTAGAAAACACAAACAAACTAGGTCCTTCAGCCACATGCTGCAGTGTCACTTATAATCAAAAACAGATTTTGAAAATGTAACGAGACAGTCAAAGAACCACCTCAGTAGCAACTTAAATCACCTTTTCAGGCAAGACACTGTCAAAAACGTAGACTTGGCCCTGAAAGGACAATGTCAATTGGTCTCCTTGTTCACTTCCACGGTCGACCACTTCACCACGATTGTCAGTTATATTTCCAGGGTGAGAAGGAATGTCTGCCTCAACTCCATCACTCATCCCACCACCGTTGCCACCATCAGCGTGGTCATCGACCATACCGCTTCCATTGTGAATGTGTTGCAACGCATGATGTTCATACTGCACATGCATTGGATCTTGAGCTTCTCCAATGTGCATTCGACCATTGCTTCCATGAAGGGCATCATCCATGGTTGCTTTTCATCAATTTATATGGCTGAATAATGTGAAAAAAAATTACATAACTAAAACTGGAAATTTAATATATAAACAGAAGCAGAAAGGGTAAGAGCAAAGAAGAAGTTTATACAGAAACGTAGGTAACCTTATGGATCAATGTTTGTTTTCAAGAGACTAACATAGACTTTTTAAAAGCTAATGGAGAACATAAGAAGTCAGTGTAGAAGGGCGTATCTTCTCAAGTGACCAAAGACCTAAATTTTTGAACAATAAAAGAAGCAACAAACTTAAAAAAAAACCTTCAAATAAGCTCAGCGAGCAACAGAACCAATATGCATCAATCAGATCCAACCAAAGATTCTAGCTTTACACGCTTTAAGCCTTACACAGACCATATCATACCAATTCCACAACCTCACTCTTATCTTCCGCATATGAAAAAACCCTAAGAAAGAAAAGCAAATCCTGCAACAAAGCTACCAAAGACGAGTACCCACTCTCAACTCATGAGATTAGATTTCTCATTCTCGAAAAGAGAAAACCGGATAATAGTTCGGATGAGGTACCTATTCGTGGGAGCAACACCAAAACAGAAGAATGAAATGTCCAAAGACCCAACGAGAAACCAAAGAACGCGAGGGAAACGGTGAAGATGGAAAATTGCGAGCTTGGAAGCAATGAGAAACGATACAAAAGGAGAACAGAGACGAACAGCCGGAACACGGGCGATTAGAGACGAAACTGAAACCGGTGAGGAGAGAGAAATCGAAGAAGGAAGGAGAGAGAGAGAGACGGAGCGGTGAAATAAACCAGTGCGGGGCTAAAGAGACTCACTTTATTATTTTTATTGGCAAAACAATAAATAAAGAAAAGTGACGGACAAATAATTAAATATATTTTTTCTTTGTTGATGTTTGTAGTGTTGTTTTGTCTTCATTTATTCTTTCTTCGTCAACCAACTAAACTTAAATCGGATCTACAACTTTGATTCTTTAAGGAAGCTCCTCTCATCTATCTGTTCTGCTCGTTTCCGGATCAGAGGATTCGAAATTTGAAAACTTTTCGCTTTTTTTTCTCGTCCTCTGTTTCATGGAATCTGATTTCCCAATTCGTCTCTGTTTTTGTTGAGTGGGTGAGATGGCGAGAAGTAGATCGATTAGTGGCTCCGGGATATGGAAATACTTGAATCCAGCGTATTACCTCAGAAGGCCGAGGCGTTTGGCTTTGCTTTTCATCGTGTTCGTCTCTGTTTCTATGGTGGTTTGGGATCGTATGAATCTTTCCCGAGAACATGAGGTATGTTTTGTCTCTTCATGGAACCTGGATAGACTCTGAATCTCCCTGTTTAAGATAAGCATAATCGAATCTTATACAGTAGCTCATGTTTTAGGCCTGGTATGGTTTGTTACCTTCGTAGCTTAAGGCCTATAAGTAAGAAAATTGAGTTATTTATAGGTATATACGGAAGATGGTGCCTTTATAGAAAAGAGCTGTAATTGATAAGTTGTGGGCTCAATTGATCAATTCTCCGGCATAAAGTATGTACTTCCGTTAATTTGCTTGACTTAGATCAAACTAGTATTGATAGTGATGATGCTTTTGTTTCAAGGAACTGAATGATTCGCTTGTGACCATTTCTCCATTGTCTTTGTACTGCCGCTGTTTTAACAAAGTCTCTATCTTTCAGGTTGAAGTTGAGAAGTTAACTGAAGAAGTTTTACGGCTGGAACAGATGGTAGGATGATTTTTTTCTTCTCACTCTATAGCCTTCGATGAGTTCTTTTGTTAACTCAGGACCCTGTTCTCTGTTCTTCAACATTTTGTTGCACTGTGGTTTTTCATTTCCGAAAATATGCATGTCGAGGCGTATTTGGTATTGGATGGACTCTGAGTAGCTTATGACCTCTGGAACTTTAGGACTACGAGGGCTTGTAATGGTTTTCAAATGTTTAGCTAACTAACTATATTTTCTGCTAGTTAGAAGAGCTTAAAGGTGATGGAAATGGTAAACCTTTGAAGAATTTGAAGGATGTTCCAGAAGATCCAGTTGATATCGAGCGAAGGCAGAAAGTAAAAGAGGCAATGATCCATGCTTGGAGCTCATATGAGAAGTACGCATGGGGAAAAGATGAGCTTCAGGTGTAAAATTATGTTCCAAATGAATTTGCACCCTTGCTAATATATAATATAGTGACGATGGGCTCTACAAATCAAATTAATCATTTCATTGGGTGCCTCATCTTTCAATATTGAAATTATTTTCTTCCTTGGTAAGGCTTGTGGTCTGAAGTTATTCTTGTTTCTTTCATTCTCAATGGTCAGCCTCGGACAAAAGATGGAACTGATAGCTTTGGTGGCCTCGGAGCAACTATGATAGATTCTTTAGATACACTCTACATAATGGGTCTAGATGAGCAGTTCCTAAAAGCCAGAGAGTGAGTGATTACTGGAGGCTCTTCATGATAATGCGTCCTCTTTTTAAAGTCACAGAGCTGTTACTTTTCTCCATTAACAACTTCCAGTTTTTGAAGTGTTCATCTTTGCCAACATTCTTATGCTTATGTCTTTCCTTTGTAGGTGGGTTGCAACCTCATTGGATTTCGATAAGGATTATGATGCCAGTATGTTTGAGACAACCATAAGGTTGCATTAACAGGTTTACTGTGGTTGTTTTCAGTATCTATTGTAGGAAGAGTCGGTTCATTTGCGGTTATTAGTTGGTTCTTGGTTGACATAAGATGTGTAATGCATTTATTGCATCTGCTTATGTTCTTTCTCTTTATTTTCTATCAGAGTTGTAGGCGGACTTCTCAGTACGTATGATCTTTCCGGCGACAAAATCTTCCTTGAAAAGGCTAAGGATATTGCAGACAGATTATTGCCTGCATGGAACACTCCAACGGGTATACCTTACAATATTATCAACTTGAGAAGCGGAAATGCTCACAATCCTTCGTGGGCAGCAGGGGTGAGTCCTAGAATTACTGACTGTGTTCATGTAGATCTTTTTAAAGCCCTAAGCAATAGTTGCAAGTCTAATTCATGTCTAGAGATGATGGTCTTTTGCTCCAGCAACTGTGTTCCTCTAACTCTCCAGTTGACGTTCGTGATTCTGTTTCTAAAGGACTCCTTAGAGGGTAGTGATAGCTTGAAACCAAGTTCTGACCACTTTCTTAGATGCTTCAGTCCCGTGTAAAAACTTAGATCTGGACTCGCCACAAAGATGACGTTCTGGTTTTTCTTTATTCAAAAATTAATATTCTTTTTGAGGCCTAGACTGTGAACGGGTGTTGGTTAGTTGATCGTAACTATAGTTTCTTAACCAACTATATTTTATCTCACTGGCAATCACGTTATGTCTTTGGAATAAGTACCTATTGGATTTAGATATGCTTCATTGAGTACATTTGGTCTGTCAGTTATAGCTGATTGTTACATCGTTTCTGTACTAGGGAGACAGTATTCTTGCAGATTCTGGCACTGAGCAGCTTGAATTCATCGCCCTTTCCCAGAGGACAGGGGACCCAAAATATCAGCAGAAGGTACATGTCTCCATTACTTTCAAGTGTGATTTATAGATCAGCTAATGGGAAATAATATTTGAATTTGACCAATACATATTTGCTATATTCTAACTAGGTGTAAAAGGGACATATATCTGCATTAGTATTGTTATAATGCTGAAGAAAGCATTTGCTGCTAAAGATTGATTCGTTTGTTAATTTATGTCTCTCAGGTAGAGAAGGTTATTACGGAACTGAATAAGAACTTCCCTGCGGATGGCTTACTTCCCATCTATATAAATCCGGATAATGGTAATCCTTCCTACTCTACCACAACGTTTGGTGCCATGGGAGACAGGTAATTTCCTCAACCAGATATCGGTTTTTTTGTCGGTCGGATCTTCTGACCTTGACTATGCTGTGTAACAATTACTTATATTTTGGTTTTGTAGCTTTTACGAGTATTTGCTCAAAGTTTGGGTGCAAGGGAACAAAACGTCAGAAGTGAAACTCTATAGGTAACTAAAGCTCGATGCTGTATATATATATAAGCATCTCAGTGTTGGCAAAAATGATAAAGACTAAGTTGTCTTGTGGCAATGAATCAGAGAAATGTGGGAGAAATCAATGAAAGGTTTATTAAGCTTGATCAAGAAATCAACACCTTCATCATTTACATATATATGTGAGAAGAATGGAAATAGTTTTACTGACAAGGTAAACTCTATCTAATGTCAACGCTATACGTTAGAGCTTTGCCGGTTTGACATTGTTTCTTTGCCTTTATATTTTCAGATGGATGAATTGGCATGCTTTGCTCCCGGAATGTTAGCGTTAGGAGCATCAGGTTATGGTCCTGAAGAAGAAAAAAAGTTTATTTCACTTGCTGAAGAGGTATATTAGAATCTCAAATGTTTTTAGAGCTTTTAGTGAAGTTTTTGCTGTCTGCTTATTGCTCTCTTTCCTCCCACTTTACTACAGCTTGCCTGGACTTGTTATAACTTTTACCAATCGACACCAACGAAACTCGCTGGAGAGAATTATTTCTTCAATGCAGGACAGGTTGGCAAATAACGGGTTTATCTTGCACATTTGTTTGTAAGTTAGTTGGTTGGTTTGGTCATACCCACAAACACATGATTGTTTCAGGACATGAGTGTTGGAACATCTTGGAACATTCTAAGACCAGAAACCGTTGAATCGCTGTTTTACCTCTGGCGGTTAACTGGGAACAAGACATATCAAGAGTGGGGATGGAATATATTTCAAGCATTTGAGAAGAATTCTCGTATAGAATCTGGATACGTAGGCTTGAAGGATGTAAGTTTTCTTCTTATTAAAAACCCATTTCCATCTTTCAAACAACCTTGCATTTTTAACGTTTCCTTCTTCATTTCAGGTCAATACAGGTGCTAAAGACAACAAGATGCAAAGCTTCTTCTTGGCTGAGACTCTTAAGTATCTATATCTTCTCTTTTCGCCTTCATCGGTTATTTCATTAGACGAGTGGGTTTTTAACACTGAAGCTCATCCGCTTAAGATCGTGGCACGGAATGATCAGCGTAAGCCAACTATAACATTACGTCAGAGGAGGTTTGGTGGGATTAAGGGTTAGTAGACAGTTTACTGCTCAAATTGAATTGATACTTATATAATACAACAAAGTTTGAGGTACATTGTTGTATCACTTTGGATAACAGATAACGAACACATGGACAACTTTTTTTTGCCATAGCAATTAGTAAAAGTACTACTTACTGTTTTCTAAGATTTTATCCAAAAGAAAGCAAATCAACTTTGACCGCAAAGAATGAAAGCATGAAGAAGGCTTTGAGCAAAGTGAGCTTGGTCTGATGTCCCTGAGACCACCACTAGTCCCTCTGTAGTCCCTGCTTTTGGGTCATGCACGACCACGTTTGCACCTGATACCTGCTTGGTTCGGTTACAAACTACATTCAGATGGAGCCTTTCAAAACAATCAGATGCATACATTTCTGGATGTCTTACGACGTACCTGCTTGATGTAATTGAGGTTACTGCAGTTTTCACCATAGACATGGCCTAAGTATGCTTGAGGAACCACAATCTCCACATTTGCGCTTGTCATTGCCAGATTCTCGCCGCCAATGGGCTCATTTCTCAAAGCAAACCCGTGGTTCACATCAGGAACCATACCACCGGGATGGCCATCGATCGGTGGCTGGTTTGAGAAATATTAAATTAGAAAAACAAAAGAATATGGCAGAAACAGAGAGACTAGTAACCATTTGCGCTGTAACTAACCTATCATACACAGATTGGTTTCACATACCTGAGGGGTCCAAGACATTGGGGAAGGTGGCCTGTCAAATCCAGGACCATGACAATGCATCTCTGTATTATATATAAAAAGTAGACATAATCAAGAGCTGAGATAGATGCATTTATCAATTGTTTGATCATGAGTTGGGATCTGATCAAAATACCGTGGAATGGTCCTACTGGAGAATGGTAACGATCTGGAGAAGCTGGATATGGCATTGGTCCAAAAGGAGGAGGCGGTTCTGGATACGGACCCATGAACGGCGGAGGTGGACCACCCATCCCTTGAAAGGGAATTCTTCCAGGAAACATCGCTTCCCGAAGCCTACTTGTTATTTGGAATAAAGCATCTTGAACAGTCTTCAAATTGCCAATGATCTGCCAATGCAGCGAAATGTTGTCGATTCCAACAAAAAGCTATTGAGTCGAAAACCTTACCGAACCTATACAATAGATACCTAATTACCTGCACAATCTCATCATGTTGAGACTCATACTTTGTAGCTTGATCTTTTGCAAAGACGCGGATGCTAGCACCAGTCGCTCTCCTCATTTCACTTATTACATGACCACCTTTACCCAATAAACGTCCTATAAATGGTGAATGTACAAGAAGCCGGGCAACAACTGCAGCACTCGGTTCAAATCCAATCTCAACGATTCTATTATGCACGCGCATCACAGCATCTTGAGCAAGAGAGTGCCGTCTCTCCAAGTTCTACAACAATGTGTAGAGCCAGAACATGAACCGATAAGACAAAACGTCTATCACAAAAAGCCTTGATCAACAAACCCCACATACCTCTCGTGCAGATATCACAACAATCCGCTCCTCTGTATCATGAGTTGGATCCGACACCTTGATTGATGCACCAGTCTCGTTTTGCAGAGATCGAACCACGGCTCCACCTTTCCCTATCAAGCTTCCAACTTTATCAGCCGGACACAACAGCCTGAACGCGACCTCCTCTTCAACAACCGGTCTATTATAGGGCCCAACGTCTTCAGGCATTGGATTAGGAGGATGATCCCATTGATGATACTCCATAGAATGATAATCTGGCGGATAACCAGGCTGCAGAAACGGACCCTCGTCCCAAGTTGGAGGTGCACCACTCTCTTGAAGACAGTTTGTGACCAACAAAAGCGCCTTCTTTACAGTCGAGAACTTTCCAGTTATCTTCATGCAATAAACATAACCGAATCAGCTAAAAACTCAAACTTGAATTGCGACAAAGATACAAGAAACCAACTTCGTCAGAGACAGAAGCTGTATTACCTGAATCACAACGTCTCCAGGGAACGCACAAGGAGGAATCTGATCAGTGGACGCAATCCTAACAGTAGCTCCACTGTCTTCTCTGATGCTCTGCATCATCTTCCCTCCTTGACTCATCAAGAAATCGACTTGATTGCCTCTGACGATCATCCTACACAAACCCTCGCACTCACCTTTGTCCACTTCACTACCGTCGGCAGAAGCAGCATCGTCACCAAACACTATTCTCTCCAAAACCCTAACTAAAGCCATATGTCCAGAAGACGTCGTCGCTTCCTCGTCGGCTACACACTCGCTCCCCTGCTCCTGCTTCGTCTCCTCGGAGCTAACGTTTTCCTTCTCACACACATTCGAGTCTTCCTTCTTCGGGTGATCTTTCCTTCCGTTCGGCACGATTATCAACACTACACGCTCTTCAGAAGGAACGGGAATGTCATCGATGACGCGGATTTTCGAACCGGTAACAGACTGGAGGTGGCGAATTACAGAGCCGCCCTTTCCGATTATCGCACCGGTCCTTGAAGCGGGACACAGAAGGCGGAACTGTACAGACTCCGCCGTCGCCGGACGCTTGGAGGTAGAGAAATCCATTTCGCCGAAGAAGCTCAACGGCGTCGTTTTTGTTCGTTTACCATTTAACTCATACGTCTTTTTAATGTCGTCAATCGCGTACCGGATATAACCGAACCCAATCGAACCGAAAACTATTGCCCAATGCCCACTCTACCTACTAAAAATCATTACAAGAGACATTTCATCAAAGAAAAGTTGGGATTTTTCAAGAGATCTTGTTCTCTCAACCATGGAAGTTACAGTCTTTACTTCACTATACGTTTTCAGTGTACCAAAAACAAAGGCTATCTTCAACCCGAATCCACCTGCTCTATCTTCGTCTTCTTGTTGGCTCTGCAATTCGCAAGCCAAGCGAATCACCAGACTGAGACTTAAAGATGGATCGAATCATACTGGGATTCTTCGTCTACATGCTCTGTTTCACAACGAGGAGGCGCCAAGTGAAAGCGAAGATAAATTGGCAGTAGAAGATAATGGGTTTGGCCTTTTACCAGCGGACATTTTCTCTCTGTCTCAGGTACGTTTACTCCTCATCTAGTATATTGTCAGTAATTTGACTAAACCAGGTTATCAAGTTGGTCTGGTGACCTGCGAATTTGATAATAGGATCTTGTTTTCTCTGAGAATGTGGGTTTCAGTTAAAGACACTAACTTTGTGGTCTTATGCGAAGTTTTGTGAAGTTTTGAGCTTTCGATTAATGCAAAACCTGAACTTGTAGTTGATAACAATGGGGTCGTGTTTTTCTAATAGTATGTTGATTCCAGTTAAATACACTAGTTTTATGATGTTATGCGAAGTTTTGTGAAGTTTTGAGCTTTCGAATTGATGCAAAACCTGAACTTGGAGTTGAATCTTTTGGCATAAGATTGAGTTGCTTCTTTATGTGTGTATGTGAAGGAAAAATTTGGAAGTAACCTAAGTGGTCAGAAGGATAGTCATAAGATAATCGATGTGGAGACTTCTCTTGCACTTCCTCATGGCGGAGGAACTCGAGCCGGGCTCTTTAGAACCCCGATTTCCGGTGGTGTTCAGAACGCAACCTCTGCTCATGGTTTACCTCGACCAGCTTTAGCTGTTAGGAATTTGATGGAGCAGGTAAAAGGTTTATGACATCATTTGAACTGTTCCATTTTGTACGGTTGATGAGGAAAGATGTTAAAGTTTCTAATATCCGTTTTTTGGTTTTGGTGTTTATGATCTCAAGGCCAGGTTTGCTCATCTATGCACAGTGATGTCTCGAATGCACCATCGCAGAGAAGGGTACCCCTTTGGATCTTTGGTAGATTTTGCACCTGATCCTATGGGACGTAAGTCTTTTCCCTTGACTGTCTCTCTTTGTATGTTTAGTTTTATGTGTGTTTAACCGAGGCCTCTACTTCTTCTTCTTCTCTTGTTTCTAGACCCAATATTTTCATTTTCACCGTTGGCTATTCACACTCGGAATATTTTAGCCGAACCGAGATGCACCCTCGTTGTTCAGGTAAACATTATCCATCATGCTTAAACTCTACGAACATATTTGTATAATTCCCTTCTTTAGTTCTCTGAAGTTGAATCTGGCTTTGCAGATACCCGGATGGAGCTGCTTATCGAATGCAAGAGTTACATTATTCGGCGATGTCTACCCATTGCCAGAAAATGAGCAAGTGAGTTACTTTATTTAACCGCAAGAAATGGTACCTGCTTAACACCGTTGTTCATAAGTTTCTCTTGTTCTGGATTTCCAGGAATGGGCCCATAAACAGTATATGGCCAAGCATCACCAAGGTCCTTCCCAACAATGGGGAAACTTTCACTATTTTAGAATGCAGAACATAAGGTTTGCGTCTTCTTATTCAAATTTAGCCACGCCATAGTGTAAATATCGAAACATAACAACAATCTGAAATTTGGTTTGTCAGTGATATATATTTTATTGGAGGTTTCGGCACTGTCGCGTGGATCAATGTCAATGAGTACGAGGCACTTCAACCTGATAAGATAGCTGTTGATGGAGGCGAGCAGAATCTAAAAGTGAGATGCATTTTTAAGAAAACCCTTTAATGATTGAGCCTGCTTAGTGACTGAAAGTTTAATTTTGATTTCATTCTAAATAATGTTAGGAACTAAACGCCATCTTCTCAAAGCCACTTAGAGAGTTATTGTCTACTGAATCTGAGGTAGACGATGCTGCTATCATTTCTATAGACAGCAAAGGGATCGATGTAAGAGTTCGTCAAGGTGCTCAGGTAATCTCATTATAAATATAACAAATTAAGAACCTTTTATACAATGATTCTGCATCAGAGTGGCTTTCTCAGTTTCTGTGTGTATTCAATATGTTACATTTGTGCAGTTTAACATTCAAAGGCTAGCCTTTGAGGAAAGTCTTGGTGTTGAGACCTTAGAAGAAGCCAAATCTGCACTGTGGAAAGTGATAGAGAAAGGCAAGTTAATGAATTTTCAGAAGGGACCCCAGACTTGATGAATTTTCAGAAATGACCTGTACGTTTGATGAACTTGCAAAAAAGGGCTTTGAATGAAGGGAGCAGCCTGTAAAATTTGTTGGGTCAATTTTGCTTTCTCGTTTTTATCTCCTTATGATTAGCTGGAATCTGTACAATTAAATAGATGATTATAAGAAAAATGTTATTATGATACAATATCAGGATTCAGGGCGTTTTCAAAGTTTTAAAGTTTGAAATTGAGAAAAATGGCAATTTATTGGAATATAGGGTTTAAAAGTGGAAACAAAGGTTACGCAGAATATCCGGAGTTAATTTAAGGGGGTGTATGAAATATAATATTTGAGAATATCTGAGATGATTTGCAATTTATTCAAGTGTCTAAGAAGATTTAGATTTGATTAGTTAAGTTGGGAAAAAAGTGCAACTTATTGGAATATATATAGCTTGAAAAAGAGGTGGTAAAAAGTTTGTAATTTGTTACACTCGAAGAAAGTGCAATTTATTGAAATATAGGGGTACAATAGAGAGATTCTCATAAACTTTGAATGTTTCCCGAAGTCTCCAAAAGTTTGAAATTTGTGCGGGCATTTTTATCCGAAGGTGAGCTAGGTGTTCAGAGAAAAAGCCAAAAAGGAAGGATTTTTATTTTTTTTACCGTATAGTAACCAGCGACAGTGACGATACAACAATCATCACTCCCAATAATTCTCACCAAGAATCAAATCCTTCTCCGATTTCCTCCCATGGCGGCGGAATCAACCAGAAACCCATCTCCGCCGTCGACTTCACCTTCGTCGCAGAGCCCAATAACGAACTTAGCTGATGACCATCTCTTCACCATCTTGCTTCTTCTTCCCGTAGATTCAATCCTCTCATTCTCCATGACCTGCAAGAGATACAAGTCGCTAGCTTTCTCCGACAGTCTCTGGGAGGCTCTCTGCGAACGAGAATGGGGCCCACAAACAGTGGGTGTCTTAAAGTCGTCGTCTTCTTGTTCTTCTTCTTCTTCTTCTTCACGAGATGGGTCTTCATGGATGATGATGTTTCAGCGGGTTTATAAGATGGATACTGTTTGCTGTCACAGAATCTCAGACCCAGATGATGAGGAGGAGGAATCTTCTTCTTCGTTTCCGATCCCTAGAGCTTCTCATTCTCTCAACTTCGTTAATGATCATCTTGTTCTCTTTGGTGGTGGTTGTCAAGGAGGTTAGCTAGATCATCTTCTGAAATTCTTAATTTGTTGAAAGCATTCCACTTTCGATTATGATCCACTCGATTCTGTGGTTGCTTTTCGTTTGCTTGATGAGTGTGTTAAGCACACGCCTTTTCTTCTTAGTTGGATTAGAGAATTGCTTCTTTCAATTTGAGATCTTGATGTATTATTGCTTTGCCTTTTTCTTTTCCTTTCAGGACGCCATCTCGATGATACATGGACAGGTTATGTTGATAAGAGCAATCAAAAGACGACCAAATGGAAAAAAGTCGAATCAGGGACTCCAAGTGGGAGATTCGGACACACCTGCGTAGTTATATGCGAGCATCTACTCTTATTTGGAGGCATAAACGACCGTGGAGAGCGGTTGAACGATACATGGATTGGTCAAGTCTCTTACCACGAGACACTCTCTTGGAAACTCCTCAATGTTGGACCTTTGCAGAGGCCTCGTCCTCCTCCTCGTGGTGCTCATTCCGCCTGCAGTATCGCAGAGAAGAAGATGGTTGTACATGGTGGAATCGGGTTGAACGGAGTCAGACTTGGAGACACGTGGATTCTAGAACTTTCCGAGGACTTCACCTCCGGGACATGGCACATGGTGGAGTCTTGTCAATCACCACCACCACGCTCGGGACATACTTTGACCTGCATTAGAGAAAACCAAGTGGTTCTGTTTGGAGGCAGAGGATTAGGATATGATGTGCTTGATGATGTTTGGATCTTGGATATTCAAGAAGAGTCTGAAGAAAGATGGGTACAGATCTTCTACGATTTCAGGGATGTTCCTGAATATGCATCGTTGCCTCGGGTTGGTCACTCAGCAACTCTTGTATTGGGAGGTCGGATCTTGATTTATGGAGGTGAAGATTCTTATAGGCACAGGAAAGATGATTTTTGGGCATTGGATGTTAAAACCATTCCTTCTTCAGGTTTGCAGCCACCAGGAGTTAGTTTAAACGGATCATCAGTCTGGAAAAAGCTTGACCGGATCTCATATGGACCAAAGAGCCGGTCTTTTCACCGCGCCTGCGCTGATAGTTCAGGGAGATTTGTATATGTGTTTGGCGGAATGGTCGATGGTCTTCTGCAGCCTGCAGCATCGTCTGGTCTAAGGTTTGATGGAGAGCTTTTCATGGTGGAGCTTGTTCTTGGCTTCTCTGATCTAGACAATCAACAAAGACCTGTAAAAAGCTTGTAATAGTGGTGGTGGTTCCTTCTTTTGTAAAAATAGCAGGTTTTGTATAAGAACCATATCGATAAAACCAGAAATGGAGTACATCATGACCAAGAAAAACACACAAAAATTTGTTGAAATTGGAACTTTGTATATAGATTCTGATTCAGTTTACAATATACAATTTGCCATTACAGGGGATGTATATATAAAATGTAAGGACTTGCTTGACTTAGGCTCAAAGAATGCAAAGTATTGTGATCCGGCACTACAAAATTTGCTTGCCTCATGAGTGGAGTATCAGTTTGGTTCTCCACATCTCTGCAATGACCTTCCTCGGGGCCGGATCATCTGGACCTTTGTCTCTTTGTCCTGAGGTGAAGTATATATGTCCGTCCCAATACCCAACCAGTGTTGTTTTCACACGGTATGGTAACTTACCAATCACATACCATTTCTGTAAACAATGGGCAAAATCATTAGTGACACGTTTTCAATCACGAATCTTGGACAGCTTTGGGCATTAAAGGCTTTCGGATTTTACCATTGTATTTAAGTTGAACTGGAAGATTTCACCGACGAGAACCATCTTTTTGGTTTCAGGATGCTTCTCTGTTGTGCCTCCAATGATTACAATGGAGTTATTAACCACTTTCCAAGCAAATTCAATATGAGAATCAGGCTTTGGCATCGGTGGCATAACTTTCCATTTCATTTCCTCATCCAACATGTAGACATCACTGAACACAACCTGAACCAATGTTGACGAACTCATGATACAGAGCTTGATTAACAAAAACAATAGCGTGATTAACTCGTCTAAGATAATACCTCCATACGGCGTGAGCATTTGAAGATGGGGGATCCAGGTTTAGCCATGAAATCACCTTCTTGACCACCAATTACAAATAGTCGATCATCCACTACTACACATGCCCTACAACAGCAAACAGAACCGTACAGTTTATATCACATTTCGTCCAATGTTCTACCGACAAATAGCTCGTTTAAAGATCATTGCAATATAACAAACCTGTGAGGTCCTCCGCGAGGGATTGGAATCTCACTTCTCCACTCATTGTCCAATGGTTTGCCATCTTTAACCGCGATGCTCCAATGTTCAAGCCCTGGCGTAAATCGATTCTCCTTGCTTCCACCCATCACATGGAGTCTTCCTCTCCAAAGCTGAGTAGCCGGTGCATACCTGAATGCTAAACTCGTTAATCTTTTCTTTCTCTCAAGATTGAACATCATCGAAAGAAAAACACAAGAGCAACAATGTTTTGTAATATCTACTTGTTTCACAGTACCTAGGAACTGGTAAAGGAACAAAGTCGCTCCACGTATTTGTGTCAGTATCAAGAACAAATGTTTTGGCTGTAGGACCTCTGCACTGTGGACCAAACTGACCCGTGACAATGTAAATGTATCTCCCATCCGTTACCATCCCTAAATGAGAATGCGCCATCTCTTTAGGCATGTCGAATCTTCCTCCCCACGAGTTATCAGTGAAATTGTAGATATCGACATGTGAATGCACAAGATCGATGGTGCCATATCCTGCAAATACATACAGAAGATCCCTAATTTGAATTGCGGCTCCGTCTAGACGAGGTACAGGTGAAGCTGCCATCTTCTCCCATTTCAATTCAGGAGCAGGCAAATCTTGAAACGTTGCAGATAGTTTCCTTTCCTTCACACTCCCCTTCTTCTTCTTCTTCGTTGAATCTTTCTCCTGAGAGGACCAAAACAGAGTAAATTCACCTACTTGTGATATTGTTATCATCTTCTTGAAGATGGAAATTGCTAATCTTGGTTGATTCCTTTTGTCGAGATCTAATTGTTACTTACATTGATGTTCTCGTCGGAAGCAATTACGTTGGTTACGGAGGAGGGTAGAGATATTCCGGCGGACCAGTACGAAGCCGCGGCGGAGGAGAATCGGTGAGAGGTAGCCCAGAGAAAGTCGGCAATGAGTCCGGTAGCTAGAAGCGCGATGCAAGAAACCAATACTAGTCTCCCGTACTTCTGCTTCTTCGCCATATCTATTATCTAAGCTATGTTCTGTCTCTCTTCAAAATTGACATAACCCTTTTTAAGGTTTCACGAATTTCGCATAAATTTGAAACCTTTTTGGGTTTTTTTTTCCTTTCAGACGAGCATAGTGAAGGATTTAAGCTCATAAAAATGTCGGATCTTGATCTCCGAGATTTTCTTCTGCTTCACCTTTTCTATTTCCCGTTTATGTATGTTGTGATTAAACAAACCAACAAAAACCAAATTTAATTAAATCACGGAAATTAAAATGTCTACCCGAACCGAAAACCAACCGGTCATGAAGTTTATCAACGCCTTGTTCAAATAAAAGCATAATGATTCTCCTCCAACCTTGAGAGAGATGTTTGAGTTACATACTAAACAAAAACACACAGAACACCATAATGATTTGTGTCTAATAAGAAAGTTCTCAGCATTATGCAAAATAAATCACACCAAACAATTGATGATGTGTGACATTGTTGTTTTTGTTTCCATGAGATCCTAAGAAGAAACTCCATTTTTGGCATGGTTTCTTTCTGTGGTTTTCCATTCTCTAATCTTTGCCAATGTCTTTTCCAACTTCATCATACGTGCCTCTAGAGTCAACACTATCTCCTCTATGGCAAGATTTCTCTGCTGCCAACTTTCATCAGAAATATCATCATCTACCTTTTCATTGGATCTCTGCTTCTCTTCATCTCCATGGACCAAACACTCTGCTTCCTTGGTTCCATCACCGACTATAGTCTTTGTTTCCTTGGTTCCATCACCGACCGTAGTCTTCTTCTTCTTTGCATAGATTTCTTTTACATCAAACTCATCATCACAGTTTTGCCTTGTCTCTAGTGGTGACACAACAATGTGAACTACGTCTACGTTAGCACCGAGAGGAGGATCTGAAGAATTGTTCTCATTAGCTTCGCTTCCAGTTTTTTCTTCACTCTTTTGCTCGATTTCTCGTGGTGCTACAACAGTTTCATTTTCAGAAGCAAGCTTTTGATAACTCCATGAATCATTGTTATCCGCCTCAAGTCTACTTTTTTTTGTTCCAAAAGATTCAGAAGCATCTCCTCCCCTTTTCTCTCCAGATCTGAGCATCTCAGCATTAGTAATGTTATCATAAGAATCCACCAACCTCAACATCATCATCCGCACGTGCTTCCTTGTCTGCCAAATGCTCACTTTTCCTCTTCATGAAATCCTTTTGAAACACTTCACCAAGTGACACTTCTCTTGAAGCTGATCCACCATGATTTACTATCTTGCCTTTCTTCATCTCTGAGCTCACATTTTTCGTTGTTCTAAGATATCTAGACCTTTTGAGTTTTTCAGGAAACCCTTGTCCCAACTTTTGAAGCACTCTACTTGAGGACAGTACCTTAGGAGGATCTGAAGAGTGGTTTTCATTAGATGGGCGCAGAGCCGTTTTCTTCTTTCTAAGTCTCATTACTTGATCAATGGTGAGGTTGATACACAGGTTTTAACCCTAACTTCCTACTGCAAGTGCACAGCAAATCGGAGTAGTATTTAGGGATCGATCCCACGAAGACCAAGCTTACTCTGTGGTTTTTAAGACTAAATAAAAAGCTAAGATAAATCAAGATGAAGTCGGAAATCGAATCTAACAAGAGTAAATCTAAATCGGTTGTAAAATCAATTAATAAAAGGCGCTAGGTTAGGATAAATCGCAGGCAATCCAGAGCAGCGGGTCAAACAACTATTCAGGTTATGATTAAGAACCAGTCTAGAACTCAAACACGAAAATAATATCAATCCACTGTCGTGGCATTAACAACTTTATCTAACGACCTAGAGAATCCTAACTGTCGTTGGCCCTAGAAAATCGCAGACAAGCATTATAGATCAGGTTTGATATGTTCACAATTCTCCAATACATCTACTGTCGTAGGTAATGAATAAATTGCTCACCAATGCTTCTTCTAGCAACCTAGCAACTGTCGTTGTCTAAATTAAACCTAAGATCAATGAATCAAGTGATCAAATCGATTCAAGCATTAAGATTAACAAGGGTGAAGACATCGATTTTTGTTTGCCTATTTGTGTTTAACCCTAGCTCATGGATTCCTTTGAAAACCCTAACCTAACTAAGAAATCTACTCAGACATAATGAAAGAAGAAAGCAAAACAATAATATAAAGACTGCATTGAAATCGGTATTAAAAAGAGATTAGGGTTCAGAAATCTTCTCAGAATTGTGGCAGAGATCTTCTCCCTTACAAAGAATTCCTAGGTATTGAAAAGCTAAAAGCCAAAAGTAGAAGAATAGAATATGAAAAGAGGATAATAAAACCTAAGACTAAGAGGAGTATTTATATTAGGAGAGATAGGCGGCTGGAGGTGGCTGCACCCTTAAAAGTCGGGGCTTGATTAGGTTAAATTCCCTTCCTTTTTTTTTCCGCGGCGAGCATGTGCTCGTTTGGTGGCCGAAATTCGCGAGCATGTGCTCGGCGATTGGAGTTGATGAAACTTTGCAGGATTTTCCTTCTTTTCTTCAATTCTTGTTCTTTTCTTTTCCAAAGGTTCCAAATGCTCCAAACTCCAATAACAGCTCCAAAGCTACCTAAGATCTCCTGAAATAAACTCAAAAACTCTAGAAAGCAATTAGATAATAAGGTTTATGGGTCAAAATCCTAACATATCAATTCCCCCAGACTTAGATCTTTGTTTGTCCTCAAACAAAACTAAAATCAAGACATAGAGAAATCGGTGGAGACTCACAAAATCTCAGAAACCGTGAATAGACCAATATCATCAGACCACATACCTTAGAATAAGAGATACATTGCCTTACCGAAGACCTCAACAACAAAGTTCACCAACCTCAAACCATATGGCTTTCAATCCCAGAAAAATCTAAGTTCAAGACAATAGACTCTCTACATTCAATTAGAGGTGGCGTGAGCTTCTTGCTAAAGACACTAGCTAAGTAAAACGAGGCTCGGTAAAGATCAGGCTAATATTTAATGATGGAGCTTAAGCGTGTTTAGGGCTACCTTGTTTCCAAGAGAGTGCAGGATATCGCACAAAACGGCAAGGGAGAACGGACTCATTGATGTCCACAACCTCTAATTCACTCTCCTCCTTTAATCGATTTTATCTTCATTCCTCTTTTTCTTCCCTTGCTTTCTTGCGATTTACTCATGCTTCGGGACACACATTTTGAGTTACTAACTCGCCACCCCATATCCTTGAGCTACTAGCTCGGTTTTTCTCTTTTTTTTTTTTTTTTTTTTTTTTTTTTTTTGAAAGAGTTACCTTATGGATAGGGGACTTTACTTGTGTGTGTGCCCTTTGGCTAAAAGTGATCCTTTTTCGTCCTTATACCCCAGTAGGTCGTTTTTAGGCTTGTTTCTTTTCTGGACATCGCTGAGCAGGTGCTCTAAATCAGCGAGTATAGCGAGCATGTGCTCGTGAATTTTTCTAGCTTTCTCCTGACATCTTCCTCAGCGAGAGTGAATCAGAAGTTGCGTCAGTCCTTTTCTCCCCGACCTTTTTGCACATATCTGCATAGATGAGAAATAAAAAATACAAGTGCATGTGGTATAAAAAGATGGTTAGGGTGAGGGTGAGGTACTAACTAAAAGCTAGCTATTCAGGATCAGCAAGAGTGGCAAAAGGGATAAGAAGTCCTGAATATATTATGTAACACGTTTTCTAATCCTAGTGCCAATAACAAGAAGAATTAAAGTCCAGATTACGTCCATATAAAATAGAGTCTAAAGCCTATCCGATAAACCTTAAAGGGATTGAAGATTTCTGGCCTGAGGAAGGATCCGATTGTGAGAAGGTGTCGGCTCGTCTCTGTACTCTAAATTCTGCAGCAATGTTCACTAGAAAGCGGGTCAAATTCATAAGTGGTTAAGAACTCATCATAGATTTTGGTCCTAATCTCCACAAGTTTCGATTTGACCCATATGATGGACTGACTCTAAATAGAAAAACAAAACGACTCAATAAAATACTGACTCAAGGTACGATCCTCCCCCAGACTTACTTCACACCGTCTCGGTGTGAGAATAAGCTAGAGAAAAGTCGGAGAAAACTTACCTGGGTCGGCAGGAAGAGCACCATGGCGGAGCAGGTGCTCGCCCGTTTTGTTTGTTTTGTTTTTTTTTTTTTTTTTTTTTTATCTGAAACAAAGAAAACCAAAACCAAAAATCAAAAGCAAAAGAAAATAAAATAAAGTAAAAATTCTTACCAGTGGGTTGCCTCCCACTCAGCGCTTGGTTTAAGTCACTAGCTTGACTTGGTGAGCTAATTAGGTTTGAGGAGGGTCGCTTAAGGGAAAGGATTCCCCTTGTGCGATAGATGAATCAGCGAGGTATGGCTTCAGACGCTGACCATTGACAACGAATTCTCTCCCCTTTTCGTCCAGCAATACTACAGCTCCATAAGGTCGTACTTCCTTGATTGAAAAAGGTCCTGACCAGCGTGATCGTAGCTTCCCGGGAACAGCTTCAGCCGGGAGTTAAAGAGTAGAACCTGGTCATTGGGAGCGAAGTGGCGAGCGAGAATGCGCTTGTCATGATAGGCTTTGGTGCGCTCCTTGTATATCTTCGAGTTCTCATAGGCGAGGTGCCTAATCTCCTGGAGTTCATGCAGCTGCATCATACGCCTTTCCGAAGCTGGTTTGATGTCGTAGTTGAGCAGCTTAACTGCCCATGCGGCTTTGAATTCCAACTCAACAGGGAGATGACAAGCTTTGCCGTAGACGAGGTTGAATGGTGTGGTTCCTAATGGCGTTTTGTAGGCTGTCCGGTACGCCCATAGAGCATCGTCTAACTTGGAAGCCCAGTCCTTCCTAGTCGTTCCCACTGTCTTCTGCAATATGCTCTTGATCTCGCGGTTAGATACCTCGACTTGCCCACTGGTCTGCGGATGATAAGGAGTTGCGACCTTATGCTTCACACCATTCTTACGTAGAAGAGTCTCAAAGATCTTGTTGATGAAGTGAGAGCCTCCATCGCTGATAACCACTCGCGGAACACCAAACCTGGGGAAGATGATGGACTTGAACATCTTGATCACCACTCTTGCATCATTTGTGGGACTCGCAATAGCCTCAACCCATTTGGACACATAGTCCACAGCCACAAGTATATACTCATTCCCATAAGAAGAAGGGAATGGGCCCATGAATCGATGCCCCATACGTCAAAAACCTCTACTTCGAGTATGAAGTTCTGTGGCATCTCATTGCGCTTGCTGATGTTGCCCTGTCGCTGGCATGAATCGCATCTAGAGATAAAGCGCTGAGCATCCTTAAACATCGTAGGCCACCAATATCCAGCTTGCAGAACCTTGGAGACTGTCTTAAAAGTGGCGAAGTGTCCGGCATAGGAAGAGCCGTGACAGTGAAACAAAATCTCTGGTATCTCCTCCTCAGCTACGCATCGTCTAAACAAGCCATCTGGGCAGTGCTTGTAGAGGTATGGCTCATCCCAGAAGTAGTGCCGGATATCCTTAAGGAATTTCTTCCTTTTGTTGCCTACAAAGCCACGTGGTTCCAGATCAGCAGCTAGATAATTCGCAATCTCGCCAAACCAAGGCATCGGAGGACATTGGCTGCTTTCGATCTGGTTGCAGAACTCGGGCGGAGCAGGTGCTCGCTGGGCGGGAGCACGTGCTTCCTTGATTTGGCGAACACCGATCGAGTAAATCTGCTCCTCGGGGAGGCTGTCATCAAGAGGCGTGTCTACATCAATTCGCATCCTAGACAAGTGGTCGGCAGCTCCATTGTCTATCCCCTTCTTGTCCTTGATTTCGAGATCGAATTCCTGTAAGAGAAGAATCCATCTGAGCAGTCGCGGCTTGGCATCCTTCTTGGTCAGCAAATACTTGAGAGCCGCATGATCAGTGTGCACGATGACCTTAGAGCCCACAAGATAAGATCGGAACTTCTCAAAAGCGAAGACAACAGCTAAAAGTTCCTTCTCGGTCGTGGCATACTTGCACTGTGCCTCATCCAGTTCGGCTGGCATAGTAAATGACATGAAGTTTCTTGTCTTTCCTTTCTGTCCGAGAACTGCTCCAACAGCGTAATCACTAGCATCAGTCATCACCTCAAAAGGAAGGCTCCAGTCCGGCGGTTGCACAATGGGTGCACTGATGAGAGCTCCCTGATCGTATGGAACGCTTCGAGGCATGCATCATCGAACTCAAACTTCACCTCCTTGCAGAGTAGGCGTGTAAGGGGTCTAGCTATCTTCGAAAGATCCTTGATGAACCGGCGTAGAAAACCTGCATGCCCCAGAAAACTGCGGATTCCCTTGACAGAAGTAGGCGGTTGTAGGTTCATCATGACCTCGATCTTGGCTTTGTCCACTTCGATTCCATCCTCTGAAATCCGATGCCCGAGCACAATCCCGTTCCTGACCATAAAGTGGCACTTCTCCCAATTCAGAACTAGGTGCTTTTCCTCACATCGCTGAAGTACCCTGCATAGATTAGACAAACAGTGAGAGAAAGAGTCTCCATACACCGAGAAGTCGTCCATGAACACCTCCATGATGTCTTCGATTAGGTCAGTGAAGATCGACATCATGCAACGTTGGAAGGTTGCCGGAGCATTGCACAATCCGAATGGCATGCGCCGGTAAGCGAATGTGCCATAAGGACATGTGAATGTCGTTTTCTCCTGGTCGTCCGGATGAATGGGGATCTGAAAGAAACCTGAATAACCATCTAAAAAGCAGTAGTATGGATGGTTAGCAAGTCTTTCAAGCATCTGGTCAATAAAGGGCAGAGGGAAGTGGTCCTTGCGAGTTGCAGCATTCAATTTGCGGTAATCTATACACATCCTATGGCCGGTTATCGTCCTGGTTGGTATTAGCTCATCTCTATCGTTTTTAATGACAGTGATTCCTCCCTTCTTAGGGACTACATGAACAGGACTAACCCAAGTACTATCAGATATGGCATAAATTACCCCTGCTTCTAGAAGTTTCATTATCTCCTTCTTAACGACATCTTTTAGATTCGGGTTTAACCTCCTCTGATGTTCGATAGAGCTCATCGATTCATCTTCTAGATGTATCCTATGCATGCAAAGATCAGGAGAGATTCCAGGAATGTCATCTAGCGAATACCCTATAGCCTTTCTATACTTTCTAAGTTCACACAAAAGCAAGGCTACCTCTACATTGTTCAAATCAGCATTGATGATCACAGGGTAAGTAGAGTTTGTTCCAAGGAATGCATACCTGAGCCCGGCTGGTAGAGTTTTAAGCTCTAATTTAGGAGCTTTCAACTCGCTCCAGGGGCTATCGTTTGGATCAAGAGGCGGAGCAGGTGCTCGCGGAATCTGAGCGGGTGCTCCTTCTGTTGCGGCCGAGTTTTCCTCATCTTCTAAGCTTGTGTATGCCACCATCTGCTCCATTCGCCGGCTGGAATCTAGCATCTTAGCAAAGCTGTCGGCGTCTTCACTCATGAAACCATGCTCTCGTTCGGCTAGGGTTAAGGCGGTTTCAAGAGGATCCGGGCAAAGAAGTTCTTCAGCTGCCTCATCAAAAACGTCATCAACACCTTCCACCGTGAAGGTCTGGCCGTCGAGCATGGGCTTCTTCAGCAGCTTGTTCATCTCGAATGTCATAACCATATGCCTAGCTGAAGATCAATCACTCCATTCCGGACATCAATAAGTGCACCAGCTGTGCAAAGGAATGGTCGGCCAAGGATGAGGGGATCTTTCGGTTCTTCATCGAGCTCCAATACCACGAAGTCGGTAGGGATCAAAGTGTCTCCAATCCGCACGTGTAAATCCTCCAAAACTCCCTTAGGTAACTTTGTCGACCTATCAGCAAATACCAGCGAAATTCTCGGGGTTTGAACTTGGTGAAACCCAAACGCTTAGCCACTGAATATGGCATGAGGTTCACGCTGGAACCAAGGTCGCACAAAGAGCATGCGAATGTCATGGGCCCAATCTTGACTGATAAAACGAATCTGCCAGGATCGCCTCTCTTCTTGAGCACCTTGTTTTGCAGTACAGCACTGCACTCTTTCGAGACTGCCATTACTTTCTCTTCCTCAACGATCTTACCAGAGACCAGAGTCTTCATGTACCTCTTCAGGGCAGGTATCATCTGGACAGCATCCGCGAGAGGCAGCTTCACGGTAAGGTCTCTGAGCATCTCTCTGCATTTGGCATCCTCTAAATCCTTGCGAGACTTCTTAGGTGGTACAGGATACGGGACTTTGGGTTTGTACACCCTTGCTGCCGGATTGCTGGTCGAAGTTTTTGGAGTTTCTCGGCCGAGCATGTGCTCGTTTGACGGACCAGGGTGCTCGGTCGGCGAGTCTTCTTCAAAAATCTCGAAAGGTGAGGCTGATGTTCCAGAGTGTGTTGTGTTGTTGCTCGATTCACCTTTTTCATAGACGCTTTGGTTTCCTTGGAGCAATTGCTCGCTGGATGGGAGCACGTGCTCGGAAATTGCTTCTTTTCCTTTTGCCGATCCGGAAGTTGTTGCCGAATTCAGTGTTTTCCCGCTCCTTAGCTCGATGGCATTGACAAACTCCTTTCTAGGCGCCTCAACTTTTCCAGGCAGAGTTCCTGGTGTCCTTTTAATAGATTCAGCAGTCTGTGCAATCTGAATATCCAACTGCTTCATGTGAGTCCATACGGCTTCATACTTCCCATTGAGATCGACATACATCGTGTCAACCTTGGTTGATCTCTGCTGCCGCTTTCTGGTGACTCGCCATCAGCTGCTGCATCATGTTCTTCAGCTCGTCTTGGGAGCCGGTTGCTGAAGATGAAGGCTGCTGGTTCTGAAACTGCTGGGGCTGCGAGTTGTTGAAGGGCTGCCTAGGCTGATTCCCTCCTTGGAATCGGTTCTGGTTTGGAGTGAACTGCCGGTTCTGGTTCTGATAGTTGCTGGTGTAGCTTCTCTGAAATCCCGTCTGAGGTTGAGCTCCTTGCTTTGGGTAGATCTGATCCTGAGGGTTTTCCACATTAGTGCTTCTGTAGGATAGGTTCGGGTGAGCGTTAAAACTCTGGTTGTTGAAACCTCGGTTCTGTCCGAAACCCTGTCCATTGACGTAGTTGACTTCCATCCTATCATCACCGCCTTCTTCTTCAAAAGCTTGAGCGAGAGGTGTTTCTCCATTCTCATCCACAAAGTGGACTGACTTCTGGTTCTTTTTCAACAAAAGGTTGACCAAGGCCGTGAGCTCATCAATCTTCTTGGACTCCACGCTGTTGACCTTTTTTCTATCGTACTCAGGAGACTTATTGCTGGAGCTTGCGGCAAGGTTTCAATCAGTTCTAGAGCTCCTTCCTTTGACTTCGTATAGAAGTCTCCATTACTTGCGGCATTCAAAGCGTTGCGGTAATCCCATTCTACTCCATCGTAGAAGGTACTGAGCAGCTGCTCGTCGCTGAAACCGTGGTGAGGACACTCACGCTTATACTCTTTGAATCGCTCCCACGCTTCATTGAATGACTCGCCGGGATGTTGCTCAAATGAGGAAATCTTGTTCCTCAAAGCTGCGGTCTTGGACTTGGTGTAGAATTTGTCCAGGAAAGCTGATCTCGCATCAGCCCAAGTCGCCAAAGACCCTGGTGGTAAAGACTTTAACCACCGTGATGCTTTTCCCGCAAGAGAGAAGGGGAAAAGCTTGCACTTCAAGAAGTCTGGAGACACACCATTGGAGCCGGTTGTGCTGCAGATTTCTTCGAAGTTCTCGATGTGATCCATCGGAATTTCAGCGGGCAGGCCATGGAAAAGATGCTGCTTCACGAGTGCAATCATCTGAGGTTTAATCTCATAATCTTGCCTCTGAATAGTCGGAGTTACGATCGCGGATCGATCCTGGTAATAAGCATGTGCTGCGTCTTTGTCTCCGAACGCTGGTTGTTGAACGAGCTGCCGCTCTTGCTGCAAGCGAAGCTGCTCCATGGCCGTCTGAAGTTGCTGCAGCTGAGCTGCAATGGCGTTGTGGTCGCCCATCTCTGAAGTGTCTGTGTCGGGTGTTTCTGGTTCCGGAACAGGCGTGTTGCGTCTCTGCCTGTTCTCTCGTTCTCTCCTTGCTAGCTCTTCGTTTGATAAACTGACAAGGTCTTCGTTATTCTTGCTCCTTGTGCTCCTTGTGGACATGCACCTGAAACACAAAAACAAGAAAAAGAGAAAAACGAGTTTAGTTGGGTTCTTAGACTAGAAATTTAGCCGTAAACCAAAGGTAAAAATTTGGTCCCCGGCAACGGCGCCAAAAACTTGATACACAGGTTTTAACCCTAACTTCCTACTGCAAGTGCACAGCAAATCGGAGTAGTATTTAGGGATCGATCCCACGAAGACCAAGCTTACTCTATGGTTTTTAAGACTAAATAAAAAGCTAAGATAAATCAAGATGAAGTCGGAAATCGAATCTAACAAGAGTAAATCTAAATCGGTTGTAAAATCAATTAATAAAAGGCGCTAGGTTAGGATAAATCGCAGGCAATCCAGAGCAGCGGGTCAAACAACTATTCAGGTTATGATTAAGAACCAGTCTAGAACTCAAACACGAAAATAATATCAATCCACTGTCGTGGCATTAACAACTTTATCTAACGACCTAGAGAATCCTAACTGTCGTTGGCCCTAGAAAATCGCAGACAAGCATTATAGATCAGGTTTGATATGTTCACAATTCTCCAATACATCTACTGTCGTAGGTAATGAATAAATTGCTCACCAATGCTTCTTCTAGCAACCTAGCAACTGTCGTTGTCTAAATTAAACCTAAGATCAATGAATCAAGTGATCAAATCGATTCAAGCATTAAGATTAACAAGGGTGAAGACATCGATTTTTGTTTGCCTATTTGTGTTTAACCCTAGCTCATGGATTCCTTTGAAAACCCTAACCTAACTAAGAAATCTACTCAGACATAATGAAAGAAGAAAGCAAAACAATAATATAAAAAGACTGCATTGAAATCGGTATTAAAAAGAGATTAGGGTTCAGAAATCTTCTCAGAATTGTGGCAGAGATCTTCTCCCTTACAAAAGAATTCCTAGGTATTGAAAAGCTAAAAGCCAAAAGTAGAAGAATAGAATATGAAAAGAGGATAATAAAACCTAAGACTAAGAGGAGTATTTATATTAGGAGAGATAGGCGGCTGGGAGGTGGCTGCACCCTTAAAAGTCGGCGGCTTGATTAGGTTAAATTCCCTTCCTTTTATTTTTCCGCGGCGAGCATGTGCTCGTTTGGTGGCCGAAATTCGCGAGCATGTGCTCGGCGATTGGAGTTGATGAAACTTTGCAGGATTTTCCTTCTTTTCTTCAATTCTTGTTCTTTTCTTTTCCAAAGGTTCCAAATGCTCCAAACTCCAATAACAGCTCCAAAGCTACCTAAGATCTCCTGAAATAAACTCAAAAACTCTAGAAAGCAATTAGATAATAAGGTTAGTATGGGTCAAAATCCTAACATATCAGAGGTTATCATCTTCTTCATCGTTTTCTGAATGAACATCCATCTGATAACGACCCATATTACTCTCATCTAACTCACAAACTCGCTTCAGTAACTTTCGTCTCTTAGAACCCGAAGGAACAGAATCAGATGTATCATCATCACCTATGATGTTTCTTGGTGTCAATGGTTCAGCTGATTCAACAACACGATTCTCCTTGAGAGAACGCTGAAACTCTGGAGACGACTTCCTCCACCACTCGCAGAACTCTGGAGTAAAACGAGGTCCTGCAGAACGAGAAGGGATGTACAATGTCAAATCATCAATAGGCTTGTTGTATTCATCCCAAGCTGCCTCTTTTGAGAGGTTGTTTCGGTTAATAAGACAAGGAACATCCTGAAGCAATCCAAACTGTGAAGCCACTCGACTGGGAAAGTAGTGTTCCACACTGTCAATCCCAACGAGCACAGACACCTTGATGCATCGAGCAAAAGAGAGAAATGCATCGTCAAGATTTTGATCAACCGGAACCGACATCGCTTTCTCAGGGTAAAACTGAGGAAATGTCCAGTTTTTCACAAGTTCTGTGTAGGGACGCCACTCAAAACTGTTGTCCATTTCCCAGTTTGCCAGAATCTTCTTCACATTGGTCGTCTTTCTCTGTCGTCTCGGGTCATCCCAACGAGCCAATCTTGGCTCACCTTTTCGCATTGAGTTAGGGTTTTTGGACCGTAGTTCCCGGAATCTCTCCCATGTCCAAACTTGGACCAACTTAAACAAGGACCCCAACTCAAGTTTGTTGTTAAACATTGTTATGTTGAAGTCTCCAATGAAGTCTTTCAAGAGAGTTAGCTCTTCATACAAGTGGGCAAGAACAGCAGGAGCAAGAGCGATCCTAGTGCCTCTGGAAAGATGAACAGCAATCGGAAAAACAGTTTTATCGATATGATAATAGCGAGATGGAAATACAAAATAGCTTAGCCACAACACAAGGAAAGCCACATGCTCAAGCTCATCCCCACTGTCCATGAATCTCTCCATCCATGCTATTTGTGTTACACTTACAAAACAAACTTTACGATTCTTAATCTTGAGCCATTCGTTCTCCAGTTCCCCCACAATCTCTTCTCCTGTACCCTCGAGGGTAGCAAAATACGGCAAACCCAAAACAGAGAAACCTAGAAGCACCATAACGTCCTCCAGTGTTATGGTTGCTTCACCCCAAGGGAACACGAAAGTATTGGTGTCAGGACACCATTTCTCAGCAACACACAGAACGAGGTTTGTGTTTTTCTGGATTCTGCTTGTGGATGCCATAACTGCTTCCAAAATCCCAGCTTTTTTCCATGTGGGTTCGTGCAAAGATGACATTTTTCTAGCCCAATTCTTGAACTTTGGGTTCGCCATCCTCCACCCATTGAAGGAAACACTCAAAGACAGAGCCTTTAAGTCCGGACGAGAAGATGCTGAATGGTTTTCACGAGGAAGCATAGCTTCAGATTCGTCAATAGAGGTGGTGTTACAGGGTTTTAAAAGATGGTTTTTTTTTTGCTTTCTATTAGGTCGAATGGTTTCATAAGGAAACGAAGATGAAGAGAAAGTTTTGTTCTCTCTTTTTTCTCTCTCTCTCTCTCTCTGTGGAGAAGACGAAGACGAAAGAGAAAGTTTTGTTCTTTTCCTCTCTCCTCTCTCTCTCTCTCTCTCTTTTATTTTAGTTTGGTGTAACGTTTAACAGAAATGATGTTGCAGACTTGCAGAGGTGATAGGAGCTGCAATTCAACAGTTTCTTTATAAGGTAATTCGAAAAGAAACTAACAATAAAGAAAGCTCTCATCAGTAAATATTTTTTATCTTCTAAAAGTATATATATATTCTTATTAATGCTTCTTCTTTTAGCAGTTTGTATCTTATCTCTTACTGAATAAAGAGTGATTTGCTTATAATAGTGACACTATTACAATTAGCCCTGGGCGTTTGGTTTTCGGTTCGGTTCGGTTCGGTTTTTTCGGTTTTCGGTTTTTCGGTTATAGATATTTAGTAACCGTTCGGTTAATCATAAAATTCTGTTCGGTTTCGGTTCGGTTTTTTCGGTTTTCGGTTTTTTCGGTTATAGAGATTTATTAACCGTTCGGTTAATCATAAAATTCGGTTCGGTTTCGGTTCGGTTATTTCGGTTTCGGTTCCAGTTTTTTTAATATTTTTTGGATAATTTGGATAAAAAACCGGATAACTTCGGATAATATCGGATAATTTGGATAAAACATTTGGATAATTTTGGATAATTCGGTTTTTTACTAATATTTGGTTAATTTTAATTATTTAGTTATTTTAAATATAAATATAAATAATATTTTTAAGTATATGGATCGTATTTCGGATATTCGATTATCCGTTCGATTATCCATTCGGTTTCGGTTCGGTTCGGTTTCTGTTCGGTTTTTTCGGTTATAGAGATTTAGTAACCGTTCGGTTAATCATAAAATTCGGTTCAGTTCGGTTTCGGTTATTTCGGTTCGGTTTCGGTTTTCGGTTTTCGGTTAAAATGTCCAGGGCTAATTACAATGGAGCATTTGAATTGCGCTTGTACCAAATGGAACCTGGATGGACTTCACTGACCAAAGAGAAATTGATCCAAAGTTCTTAACTTCTTAGGAAATCAGAAACCAAACTTAATAAAACCAAACCGAACTGTAAATACCAAAATTTGACCAGTGAAAAAGTTTCTTGTTTTGGAATTGAGATAATGTGACCTCTCAAAGAAACTCTGAACCTAATGCAAAAGTATTGATTCCTCTTTCGGATATTTCTTTCCAACACTAATACGATAAAGCTTTTGTGTCTGAATTCTGATAAGTTGTCTGCATTGCAAAACAACAAAAGAAATCACACCAAACGATTGCTAATGTGCTAACTGCTAAGAATGTTTGTTCTGTTTCCTTGAATCCTCTTGAAAAAGTTTCAGATCAAATGGTAAGACCCAAAATAGCTAAACAGAAAATTCATTTTTTTGTCTGATTCGACAATGTTTCCACATGTGATAGATCTTTTACATACTTAACTAAACACACTAAACTAAACATCATAAAGCTTTGATAACCAAAGAAGCAAAAGAAATCACACCAAAGTTTGATATCTATTACATTGTTCTCTTGTTTCAGATCAGATAGTTTTGGACACGATTAGCAAACGCAGAAACTCCAATTTTCATCTGGTTTTCCAGTCTCTAATCTTTGCCAAAGTAATTTCCACCTTTTTCATACGTGCCTCTAGATTCAATGCTAGCTCATTTATTGCAAGCTCTTTCTGCTTCAATCTTTGATCAGCATCATCATCATCATCTTCTTTCTTATTGGATTTCTGCATTTCTCTATCTTCATGGAGCACCGACACTGCTTCCTTGGTTCCATCACCGACCATAGTTGTCTTCTTCTCTGCATTAGTTATATTTACATCAATCTCATCATCACAGCCACATACTTTTCTTGCATTTGGTGGTGACACAACAATGTCAACAACTCCTCCATTAGAACAAGGAGGATGATCTGAAGGGTTGTTTCCATAAGATGGGATCTGAACCATGATCTTCTCTGCTTGGCTTCCAGTTTCTTCTTCATCATTCTTTTGCTCTATGTCCTGTCGTGCTACACTTTCATCATTTCCAGAAACAAGCTTTTGAAAAATCCCTGGATCATTGGTATCCTCCTCAAACTTACTTCGTTTCTCCAGTGTTTCAGATTCATCAAGCTTTATATGCTTGTCTCCCAAATGCTCACTTTTCCTCTTCATTGAATCCTTCTGAAACACCTCACCAATTGACACTTCTCTTGAAGCTGATGGACCACAATTTACTATCTTGCCTGTCTTTATCTCTGATCTCACATTCGTCGTTGTTCTTAGATATCTAGACCTTTTGAAGTTTTCAGGAAACCCTTGTCCCAACTTTTGCAGCACTCTACTTAATGACAGTACCATAAGCTTCTCTGCTTGGCTTCCAGTTTCTTCTTCATCATTCTCCTCATTCCTTCTCTCTATTTCCTGTCGTGCTACACTTTCATCATTTCCAGAAGCAAGCTTTTGACAAATCCCTGAATCATTGTTATCTTCCTCAAAACTACTTCGTTTTCCCAGCGTTTCAGATTCATCAAGCTCTATCTGCTTCAATCTTTTATCATCATCATCATTTGGTCTCTGCACTTCTCCATCTCCATGGACCAAACACTGTACTTCCTTGGTTCCATCATCGACCATAGTCTTCTTCTCTGCATTTATTCCACTCACATAAACCCCATCACCACACCCACAGTTTTGTCTTGCCTCTGGTGGTGACACAACAATGTCAAATACTCCTACATTAGAACCAAGAGAAGGATCTGCAGTCACCTCTGCGTCGCTTCTAGTTTCTTCTTCAACATTCTCTTCACTCCTTGGCTCGATCTCTTGTGGTGCTACAGTTTCATCATCTCCAGAAGCAAACTTTTGAAAAATCCTCAAATCATTGTTATCCTCCTCATGTCTCCTTTTTCCACGTGATTCAGAATCATCTCCTCCAGTTTTTTTTCTCGATTTGATCAACTGAGCAATGGTAATATCATCATGACAATCCATACATTTCTCATCATCATCATCACGAGCTCGTTTGCGTCTCTTGTTTCTCAAATGCTCACTTGTCCTCTTCGCTAACTCCTTTTGAAACAACTCACTAAGTGGCACTTCTGTTGAAGCTGATGCACCACAATCACCAGTCTTGTATTTCTTGATCCCATATCCTATATGTTTCGCTATTCTACGCTTCCTACATCTTTTGAGTTTTGTAGGAAACCTTAATCCCGACTTCTGTAACACTTGACGCAACGGCAGTACCTTAGGAGATACATCATCGTTGTCGTAATGATCAGCTGTATTTCTTGTAGTAAAAGTTTTCGTCGACTCTGAAGAACCCAAAAATTCTGAGACTGATTTTAGCCACCAGTCTCGGTATCTTGCAGTAACAGAAGTTTTAGCGAGACGAGAAGGCACATATAGTTTCAGATCATCAAGAGACCTGTTGTAATCATCCCATGCCTCCTGTTCTGTGAAGTAACTTCACTGAAGTTACTGTGATGATTTGATTAACCAAACCAGGAAGATCTTGACTAAACCCGAATTGCATTGCCACTCGATTCGGATAGTAACCCTCTACGAAACCAATCCCAACAAGCTGAGAACTCCTCACACATCGAGCAAATGAAGCAAAGTCATCGCCAAGACTGTCATCAACAGTCACCCACTTAGCTTTTTTAAGGTAAAACCCCAGAGGGTTCCAATTCTCTAAAGGTTTACTGTATGGCCGCCAGTCAAAATCATCAAAACTCAGACACTCCTTCTCATCTCTCTGCTTTAAACATTCCCATTGAGCAATTCTCGGTTCACCCTTTCTTATCTCTCTAGCTTGTGGTCTAATGTTTCTGAATCTCTCCCACGCCCAAACTTGGACCAACTTAAACAGCGATTTGAGACAGAGATACTGAGTAGACTTTTCTCTAGCAAAAGCTTGAATTTGACCCAAATCTCTGTGTAGACTCGCTAGAACAGCAGGAGCAAAAGCAATCCTTTCACCTCTAGCTAAACGAACAGCAAGTGGGAACACATGTTTCGAAATGGAGCGACGAGAATTATGTGGAAACACCAAATGCGAAAGCCACATCGCAAGAAAAGCTTCATGCTCCAAGGAGTCATCTCTATCTCTGAAACTCAAAACCCATTTTACTGAACTCACGAGTTTATATTTGTTCATATTCTCTCTGATCTTTGCCCTTACTTTGCTCAGTTTCTCTACGGAGTCTCTCATCTCTGAGCTTTCTAAAGGGGCGAAAACAGGAGAACCCAAAACAGAAAACCCTAGAAGCACCATCACATCCTCGAGCGTTATCGTTGCTTCACCCCATGGGAAGACGAATGATTTGGTCTCTGGACACCATTTCTCAACAAGAGCTAAAATCAGAGACTCATCTTCAACGATTTTGTAAGTCGATGCCTTGATTGCCTCAAAAATCCCAGCTTTTCTCCAAGTGGGTTCATGCAAAGCTTCCATTTTTCTAGCCCATGATCTGAATTCACTGTTCATAGACCTAAACCCAGCGAAAGAGATCCTAGAAAATGAGGCTTTTAGATCTGATGAAGAAACAGAGGGACTGTTACGAGGAAGCTCGGCTACAGGACCATCAATGGAAGTAACGTAAGGTCTTAGAAAATGGGTTTTCATCAAACAAGGATCTTTGTGCTTTTCTGCACTCGAATTCGGATCCATCTGGAGAAGAAGATGATGAAAAAAAAATTCTCTCTTTTTCTTTTTACCTGATCTTCAGAGACATAGAAGAAAATCAAAAGTTATTTGGGAATTTGACTCAGAAAAGTTTCGTAAAGCTAGGAATGCTCACGGTCAGACTCTTTGCGTGATTCAGTTGAACGAAACAAAATAAATAAATCAAAAGTTATTTTTTTTTTAATTTGTTATATATAAAGTTTTGAATTTTAACAGTTCAACCACAAAAATTGCAGGTACTGTAGCTAAAGGATCAGTTTGTGAATACGGTGTAACAATATTTTAAGTTTTCTTTTTGGTTGTTTAACGTTCGAAATTTGACAGTGATAGCAGAAACATTTGTTCAATGCCACTCTTTGATTGCGTACCATCGTAAGTGAGTTCCAAGAAAACACACATGCATTTTACACAATCATGGTAAAAGTAACAAATGCAGCTTTTGCCCATGACCTGAACTAGCACCCAGTTGACCAAAAAAGGAAACCTAAAAGGAATTACCTCAAAAACAAAACCTAATTAGAGTTTCAGTTATTGTGTTGATCCGAGTATCCTCCATATGTTGTCGAGGTTAGTCGTAAAATCCTATTTGTTGATGACATATTATCCTAAAACTGATCTCTTTAACCTTCTCTTTTGTGTTTCCATGTTAACAACCCTCTTAAGCTTTTCTATATATAGACAGTTTCTCTTCTACTTCCTTCTTTTTCAGTCTTTACCTTTCTGCAACATTGAAAGATGTAACAAACACAAGATCGAAATGAAGAGTTAGCAAAAAAACCAACACTTTATAGGATTTTTAGTTTGCTTCATGGCGAAATTGCTCACCTTTCAATCACACACTCGTTTCTTTCTGCCAATGGTGAGCCTGAAACATCAAGAATGGTTTTGGTTTAGAGAATTTGCAATTTTGTTATGAGATGATGTCTGAATTAGGGAGATTTTGAAGATATACCCGTTGCTAGGCTGATTGATCTGATGAGGCTGCCTTATTTTGCCCGGTATCAGACTCAATTTGGCGGGTTTCGTCAGACTTTTTGGGGGAACCAAACAAGCTATCAGGAAGATTATTCTCCAGACTCGTCTCTTGCCTTGAGAAATATCAAATAAAAACCGTATGTAATAAGAACTAAAGTAGCTTATTTGGGTTACTGGAGCCTTATCACTCATATTTACCCGTTGTAGTGATCGTTACTGTAGCCACGTTCCTCGTTGCTGTTTGCTACTAGCTGAAGATGGCTTTCGCCTCTATCGTTATCACCTGCTAAGGAAGGATCATCAATAAAGGCCAAGAAAAGAAAGCTTAAATAAATGTAGAGCCAACAACAACAACCTTCAGTGATTTCTTCCATGTTGCTTTCTGGTCGAAAGAGAAGACTATGGTTGAGCCGAGGCGGGAAATGAGCAGGAGAGCCGATAGAAAGACTACGCTGGAGATGGCGAATAGATCCATTCTCCCTCTCAGGCAATTGCAGAGTCAAGAACCTTCTTCTTTGGAGTTCTACTTCTATGGCATGTTGTAAATCAGCTTGCTGCTCGGCTTTTCTTCTCATCATCTCCTGTGTGTTGTTTGAGAACATCCTTGGTCCTGGTAACGAAAAGACAAATGAAGGGTTACTATCTCAGTAAGAAAGAAACAACTAAACACGTTTCTCAACTCAATCGAAACTAACCCAAGTGACATTCGTATAGATCCATTCCAGAAGGACTTGAAGATGGAGAATAGTTCCCTCTCTCTATCAACTGTTGCAGTTGCTGCTGTTGCCTCTTGCTATTGTTTCACCAAACTGTAATAAGTAAAGGAGCCGAAAAAAAAAAAAAAACCTGAACAAAGAAAGGGATCAAGCATTGGTACATTACTTTTGAAGGATTTTTCCTTTCTCCTTGTAGGGTTTAACGAGCACGCGTGAGTCACAGATGAAATGAGGGTTTCCTCGAGCCAATATGGTTCTCACAGTGTCAGCATTAGTGAAAGTAACAAACCCATACATCCTTTGCTGCTGATATGGGATCCTCACATCATCCACGGTTCCAAAAGTGCTACACATTCAAGAAGAAACCATCACTATCAAAACAGACAAGAAACATTGACAACCCGATTCTCTCACTACACATATAATAATATCCTAAATTACCTGAAATAAGAGGAGACGTCTGCATCTGTGAAGGAGCTTTCAGATGGAAATGTCAAGTAAATCTGTCTAGAGACTGAATCATCTCTTTCGTGCCTGCGTGGACTATAACAGTAACCACCTTCTTCTCCAAACTGTCCTGGTCCTTGTCTGCAAGAAACAGACAATCCGTCGTAAGAAAAAACAAACCCCCAGTGCTCAAAAGTCAAAACCTCTTCACACAAAACTTGTGTTTCACCAAATGCTACACTACTTCTTGTAAAGTCAGAGCCTTTTACTAACAAAACAAAGAAAGCCCAAAAAATTCAGACTTCACCTTTGCGCGTTCCGCTTTTGCAAGAGGAAATTAATGTCTTTTTCTTGCGCCATGAACTGAGCAGCAGCCGCCATTCTCTGTTGCTGAGCTAGCTTCATCCTCATCATCTCCTCTCTCTGTAAGGAAACGTAACCCCTCTCACCACCAGAAGAACCGAAATCATCAACTAAACCGGACTGTGGAAACCGATAACCGGCTCCTCCTCCAAACCCTGGTTCCTCTGGTTCGGGACAAGCGTCGTTTGCAGAGAAACTCCTCTTGTGCAGACTAGCAAATGGATCCTCGTTGTTGAGAAACGAAAAGTGATTACTCAGTTGCTGCTCGTCGACGAAGTCTCCGGAAGAAGAGGCGAAAAGGGATGAACCGTCGCGAAATGGGCCAGAATCGAAGTTAGGGTTAGTGCTGAGAGTTCCCGAAGTTAAGGAAGGAGACAAAGGGTTAGGGTTTCTTGAGAAGTCCAAAAACCCATTCCTTGGAGAAGACTGAGACAATGGCTGGTGATGGATGTTGATGGGTCTCGAGAGAGGGTTTCGTGCGAAACCGTTGGAGGAAAGACCCAAATCGGATATGGCTTTTCGACAGAAAGTCTGTAAGAGAGTGTCTGGGCCAAAAGCAATACGAATCAAATCTCTTTGTTCCATGTCTTGCAATAGAAAATAGCCAATGATTTTGGGAGCGTTCTCTGGTTCTAAAGTTCTGATCTTTTTAAAGATTATGGAAGTCGGGTCGTCGGGATCCATGGCCGGAAAATTTTGTTTCTGTTTTTCTCAGAGAAGATGGTGGTGAAGAAGACAGAAGAAGAAAACAGAAAGCCTCTTTGCTTTGTCTCTGAGAATGGGTGTGAGAGTAAATTGGGTCTTTTTTTTTATTCGGTTTGCGTTAAATCATAAATGTATGTTTCCTTTTGGAAATCTGGTTATGAATTTCGTCTTTGTAAAAAGCATTTAGAAATTTTAAAAAAATTTAAACAAAAAAGATGCGAACCTTTTTCCGTTTATTGTTCTCATTTTTTTGGGGTTTTGTTTTGTTATTATCCATTTTAGGGTTTTGAAGTTAATAAAGAGCGGGATTAGAGTGAAAACAAATATATTTTTGTCTGATTTTTTGGTGAGTTACCAAACAAGTGTTGATTTCGAATTTTCGACGACCATTGATAGGTAGGTGGTATCAACGCTTTTCCCCCTTTTCTTGGATAAAGTAGCTTTCCAAGTTTTTGTGTTTACAGAAATTGTGTTGTCTATTTTTTTTTTCAATTAGAAGTTGTGTTGTTTAACATGTTCTTTAGTAGAGACTATTCTTTTACCATTGTTTCTTTTTTTTTATGACATTTTGTTCACTACTATAGCATTTTTCTCTCTTTACATAAAACATCAACTGTAAAAGTCTTCTATAAATAACAATGAAAATAAATAATAAAAATAGTCAATATGTATTTATCATCACAAGAATATACAAAAAAAAATCACAAGAATATACTACTATCTAAGATTATTAAACAACAAACTAAAAAAACTACGAAGTTTTAACGAATTTCTAATAAATGTAATATAAATTAGAGATAATTGCCTGTCAAGTGACCTTTTGTAAAAGTATTAACAAAAAAACACACCTCCATGTATAAAGTGACATTTTCACCAAAATCTTATCCAACTTGACTTTTTTGCCCTTATGCTTCCTTCCTCTAACGAGAAAGAGAGAGAGAGAGAGAGAGAGATTTTGTTGAGATTGGATTTTCGAAAAAAAGATTAAGAGAGATATTGTTCCACATTTGGGAAAAAAATCTGGGTTTGGATTTTCTTTTGTATTAGAGAGAGAGAGAGATTGGGGGAGAGAAAGAGAGAGAGAGGGTTTGAGAGAGAGAGAGATCGGGGGAGAGAAAGAGAGAAAGATAAAGAGAGAGAGAGAGAGAGAGAGAGAGAGAGAGAGCGAGGGTTTGAGAGAGAGAGAGAGAAAAAAAGAGAGAGAGAGAGAAAGAGAGAGAGAGGAGAGAGATCGGACAGAGAGACAGAGAGAGAGAAGAAGAAGCTTCCCAGGATGGTCATGGACGAACACGAAGAAGAAGAAGCTTTCAGATCCGTACATCAATAAATGTGCAACCACAAATACATGTCCCAAACATACCGAAGGTCATGGTCGAACAATGGTTATTAAATGAAAAGCTTTATCCTTCTCACTTATCATACAGACTTATCGTGTTCGAACACGAAGAATACAACAAAACGCATTTAATCATACAGATTTATTGTGTTCGAACACGTAAATTTATAAATACATCAAACCTAACTGAGAGAGACATTCATTGGTCGTCCATGATAACGTCTTATATTTAATGTTACAACCACACACATAGCTTACAATGTACATCCACACTTGAACTTCAGATGTTCAAATGTTCGACCACACACATTCGAACAATATCCTTCTACAGTTAAACCCTACGTCAATCCACGTCCACACTTACGGGGTATTTCGGTGTATACGTATCAAAAGCCAATGTTCATCCATTACTGTTTCGACACCCTCAATTCGTCGATGTTCCATCCCCACTTCTCCTGCCCTGTACGTCCACGAAACTGCAATTCGTCTATTCTATCAAATTTCAAAATCGGAACTAATCTCAATTATGTGTTCGTCCACGATTAAATCATCTTCTTCCTTTTAATCTCTTCCCCAGATCTGAAATACAGATCTCTATCTGTAAAACAACACAGCCATCCACTATTTGAAGAGATTGAGAGGGAGAGAAACCTTTAGAGAGAGAGAGAGCGAGAGGGAGAGAGAGAGAGCGAGAGGGAGAGAGACAGAGGGAGAGAGAGAGAGAGAGAGAGAGAGAGAGTAAAAGAGAGAGAGATAGAGCGAGAGAGAGAGAGCGTGAGAGTGAGAAATAAGGGCAGAATTGGTAATTCATCAACTTTAAGTCACCCTAGCACGCTGGGTCACTTATTTTGAAACATAAGTTTGCTAGATCCTCTTTATGGTAAGTCTCTGTATAAATTATTTAGATTTCAAATTAATATACTACTAGTAATTACTCTGCAATTGTGCGGGACAATATATTTTTTATTTATAATTTGGTTTTAAAACAGTTATTTTATTTTTTTTGCACAGAAAACACTCTTGTTTGTATTTATAATCTATTCATAAATTTGCTATAAATATTTTCTTTCTTTGTTTGTATTTAGAGGAGATTTTTTCAACTGAGTACGTGTACATAAATGACATAGTCTTACGAAATCTTTTAGTTACTTAATGCTGATTTTCGTAGTTAATAAAAATGCATATTCAATATGTTAGGATTTTGTTGATATCTATTATTCAAACGAATTCAATGCAAATAAAGAATATGCTAATATCCAAACTTTATAAACATCAAGTTTTAAGTGATATCCTATTATTAGGATTTTGTAAAATGCAAATAAAGAATATGATAATATTTTGTTTTAAGTGATATTTAGATCCGAGTAGTTTTAAATGGATAATTAAAGATCTTAACAAATTTTTGGAAGTTAGTATATTCATATTTAATTTAATTAAAGATCTTAACCATTTGTTTAGAATTTACTAAGTTAGTATATTGTAATGGCTAGCCGAGTTTTATGAGTATTTTATTTTATCTGTTTTTAATTTAACATGTACAAATTGATATTTACATTCAATTTTGCCCAAAATTTTGGAAAGTAATATTTTGTTTTCTTGTTTCTACTTCGTGCAGATTTTCTGTATCAAGTTGTTGGACGAAAAATATATATCTAAAAAAGGTAAATCATTTTTATTTAATAGATCAAACCAATGGAATTATCTCGGTTTGATTTAAGTGACTTAAATCGGTTTATTGAGTTGACTCAGTATTTTTTTTCTTTTTTTGAAATGTTAAATTGATTTATCAACAAAAGAAAAAAATTTACAATCTCATGGCCTTCAAACATTATAGACCAAGAGAGCTAGCAAAAATAAACACAAAAAGATTTGAGTTTAAAAAAAAAAACTCTGTTTTTAAAAGAAGAGACAGAGCCAGAGCCGTGCCTAACGTGTACTGTGTTAAAAAAGGCTTTAGCCTTAGGTCCCCAATAAATATAATAATTTTGGGGCCCTCAATTCTGTAAAGTTTCATATAGTCTAGTGGCTGAGAGAGTAGGTTTTAGACTAACATGTGCCGGATTCAAGTCTTTCAAATCCAGATTTATTTTATTTTATAGAATTAAGTTTTTTAAAGACAAAAATTTATATAATAAATGTCATTATTTTAAATTTTGCCTTGGGTCTCTCCAAACCTAGGCACGACACTGGACAGAGCATAACAGAGCAATTACAAGAGAGCATAAACTGAGTCCGAGATTCAGATGGAGAGATGGACAGCTTCAGTCCAACGTTGACGGAGTTTGTCATCTTCATCCGAACCATGACTCAGTATTTTCAAGTCCGTTATAACCCTTGCTAAACTTATTACCAAACATATTTTTTCTAGTAAAGTTAGTGGCATGGTTCGTAAATATTATATTTTTTAGTGTTTTTAAAAATCTACTTCTCAAATAATAAAAGTGGAATAATTCGTAAATCTTTTTGAATGTTCTTAAAAACATAATATATATGGTAAAAATCTACTAGATTCTTTGCAGATAATTGACAAGTACCAAAATATCTATCAAAATTTGTAGAAAATTTTACAAATTCTTACAAATCTCCATGTAACACTAAAAAAAAAAACTTTATTTATTGAAATGCATTTTAGTCAAATTAGTTCCACTATTCTATACCATAGTAAATCAAATCAAATAGAAAACCACATATAGTACTCTAGATTCTTTAAATTTTTAGAAAATGAAATATTACTCAACATTAGTTAAAAAATAATATTCATAAAATATTTATTATTTTCTGTTACTTAACAGGAAAACTATTTGTGACAAAAAAAATGAAAAACCACATAATAATAGTTGAAAGTCATCAAATATTTATAACTAGATATTAAATTTTAAATTTGAGATATTATGCTATCCAACAAATATATATAAAAAATTATTTTTAATTGTCAGTTTTATAAAAAAGGTATATGATATGATATGTATGCATTGCATCTTTTTGTCTTTTAACCCAAAGTTTTACTAAAATTATAAGTTTAAGAAAAAAGAAGAGGAAAATGTTGTGGAGTCTACAATGTTTACTAGGGGATCAATGGCTCATCAACGATGCCCATCATCATTAAAGAAAATTTTGTCAGACATCTCTTCTTTTCCCCGTCATACCAAAACCCGCGCGTGACATTAATTTCCTCAGTTAATACGGGCTTCAGTCCTTAGATCCTAGCCGTCAAAATGATTTTTAAATGTTTATGTTAACGGCGTTACGATGACACGTGTGCTGTCAACTATAGTTGTTGCAGTCCATTGACCGGATTTTGTAGTATTATCTACCCAACAGAATCAGACAATAAATGTTTGTCAAATTAATGTTCTTCCTTAACTGTTACTGTTAGAGAGAAATGACGAATGACCTACCTTTTGTTAAAAAGACTCAAGTTGTGAATTGAATGTTCTGTGTATATTATTATGAGGACCAAAGGTCTCTTTATATAGTGGTTACACCAGGTAGAGAAAAGATAATTATCCTTTTACTACTCATAACAAGAAAATGAAATATTCCATAAACCTATTCCTTGTCTATAAAGGAAAACATCTAATTATGCTAAGGACTGGTTATGTTAATAACCTCTATATGGATCGGTCAATATTGAGTTCATTAAACCAAACGGTTCATAACACTCCCCCTTGGACGAAATGACCGAACCCGATGCAACCAAGGATCTTTGTAATACGCTTGGGGATGCTGCCTCATTAAAACCTCACAAAAGAAAAACTCAGTGGGACAAAACCAAGGTTCGAGATTTCGCTACGCGCTATACGTACGGTCGATAAGGGCCTAGCGAGTTATCAATTACTCCGGGATTATTGGGGGATTACTCGGGGAGTAATTTTAAAACATTTTATTATAATTTTGTTTATAAATTTGTTTTGGTAAACAATATTGATAGAATAACATGATTTAATGAGTAGAAAACTATTAAAAATCATGAGATAAGTGTTCGAGTGATTTTGTTTTCATTTTTCTACCACTCTAACTACTTCATCTTCATCTTTTACATATTTTTTAGTCAAATTTCTTTTTTTATTTTGTTATTTAGAATAAAATATAACAAATTTGTCAAATTATTATCGATTTAAGTGATTTATATTGACTTAGTTATCATATTTATACGTCATTTTTCCCAATTATATGATTTAGACAAATAAAACACGAGTCACTGTATAATGTAGCTGTATAACTCAACTCGTTACGCTCCACCACTGAGTAGCGTATTCTCGGACGTATACTCGGCTAGGCGGGGGAGTTTTTGAACACTGGACAAAACCTTAGTGAGGAAAGAGTACAGCACGTATTACTCCCCCTGATTTAGACATCCCTATAAGTCCTTTAACTGACGCATGCTAATTTGGTACATCAACTTCTTGAGCGTGGAAGTAGGGAGCGACTTCGTGAAAAGGTCAGCCGAGTTTTCACTTGAACGGACTTGGAGCACTTGTATTTCTCCAGCCTTCTGGAGATCGTGAGTGAAAAAGAACTTCGGCAGAATGTGCTTCGTCCGGTCTCCCTTGATGTATCCATCCTTCAGTTGAGCTATGCACGCAGCATTGTCCTCATGAAGTACGGTCAGTTCGTCCTTTCCATCTGTCATCCCACAATCTCGCCTTATGTGCTGAGTCATCGATTTCAACCAAACACATTCACGGCTGGCTTCATGAATCCCCAAAATCTCTGCGTGATTTGATGATGTGGCCGTGAGCGTCTGCTTCATGGATCGCCATGAAATTGCGGTTCCTCCGTGAGTGAACACATACCCTGTCTGAGATCGTCCATTATGTGGATCCGATAGATAACCTGCATCAGCAAAACCAACTAAACCTTTGTTGTTATGGTAAGTGTAAAATAGACCCATGTCCTTCGTTCCTTGTAGGTAACGAAGTATATGTTTACTCCCGTTCCAGTACCTCTGGGTCGGACAAGAACTAAATCTTGATAGGAGGTTCACGGCGAAACAGATGTCTGGTCTAGTATGACTAGCCAAATATAATAACGCTCCTATGGCACTGAGATATGGCACTTTGGGACCAAGGACTTCTTCATCCTTTCTTTTCGGACCGAATGGATCACTGTCCAATGCAAGGCTTCTCACAACCATTGGGCTACTCAATGGGTGGGCCTGGTCCATATTAAATCTCTTGAGTACCTTTTCTGTATATGCCATTTGATGCACAAGGATTCCATTATTTACGTACTCAAGCTGTATTCCCAAACATAACTTAGTTTTTCCTAAGTCTTTCATTTCAAATTCGGCCTTTAAATATTCAACTGTTTGGGCGATCTCTCCAGAGGTTCCGAGGATGTTCAAATCATTCACGTATACTGCTATAATCACAAATCCTTTGTTTGCAAACTTCTTTATAAAGATACACGAACTGATGGGATCATTTTTATATCTGGATTTAATCAGGTACTCGCTTAAATGATTGTACCACATGCGCCCACTCTGTTTCAGTCCGTATAAGGATTTGGTTAGCCTAATGCAGTGTTCTTCTCGAGAACTTTTCTTATCTTTGAGCTCAATACCCTCTGGTAATCGCATATAAATCTCATTATCCAGTGGACCATATAAATAGGTGGTTACTACATCCATTAACCGTAAATCCAATTTTTCTCTTATGGCCAGACTTATCAGGAATCGGAATGTCGTTGCATCCACCACAGGGGAGTATGTCTCCTCATAATCGATTCCTGGTCTTTGTGAGAATCCTTGTACCACAAGCCGTGCTTTGTGTCGAACAATCTCTCCTTGTTCGTTTCTCTTCTTCACAAAGACCTATTTATGTCCAACTGGGATTATATCTCGAGGTGTCCGAATTATGGGACCAGAAATGTCTCTCTTCTTTTAAAGAGTTTAACTCCACGTCTTTTAAGCCAGTATAATCGGCGAGTGCACTCTAAAATGGACGTGGGTTCTAGATCCTCATTCATTACATCAAGGGCTACATTGCATGCAAATATTTCATCGATGTCGACATCTTTTCTGTTCCATTGGATTCCAGACTTAACAAAATTTATCGAGATCTCATTGTTATTTTGAACTTCAGGACCATGATGCTCGGCCTCCCGAGCTTCATTTTGTGGTACCTTAGGCTCATCTGTGTCCGGACCATCCTCTATCTCCTCGGTCTGAATTTCAGCACCTTTCTTTA
Source organism: Isatis tinctoria (assembly GCA_010577795.1). Lineage (NCBI taxonomy): Eukaryota > Viridiplantae > Streptophyta > Magnoliopsida > Brassicales > Brassicaceae > Isatis > Isatis tinctoria. The sequence goes on along the minus strand of CM021244.1, from coordinate 34,645,162 downwards.
ATTTCCGAGGAGTCTTATCTTTGGAACCAATAGGTCTCCCACGTTTCAAACGGGGTCTAGACTCTGTAGCCACTTGCGGTCCATCATGGACATCAATTCGTATAGGTGCATTCACGGCTGGTATATACGATTTAGTTACTCTCTGCGGGTCAGCAAAGGAATCTGGCAATTGTATAGCTAGCTTTTGCATATGAATAATCTTTTGGACTTCCAAGTCACTTTCTTGGGTCCGAGGATCTTGCCAATTTAAGGATGTATGATTCCATGAGAGTTCTTTTACCAGCCGGTTCTCACTACCTACTGTTGGAAAAACGGACTCATCGAAATGACAATCCGCGTACCTGGCCTTAAACAAATCACCGGTAGTTGGCTCTAGGTACTTTATGATCGTGGGTGAATCATATCCAACATATATTCCCATCCTCTCTGAGGTCCCATCTTAGTTCTCTGTGGTGGAGCAATCGGTACATAAACTGAACAACCGAATATTTTAAGATGGGATATGTCTGGCTCTTGACCCGTAATTAATTGGGAGGGGGAATATTCATGGTCACTTGATGGCCTGATACAGATTAATTCTATGGCATGTAAGACTGTGTGTCCCCAGGCTGATACTGGAAGCTTTGACCTCATGAGTAATGGTCTAGCGATCAGCTGTATGCGTTTGATGAGAGATTCGGCCAAGCCGTTTTGTGTGTGTACATGTGCCACGGAGTGTTACACACTTGCCCCCATGGACATACAGTAATCATCAAAGGCTCTGGAGGTAAACTCACCCGCATTATCCATACGGATGGTTTTTAAAGGAAAGTCTGGAAAGTGTGCCCTTAGGTGAATTATCTGCGCAAGGAGTCTTGCAAATGCCAAGTTCCGTGTTGACAATAAGCATACATGTGACCATCGTGTAGATGCGTCAGTGAGGACCATGAAATATCGAAACGTCCCACAAGGTGAATGGATTGGTCCGCATATGTCTCCTTGAATTCTTTCCAGGAAATTTATCATTTCCTTAGTCACTTTTACTGGTGACGGCCTTACAATCAATTTACCTTGTGAACACGAAGGACAAGTTTGAATTTTCAGGATCACTCTCCTTTCTTTCAAGGCGTGTTATCTCGTGTTTAATATCAATTTCCGCATCATTACTGACCCGGGATGTGCCAGCCGGTCATGCCATAAAGTGAACATATCCGTAAAAGTTTTGTTTACGGTGGCATTGGCTTCTATCATACTGATTTTTATATAGTATAACCCCTAGCTATAGCAGGTATAGTCTCAAGGACTTTCTTTTGGCCTTGGGCGATTTTAACTATCTGGAGAAATTCTCTGTTTCCTCCGCCCATTGTTTCCACATGAAAACCATTCAGACGAATGTCTTTAAAACTCAATAAGTTTCGATTTGAGCTTGGTGAAAACAATGCATCAGGGATTTCTAGATGCGTGCCTTTAGGCATTAAAACGTTGGCCTGGCCGTAGCCTTCTATAAGGCCGGCCGGTCCTGCTATAGTACTTACGTTTCCCTTTTTGAGTGTAAGATTTATGAAGTATCTTTTATCTTTTAGAATCGTGTGGCTTGACCCACTATCCACCACAAATTCATCCATACTTCATAAAGCAGGAGTTTATGTCTTAAAAAACCTTAATATTATAAACACCAAAGAAATGAAATTCAAAGACATAAAATCCAACACAAATAAAAGCAACATGAAATAGAAAAACTTAAAATTTCGGATTCACTTAGTCAATTATGGAACTGCCTTCACAGTCCGAGGTTTCTTCCTCATCATTTGTCCTGGGGTTATCCATCTCATTGCACCGTTCGAATAATTCATCACATCTTTTGATGAGTTCTTTGGTTGCAAGCCCTCTTCTGAGGTATTGGTAAAGATCGTGATATTTTGTGAAACTTTCTGCCTTGAGCCTTAAGATTTTATCTCGCGGATTGAGTGTGGCGATGGTCCTTTCCAAAAGGTCTTCATCTGTCACCACTTCGCCACATAGCCTGAGGCCATAAACGATTTTCATAAGGGTAAAGTGATACTCATCCGCGTTTTCACAATCTTTAAAACCGAGAGTCGCCCATCCTTCCAGGGCGTCTTTCCATAATATCATTGAGAACCGTTCACCCAACTTGGTCCAAAGAACAAATGGATCCTTAATATCTTGGTTCTCATCTCTCAGGTTTTCATGGAGATGGAAGCGCATAATTGTTATGGCTCTTTCCCTTTGGCTTTTTATTTCATGATTATCTTTGTAGATGCATCTTCCGAGTCCTCTGTCCTGTAGAGCAAGTCCTCTGTCCTGTAGAGCAAGTCTAGTGCTCAATGACCATTCTAGGAATTCATCTCCGGAGAGACTTAGGACCGGGTAATCTGAGGTGTGCTTAGACATCTGAAAATATCCAATAATTTTCAGTTAGGACCTTTTAAAATATGATCCGGACCTTAGGAGTATGGCCGGTCATGCATCAGATTTTCACTTAGGACTTTTTTAATAAAATCCGGACCTTAGGAATATGGCCGGTAATGTTTATCCGATTTTAAGCTTTACAATCAATCAAGCAATTTATGCAATCAAACAATAGGGCCGATTTTATTTAATGGTTTATGCACTTGGAATTTTCTATTTTTAATTTAATCCTTAATTAAAAGTTAATCCTTGACTTTTAAGAAAAGGAAAAACAATTAAAAAGATAATTCCTTAAAGGGAAAAATGATATTTCTAAAACTTTCCTTTTTCCTAAAAGGAATGGATTAGGGATTTCCTATTTGGATTATGATTAGGGCAAATCGATTTCAACCTTCTTTTCTATATGGCCGATTTCCATTAATGATTAAACAAGGTGATCTAACAACCTAACTCATGAAACAAGTAATCCAAATTCGATTTTCATGATTAAACAACCTTAAGCATGCGATTTATATATGAGCCAAATTCGATTTTAATGAATGATGCAAACAAGCTCTTATGCGATTTTAAACAAGTAAACAAGCAGGCTAAGGAACCAAATTTAATCATGCAATAATCGATTTCAACAAGCAAGCAAGCAAATATTCAAGCAATCCGATTTTAAAGGTTTCATATAGCTTAGTTCAAATTCGATTCTTAGGGTTTAAGCAAGATCAAACAAGTTTAAACAAGCAAATCGATTTTAGGTCATATCCTTAGCTTAGGTTCAAGTTCAGATATTGGTTTAAACATGAACAAACAAGTTCTAGAGAGAGATTGATTTTAGGGTTTCTTATTCTTCTTAGTCCAATTCGATTTGCTCTTATTTAACTTAGGGTTTTACCTTGATCTTCTTTGGGGTTGAATTGGAATGGACCGGGAGCTAATAGACCTCGGTAACTCAAGCTGAAATCGGATCTCCTTGGTTTATTTGGTAGATCGTCGTGCACTGTATGCGTGCGTGAGAGCGCGTCCGATGTCGGATCGACAAGCGGTTTTCACCGGTAGATTCGTCTCGTCGAGGGCTTCGATTTGATATCTAGATCGCCTTCTAGTTCCTCACGGTTTGAAAGATATGACTCTTTAAAGTTTCGGCGGCTGCTGAGGGTCTCTAGGGCTATCGTGCTGATAACGTGTTGTGAACTGAATGTTTTGTGTATATTATTATGAGGACCAAAAGTCTCTTTATATAGTGGTTACACTAGGTAGAGAAAAGATAATTATCCTTTTACTACTCATAACAAGAAAAAGAAATATTTCATAAACCTATTTCTTGTCTTTAAAGAAAAACATCTAATTATGCTAAGGACTGATTATGTTAATAATCTCTATATGGATCGATCTATATTGAGTCCATTAAACCAAACGGTTCATAACATCAAGAAGTTTTTTCTTTGTTTCTCGGTTCTCAAACTCTATTTCTTTTGAAAAAGAAATGTTATTCATAAAACCAGGTCGAACAAATGTAGGGAATTTTTTAAAAAATGTATTTCGAGATTTACTTGTTAAGATATTTTGCTGAGTAAAAATTAGAAAGCAACTTTGTCCAACTGGAATGATTGAATGTAAACGGATAAAAACCATCAAAGACATGGACCAGTAGTACCTATTGTAGATACCAAAATACTATATGATGTAGTGTCTTGATTCTTAAGTGATAAAATAATCTGACACCATCGATACAAGAAAAATAATTGGACATGATGAAAGCTTAAAAAAGGTATGCCATGATTCAATCTCGAGTGGTATCTTTATTATAATTATTATTGCTTTTCTAATCTTTGATAAAAGGTTTAGGTATATTCCTTTGTTTTTCCTAAGAAAAATTAAGATAGATTAATGTCTGTAATAAAATGTGTTTGTTGTTGGAACTTGGAACTAATCTCTATTTTATTAGGTACTAATGCTTCAACTCATGACATTCAACCCAAATAGTAATAGTAATTACATCAGCGATAAATAACGTTACAAACATCTCCTTTTGTATGTAATTTATATATGAGAAATTGAGAATGACTGATTGAGATAAATAATGTAGCAATGAAAAGAGGAGTTTTTAAACAAAGGCTTCGCAGCCTGTTTAATACCTAAAGCCCAAGGTTAGCTTAAGAGGCTGAACCATAAGCGTGAAAAGCCCTAAAAGGCCCATAAAAGGCCCAATAAACATTTCTATAAACCATTGACAGAAATATCTACACCGTCCCTAAACGAAGGAAGGAAACAAACACAAAGAGTTTGTGGCTGTTAGTAGAAAAAAGAAAACACGGGAAGAGAGATTCGATCGGCATCGACGACGACGGCGGCGGCGGAAGTTATGGCGAACATAGATGCTGAAGCAGTTGATTTCGAGCCAGAGGAGGATGACCTTATGGACGAAGATGGTGCTGCAGCTGAGGCCGCTGACGTTTCCCCACGCGCTGGGAATCTGAGGCTTAAGTCGACTATCGCCGGAGCAAATGGCGATTCAGCTCAGAGGAAGACCAAAGGACGAGGGTTTCGCGAGGAGAAAGATTCCGATCGCCAGCGCCGTCTTTCCTCGCGTGATTTCGAATCACTCGGTTCCGACGGCGGTCCTGGCCCTCAGCGATGTAAATTTGTTCTCTCCCACTTTTTGCTCTTTCTAGTTTAAATTTTCTAATGTGAGCTTTAGAGATCCTTTTGCGTCGTTCATTGATATGTGTTAGCGATTTGTTCTAGGGTTTCTTAAGTACCCCTGTGGCTGAGATTCGATTTTGACCTAGAAATTTTTGTTTATCAGATTTCTCTAGAATTAGTTTGGAAACACGTCTTTAGCGAACTTGAACCGTATGACTTAACTTAGTTTCTGCGAGAGCTAAGAAAAAGTGTACAGTGTGACTTTTGTGTTATACAACTGTTGCGGATGATTTGTTGTGTGGTTTTTATGTGTAGCCATCGAGGGGTGGATTATTTTGGTAACCGGAGTTCATGAGGAGGCACAAGAGGATGATATATCGAACGCTTTTGGTGATTTTGGGGAGATTAAGAGTTTACATCTCAATCTCGATCGCCGTACTGGTTTTGTCAAGGTATGGAGGAGTTTTCTCCTTTTGTTCCTTGTGGCTCTTGATAGTTTGTTCAGTGTTTGCTGTTTAACAAAGCTAATTTCTTTTTGATATGTTAGATTTTAGTGAAACTATGTAGAGTGCAATACTGTTTTGTACCAGATGATACACCTCTTTGACATACTTTTCTTGTGTTAATCAACGTAATGCTAAGTATCTGAAAATGAAAAAAGAAAGAAGTCATTTTTGCAATGATAGACTACGGTTACTATAGATATAATAGATGTAATATTTCTGTATCTCCTCTGTGCTTTTCAATGTCTCGATGAGTATCAGAAATAAAGAGCTGAAATGATTTTCCGTGGTTCAGAATGGGAGTTTATGAGTCCATTTTTTCTCTTTAGTTTTTTTTTTAATGGAAGTTGTAGTTATTCTGCCCACTTCGTTTTGTTTTCTTTTTTTAGGGCTATGCCTTGATAGAATATGAGAAGAGTGAAGAAGCACAGAATGCTATCAAAGCAATGAATGGTGCTGAGCTTCTTACGCAGAATGTCAGCGTTGACTGGGCCTTCAGCAATGGACCCAATGCTGGATCTTACAGGAGAAGGAACCTGAGGTTTGTATCCTTATCTCTTTTCTCTATCGCCTCTCATAACCCAGTAGTACCAGTTGTTTACTATTTTGGTGTGATTAAGTCTAGTCTTTTACAAGTATCAATGGTTACTAATTAAGTACACATGATGTGAGTGAGAGTAGTCTTGTTAATTTCGAGTCGAGATTTTCAGTTGTTGACAAAGTATGTGACTTTATCAAGTCATTATCATAGCATCCTTTGATGATTGGGTTCTTCTGGCGTTTTACAGGTCTGGGAGGTCGCAACGTTCACGAAGCCCGAGAAGACGTTTCTGATTGTAAGATTTGGTTCGAGAGTTGTCTCCAACATCTCTCTGTGTTTGGGATTCTATCTCTATCTGTAAGTCGCGAGTGTTTCGACTCTTTTTTTTCCTGGGTTGCGTAGGTTTGGCTGTTTTGTACGTTGTGTAATCTTATGCATTTGCATAGGATTGTTGCGTTTTTAACACCATGAGAGAGATGTTTTAATGCTTCTGGTTTTGGGAGAAGAGAAAAAACATTGGTTGAGGAAGACGCTTTAATTTCATTATCATTATTGCTTTCATATAATATGGCTGAAAAAAAGTGAAAATCAAAGAGCGTAACTAAAATTGAAACCAAATTTGTTTAAAGTGTGAACATGTGAATATGAGCAACCAAATGATTCTACTGAAATTTCGTATTGGCTGCTGTACTAATCAGGAACATTTGTCAAAGTTCAGTAACTTAGGCCCTGTTCGTTTCTCCATCGAGATGGTCCATCCAGCTGATGTTCGTTTTATTTTTGATCATTCATCTAACTGATCCATCCAGATGAGATGTTGTTTGTTTAACCATCTTCATCTCCATCTAAATGGAGTACAATTTTTCTGCAAAACTGCAAAAGTATGTTTTTTCCGCCGAAACCGCAAATCAAGTTTTTCGTTAAAACCAAAAAATAACATTTTCCCGCCTAAACCACAAAATAGGTTTTTTCGCCAAAACCGAAAAATTACGTTTTTCCGCCAAAACCGCAATATTACGTTTTACACCGAAATCGCAAAATTACGTTTTTCCGCCGAAACCGTAAAATAACGTTTTCCCGCCGAAACCGCAAAATTACGTTTTGCCGCCGAAACCGTAAATTACGTTTTTCCGCCGAAACCGCAAAATCACGTTTTCCCGCCGAAACCGCAAACTTACGTTTTCCCGCCGAAACTGCGAAATTACGTTTTTCCCGCCGAAACCATGAAATCACTTTTTCCCGCCAAAACCGCAAAATTACGTTTTCTCGCCAAAACCGCGAAATTACGTTTTCCCGCCAAAACCGCGAAATTAAGTTTTCCCGTCAAAACCACGAAATCACGTTTTCCCGCCAAAACTGCGAAATTACGTTTTCCCGCCAAAACCGTAAAATTACGTTTTCCCGCCAAAACCGCGAAATTACGTTTTCCCGCCGAAACCGCAAAATTACGTTTTCCCGCCAAAACCGCAAAATTACGTTTTCCCGCCAAAACCGAAAAATTACGTTTTGCCGCCGAAACCGCAAAATTACTTTTTCCCGTTAAAACTGCAAACTTACGTTTTCCCGCCAAAACCGCGAAATCACGTTTTCCCGCCGAAACCGCAAAATTACGTTTTCCGTCAAAACCGCAAACTTACGTTTTCCCGCCAAAACCGCAAAATTACGCTTTCCCGTCAAAGCCGCGAAATTACGTTTTTCCGTCAAAAACGCGAAATCACGTTTTCACGCCAAACCCGCGAAATTACGTTTTCCCGCCAAAACCGCAAAATTCTGTTTTTCCGCCAAAACCGTAAAATTACGTTTTTCGTCAAAATCGCGAAATTATGTTTTTCCGTCAAAACCGCAAAATTACGTTTTTCCGTCAAAATTGCGAAATTACGTTTTCCCGCTAAAACCGCAATATTACGTTTTTCCGCCAAAACCGAAAATTTTAATTTTTTTTTATTTGGCTGGAAAATGTGACTTTTAGGTTTTTTTTACAAAATATGATTTATTTTATATTCGTTTTATGTAACATTTACTTATAAATAAGCAAATGAAATAAGAAGGGTATGTTTGTAATTTTTTTTGACTCTATCTCCATCCAGATGGTCTAATTTGGTTCAGCTGGCTGAACCTAAAATTTTGCCTAGGTTTTTAAACTCAGTTAGATGGACTATTTGGATGGACCATCTGGATGGATCACTTTTTGGCAAAAAACGAACATCATTCAGAAGGTCCATTCAGATGGTCCAACAACGCATTTTCTGTACATATTTCAATGCTTTTTTGGCATTTGCGGAATCCAACAACGCATTTTTTGTCCTTAACCGTAATTAACTATTTGAATCCTAAATATGTTACCAGAAAAGTCATGAAAGGTCGATGATTAGGGTTGTGTACTTGCTTGATACTCACAGTTTGCATGATTTCTTGTACGAATTATTCATCTATATTTTGTGCTTCAAGCAACTGCCACTTTTACATCTGTTTAATCGTTAAAACCATACAATAAAACAAAATATTTATTCAAATTTGGAAATGAACATGAAATCATCAACCTTTGATGACAAAATAAAAACATTGAAATGTTATATTCAAATTTTTTGTAGTACTTGCTTTAGTTATAATATAGCTAAAATTTACCAAGAAAATTAGGCAAACCGTTGGAACAGTTATGTAAGTTCTGCTTTAGCATTATTCTATCATAAATAAATATATTTTTTAATTTTTTTTCGTACTATTTTCCTGTCTCTTGTAAAATAGGATTGTGCCAAAGGCGTATGGTTTGCTTGATAAGACCATACCTTAGATTCAGTTGAATTTTAGAATCTAGGTTTCTATCTCTTTTCCGGATATATTTTTTTTTTCCGCTTTCTATGTCAATAAGTATAAATCGTACTCTACAGTCTACTCTATATACATCTACCAAGACTTTGTGAAATGTAGTTGCTTCGTTTCGTACAAGTTCCTTTTTTGTTTTTCTTTTTCTTTTCCATCTGAGATAACCAATAAAACGATATACTACTAGCTATAATTAGGAAGTAATAGTTCTATAATTTATGTCTGTGTTAGATACTAGTAAAAAATATATAGTTAGAGCTAGATACATGCCAAGTTAAAGAGTCACGAAGATAATAAATGGACAGACCAAGAAGAAAATAATGAGGCATAATACAAATAACTATATCGGTGCCAACTACCACGCATTTAATTCTTTTCCTTTTTCATTTAACACCTGTGAAGACTTTGTCGTAAACTTGTGACCTTCTCAGCTTCTCTTTTTATCAAATCTATCAATAACTATACTTATACTACTAAAGTTTTCTCAACTAAAACTAGAATCAGTCTTATCTAGCAAATGTTCACTAGCTAGTGAACCTAGAAGTATTTATATGATCGTTATGTGTGAACGAAATACAATAATTTCACTAAAAAAGGTTAAGTGGCAATTTTCATTTAATGAATTTTGTAAGAAAATGTATAGGTTTCAGGAAAGTTTTATGTATGATACCAAACTATCATTATCAATCCCTTACATATTAATAGCCCTCCAAATATGATTTTCCTTTAACTGTTGTGGCCATTTATTTCAGATCAAACCAAAACATCTCACCGAAAAAAACAAAATAAAAATCGGATGGTTAGATTTCATTTCACGAAAGGCATTTGCTCTCGCTCTCGGAATTTCTTGTTAGGCTACATTAACTATCAAGAACCGACATGCAACAAGCATTTGCATACTTGTATTCATACGTATATATATGTCAATAAGTGGTTGGTAAATACATACACATGGACGATTTGTATATACATTAGACCTCCTTCACATTAATGAGTAAAAAAAAAACTATATTAAATACGTGTATATACATATGGTTATGATCATATTAAAGCCACCCATTAAATGTGATTAGTTGTTTGTTGATTGTTGCTATCACCTTAGAAAATCTTAGACCTACAAGATTAATCTCTATCTTTATAATTCATTCTCCAACCAATAAAAAAACAAAAAATACTTACAAGTAGAAGAACAAAAAGAGCCTTCTCTCTCTCTCCTCTCTCTCTCTCTCTCTCTCTCTCTCTCTCTCTCTCTCTCTCTCTCTCTCTTCTTCCATATCAAAACACGAATGGAACTAGAGAGTACGAGCAATGGCCGGCCTTCTCGTCCTCCTCCTCCTCCGCCGGCGCCGGAGCTTGGACGTGGAGCGTACTTGGTTTGGGAAGATTTGACGGTGGTTATACCAAACTTTAGTGGTGGTCCGACTCGACGGTTGCTTGATGGACTTAACGGGTATGCTCAACCGGGTCGGATCATGGCCATTATGGGTCCTTCCGGATCCGGCAAGTCCACGCTTCTTGATTCTCTCGCAGGTTCGTTTTGTTTACTTTGGTGATTAGTAAGCGAGTACAACTGATTAGTGATAAATAAACACTATATTACCAATTTACGTTTTTTTTTCCCCCCTCAATTCTACTATTTTATAACTACCTATGTTTGGAAGTTAAAAAAAAAAAAAAAAACTACCTATGTTTTTTTCTTTCTTATGTGAATTAGATATATATCACTTCAATTCCTGTATTTCATTTTATTTTTATATTTAACGTGATGTACTTTCTCTATAACATCGACGTAGCTAATTCTAGTTTTTCAGTCACTCACAAAACTGACGATTCTTGGTTTTTAAATTACAATCATAATTTGAAAGCCTAATTGGTTATTATTATTCGTAGATGTAGAAAAGATCAGATCTTAGATTAAAATTAAATTGAACTGTTCCGAACTGTCCCATATATATAGGTAGACTCGCAAGAAACGTGATTATGACCGGTAATCTTCTATTGAACGGAAAGAAGGCAAGACTAGACTATGGCCTCGTCGTAAGTAATAGTTAATTTTAATATCAAAGTTACTTCCAAATTTAGTTTTAAAGTTTTTATGTCTTTTTAATTTTTTTTTTTTACGAAAAATTATGAATAGGCTTATGTTACACAAGAGGATATTTTGATGGGAACACTAACTGTGAGGGAAACAATAACATACTCGGCTCATCTACGGCTTTCAAGTGATTTGACCAAAGAAGAAGTCAACGACATTGTTGAAGGAACAATCATGGAGCTTGGTCTTCAAGATTGTGCAGACCGAGTCATAGGTAATTGGCACTCTAGAGGAGTGAGTGGCGGCGAGAGGAAACGCCTCAGCGTTGCGTTAGAGATCTTAACCAGGCCGCAGATTCTGTTTCTTGACGAACCCACAAGCGGTTTGGACAGTGCTTCTGCTTTCTTTGTGATTCAAGCGCTTAGGAACATCGCTCGAGATGGCGGTAGAACCGTTATTTCGTCGATTCATCAGCCTAGCAGCGAAGTTTTCGCTCTCTTCGATGATCTTTTCTTGCTCTCTAGTGGTGAGCCTGTTTACTTTGGTGAAACCAAGTTTGCTGTTGAGGTAAAAGAATGAGATCTTTCTTGGTTTTCAAGAATCGAGGTTGTCTGATCGCTAAACGCTAATTAACTTTGGTTATGTGTGTTTTGTCTGTAAGTTCTTTGCTGAAGCGGGGTTTCCTTGCCCGAAGAAACGGAATCCTTCTGATCATTTCCTTAGATGCATAAACTCGGACTTTGATACCGTTACAGCTACACTCAAAGGATCGCAGAGGATGCGGGTGAGAAATCTAAATCTTGAAACTTTGTTCAAGAACAATGAGAAAATGTCGAGTCTTTGGAATCAATAATTCATCTTTCATGCAGGAGACACCAGCTACATCAGATCCTTTGATGAATCTAGCAACATCTGAGATCTAAAGCTAGGCTTATTGAGAATTACCGTCGCTCAGTATACGCGAAGTCTGCTAAATCTCGGATGCGTGAATTAGCTTGCATCGTAAGAAAACTCTTCTCTGCCCAATTCATTTAAGAATGTAGACAAGTGTTTTATTGAAAATATCTCTCTGTTCCGTTTCGTTTCTTTTTACAGGAAGGACATCATGAGATGGAAGTGAGAAAAGGAAGTGAAGCGAGCTGGTTTAAACAGCTAAGGACTTTGACAAGTAGATCATTTGTGAACATGTGCCGTGACATTGGATACTACTGGTCAAGAATTGTGATCTACATTGTGGTATCGATCTGTGTTGGGACGATCTTTTACGACGTAGGACACAGCTACACATCGATCTTGGCTCGGGTTTCTTGTGGTGGATTCATCACCGGTTTCATGACTTTCATGTCCATTGGAGGGTTTCCTTCTTTCATTGAAGAGATGAAAGTGTTCTATAAGGAGAGATTGAGTGGTTACTATGGTGTTTCGGTTTATATCATATCGAATTACGTATCTTCTTTCCCGTTCTTGGTAGCGATTTCACTCATCACGGGGAGTATTACTTACAACATGGTGAAGTTCCGTCCCGGTTTCTCGCATTGGGCCTTTTTCTGTCTAAACATATTCTTCTCTGTCTCAGTCATCGAGAGTCTCATGATGGTTGTGGCTTCTCTCGTTCCGAATTTCTTGATGGGTCTCATTACAGGAGCTGGCATCATTGTAAGCAAAAACACATTACCTCTGTTTCAAGATCCTCTGTTTTTTTTCTTCTTCTTAACAAGCTCATAAATGGAGTTTGAAGATTTAATATATATCTCAAACGGTGTTGTTGATTCTGTGTCTTTTTTTTTGCAGGGAATCATCATGATGACTTCTGGATTCTTTCGTCTACTTCCCGATCTTCCAAAAATTTTCTGGCGCTACCCAATTTCTTTCATGAGTTATGGTTCTTGGGCAATTCAGGTAGTCCCTTTGCTTTATTCCCAAGAATCTTTTAATACAAATATTGAAGCTTTAATCCTGTAATCCAAGATGCATATTAAAGTTAGTAAGTACATAGACCACTTATACATGTGTTTCTTTACTGTAGGGTGCATACAAGAACGATTTCCTTGGTCTAGAGTTTGACCCTATGTTTGCGGGAGAGCCCAAGATGACAGGAGAGGAAGTAATAAAAAAGATATTTGGAGTTACAGTCACACATTCAAAGTGGTGGGACTTAGCAGCGATCGTGTTGATCCTTGTGTGTTACCGCATTCTCTTCTTCATAGTGTTGAAGCTTAAGGAGAGAGCAGAACCGGCATTGAAGGCGTTACAAGCAAAGAGAACGATGAAGAGTCTCAACAAGAGACCTTCTTTCAGGAAAGTCCCATCTTTATCTTCATTATCTTCCAGGAGACACCAACCTCTACGTTCACTTTCTTCTCAAGAAGGTCTTACTTCTCCAATCAATTAAAGACATATTTATATATGTGTATAACTTGTTTCTTTATTTGTTTTGCACATACGATAGTTTCAATATTTATCAATATGTATCAGCACCTGATGATTTTATGATTCAGCATTGTTATTTTTGGAGTATAAACATAATATTCTGAATACTTCATATATATATAATTATAGAACAAATACAAAACAAAACGAAATAATTTGACTTCGCTTTTGAAAGACATTACATTCTTGGTTTGCCTTTTTTTCTCATGAAAACGTGGTATAAATTATAAAAAAAAAACTTCTTGATGAATTGACCGAGAACTAAAGCCAGGTTATTACAACGGTTTTAACAACACATACACTTTACTTTATTAGAATAAAATTAAAACAAACAATACTTAGAGTACAGTGATTATTGGATTCAAGGTTGGATACACGAAATTGGTTTATATTCCCTTTATTTTGCGGTAATGAACTTTGAAAACCATTTGCCAGAATCTTTTTGCCTTCGATCGATAGGATTAGTGAAATTAACCCAATTCATACCAAAGCGGAGAGTGTAACCATTTCCGAATTCGTAGTTGTCCATCAATGACCATGCAAAATACCCAGCTACGTTGCATCCATCGCTATAATATATTTGAAGAAATGTTGACGTATTAACACTTATAGTTCTCATCAAATAAAGTATATCAAATAAAGTAAGAATTACTATAACTCACTCGATGGCGCATTTGAGACATGAAAGATGGCTGCAATGATTTTGAATTCGTCCATTATCGGCAAGAGCATCTGGCAGCGTTAAATTTCCGGTATCAAGATCAGCAACTCCTGAAAAATTTAACACGAGATTTTTTATTTTTAGGTAAACACTCATAAAAATTTTACATTGAAAAAAACATATATCTTTGTATCGATATGATATGTAGATACCGTTTTCAGTGATGTAAGTAAGTGGGTTTCCGTAGTTGTCTTTGATATAATTTAGAATCTGACGGAATCCTGGAGGGTAGTAGACGAAGCTAGGCGCCTGTAGAAGAACGGAAAAAAGAGACTCAAATAAATGTTCATAAATATAGGAAGTGATTATCCGAAATTAAAGTCGATGATAACCTGAACACCGATAGGTACACCATTGCGATAGTCTGCAGCCAATTAGAGAAAAATAAGTTTAGAAAATCCATAATATATATATATATATATATATTTGAAATATATAAGAAATACAAGAAAAAGTTGTTACATACATCCAATAGTAACTTGTGGATCGGTTATGACACTAGGCTGTGTCGGAATAGAAGGAGGTGCGTCAGTGGCATATTGTGTAACGTAATAGTTCAGCCCTAGAAAATCAAGTGATCCTTTGACTAATCTTGATTGTTGAGATGTGAATTTTGGCAATCTATCTCCAAGCATATCTCGCATTATCTTTGGATATTTTCCGTAGACCAACGGCTCCAAAAACCTTCATATATATACGTAAGAAGAAAATTAAAAGTATTATAAGCAAAGCTTTATATACATGTGTGTATGCGTGTACTATATATATAAAGATATGAGAGTCAATTAAGTGAGAATATATTATACCATCCGACGAAGAATTGGAATGCACGTTTTGCAGCAGCCTTGTCGCGATTGCTAGTTTCGTTTAATGGGACGAACCATCTCCCGATCAAGGTCGTTCCTATCTTACCACCTTGAGATTTCTGCATGCATAGATGTTTTTAGATGATATAACACAAATATATATAGCACATAAAAAAACTGAACTTGGAAAAAAAATCATGATATATTATTTGGTATGTAACCTCATATCTTTTCCGGTATAAAGATACAGTTTCTGCATGAGCTAGAAGTTGGTTATGTCCAACTATATAAGGTTCGGTTCCAGAATCTCCTCCAAATTCACAGTCAGTGCACCGTCCAGGCGGATAGGATCCATCTCCATAACCTTTGCTTGCGAGAGAGTAAGGCTGGTTTAAGGTGATCCAAAATTTGACTCTGTCTCCGAATCTTTGGAATAGAAGCTCGGCGTAGTTTTTGTAGTCCTCCCTGTTGACCATGTACCATTCATATTAAATATAGATATGGATCTGATGTACATAACCTAATTTCCAAAGAAAACACAAGTTTAGAAGTTAATGCACTTACACTATGCGTGTGCTTAAGAAGCCTCCGTATTCGTCTTCTAAAGTTTGGGGAACATCCCAGTGAAATATAGTCACATATGGTTCTATGCCTGTATATAAAGATTCACGTATATAAGTTAGAATGTTTAAAATCGTATATGATTAATTCAATTAAAATTTCGATGTTACCATTTGCTTTTAACTCGTTGATGAGATTGTTGTAGTAAGTTATCCCACCCTCGTCCACTCCTCCACTCAGTCTTCCCTCTAAGATTATAATAAAATCACAAAGTTGAGTCACATAATTATGATGTAAGAATTTACGAATTATTTTGCCAACCAGAAAGAAAAGAAAAAAAAAAGGAGATATGTTTTTTATTTACTTGGTAAGACCCTTGACCATGCTATTGAGAGTCGGTATGCTTGAGCGTTCATTCTTTTCAGTAATTTGACATCCTCCTGTTCAAGTTATATATGAGAGTTCCAGAGTTAAATAACATTTCCGAAAAGGAACAAACAACATGTATACACACATTCATCTGTGATAGCCTCTCTCACCTTGTAAAGATGATACGAGTCACAAGCAAGGTCTCCGGAACTGTTATCTGGAGTTTTCTCTGTACATATATAGAAAACCGAAATATGAGCATGACAGTGAAATAGTCCCATCCGTGGATGCTAGTTAAGTAATTTTTTTTAATTAATGACCTGGATATCTATGAGTGTAATAGTCCCATCCGTTAAGTGCTCTACGTGATGTACCTTCAATCTGATATATATAATATAGAGCAAATTAATAAAATGGAAACTGTGTTATAGCTATGGCCAAAAGCCATCACGACGAACATATATGTATACCGACCTGGTATGCAGAAGTAGCCGCACCAAAAGTGAAATTATCTGCGAATCCAGTTCGGTTGAACGTAAGAGTATTGTCGCAGTTGAAGGGTTCTTTAGCCTTGCATTCTGGATTGCACACATTTTGGCAACTCGAAACCACAAACAGCATGACAAGGATGCCTAAAGAGTAGTGAGCTTTTGGAATCGCGCCCATGGTTGAGACTTGAGAGACTCTTTCTATAGCTTTCGATGATTGATGTAGCTAGGGTTTATTTGATGATGTTTAAATGATGAACTTGGAGGGGTTTATATACAAGGGATTGAGTGCATGAGAATTGTGCATGGAGATTCAAGCAAACTCGTTACGTACATTTGCATTGATACTCCATGTTCTCCACCTCGCTGTCTTTTTTGTTTCTATAAGTCATTAACGAGACATCTAATCAAAAACTGAACTATCCCTAATAAACTAATTAAACACCTGGAATTTTACGGCATGCATCATATTTTTTTCTTATATATATATGTGTACAATTCGTTTACAACACACATCTTCACACGATATATACCTGTACATATATATGCCTGCGTCAGAATATATGTTCCTTAATTAACAATAGTTAATATAGTATTTATTAAATTCAACCAAGGTTACCATTTACGTACTGTTCCATTTAATTATTATAATTTTTTCGCTTCCCGCACCCGTTTCAATTAGCTAACATGATAAGACAAGTATAACTTAATTATGTCATATGGTTAAGTGTCAAATACAGATCATCTAACCCTATTTACTTTTCTAAAAATTCTAACCCTATTTTTAATTCACAACATTGACATGTAATGATAAACTATTATAACATCCACATCATATTCTGGTTTTCAAATAACCTCGTTTTTTCTTATATTATATATAGGATTTTTAGTGTTAAAACCCCTCAACTAAAGATGGATCGGGTAAAAACCCCTAAACTTAAAACGTAATATAAAAACCCCTCAAGTTATTATACGTTAGTGTAATAGCCCCTCCGTCTACCATGTCGTTAAATCAAAACGCAACGTTTTCATTTTGTTGATATACGACACAAATGGTGTTTAAAACAACACGATTTGTCAAACGAACGACACGGTGTTTCTTCCAATCATCTTCTCCGACTTAAATCTCCAAAACTCTAAAAAATCCCCAATATATTGAACCCTAAATTGAAGAACCCTAATGTCAAAAGTGAGGGGTTTTGAAGTTTTTGTGTCTAAATAGTCAACTGAAAGAGATTGTGAGAGATTTCGGAAGATCTCCTGTCCTAAAATTGAGATACAAGTCGAGATTGGGTGGTAAAATACAACTCGAGATTAAATTGCGAAGTTGTGTGTATTGGATGCGCCTGGAGCTTGAAAGATGACCAGGTAACTGTTATCCGTGTTTCATTTCTATTTTCGATTTCAATGGCTTTTTAGAGGTTTTAATTTTTAAAACACAACCAAAGCTGTTTCAGAGAACACCGAACACCATTGGTTTCTTTTTTTATCATAAGCTGAAAAAAACATCATGCAGGTTTTGTTTTCTATCTGGGTTTATGTATAAATTTGTGCACCATTAATTTAGGTAATTTGCTATATGGGCTTCCTAAAGGTTTCTGTTTTTTTTTAATTGTTGTTGTGCGTACAATTGGTGCAATTTCTTTTTGAGCTGGTGTTTTTGCTTCGACAAGGAGCTTACAAGATACTAACAAAGCAAATCGGCTAATATCTTCTATACAGGACAATTTTTTTTCCGGTTACATGTCGGAGGGTATTGGGCAGCAGATGGATCATATAACGATGGATCAAAGGATATTTATGTATTTGCTTTGAACTTGTCTTTGGTTTGAAGTTGTCCTTGCTTAATTTGAAACGTGTATTTGCTTGGAACTCATTTGTGTTTAAAATTGTCTTTGTTTTTGGATATTTATGTTACTAGTGTCTTATAACTAGTTTAATTGAGAATTTTACATGAATTGAGATATAGCGAAAATTGATTGGATAACCTAATTTTAAAATTGGGAATTTTGTTGATTTGGAATGGATTTGAGTTATTTCCCTTTTCAACGACTGTTTGTGTCGTTTTTTGACCAAAACAAAACGTATCGTTTTGAATTCACGGTAGAAATCCACAACTTAACGACACAGCAGACGGAGGGGCTATTACATTAACGTATAATAACTTGAGGGGTTTTTATATTACGTTTTAAGTTTAGGGGTTTTTACCGAATCCATCTTTAGTTGAAGGGTTTTAACACTATCCTTATATATATACAAAAATATTTTATGCATGCAACTAATATTTTAAAAATAATCTATTTCTATTTTGAAGATAAAACATTAATATAAATTTGCAAATTAATAAATGCCCATGTAAATTTGTTTATGAAAATTTGCCAAAGCTGTGAAAACTGAGCTACTAAGTTAAATAGGTTATTAAAATGCTGATTTTGGCAATTAAAAAAAAATACCAAAGTTATAGTCTGAAATATGACAATCCTCAAAAGTTCAAAACAGGTTCTCTGTTCTCTCTCACTCACTAGGGGTTTGGGGTCATCAAATCAAAATCATCCTGGAGTTTTATAGGATCCGACCCTTCCAGCTCCTCCATCATCTGATTCTCCAAGAACCATGAACAATGTGCAATTAGTTTCCAACACTCTTCCATCAAACATAAAATAAAAAAGGATCTTACGGTTTCCATGGGAAGCGAAGATGGATCCACAAATCAAAAATTTTCATAGACTACTTCGTCTATTTATCTGGAAAATACTCCGGACCATGTCTTGATGCATTTGTTTGAGAACCAAGAATAATATGCTATATATCAGACTGTTTTATCACTGCTATTAACCATCTAAAAGTTTTGTGTACGCTGTTGCTAACCAGGTTTGTGGTGGTCAGTGTAAAAACTTCTCTCATAAATTATGAATAAGGAAAATTGATTACTGCAGCGGTATCATTATTTGCTATTATCTTTATTATTTCCAAGAATCTTTATTTCTATATCTAGATAATTACCTTTTGATCTAGAATTAATTGCAGAGAACAATACAAACAAAACTAAGTAATTTGACTTTGCTTTTGAATTTGCGATCACTTGGTACATTAATTCTGGTTTGGCTGTTTTTATATTCAAACAATCAACGTGGAAACTACGGTATCAAACTAGAGCATGCGTAAACTTTTGAGAAGTTAATTTTGGCAAGAGTATTCAACAAGATGAATACAGCCAGCCTCCGTATGTATAATTTAACAAGTTCTTAGTTGATGAATTGACCGAGAATTGAGGCCAGGTTATTACAACGGTTTTAACAACACATACACTTTACTTTATTAGAATAAAATTAAAACAAACAATACTTAGAGTACAGTGATTATTGGATTCAAGGTTGGATACACGAAATTGGTTTATATTCCCTTTATTTTGCGGTAATGAACTTTGAAAACCATTTGCCAGAATCTTTTTGCCTTCGATCGATAGGATTAGTGAAATTGACCCAATTCATACCAAAGCGGAGAGTGTAACCATTTCCGAATTCGTAATTGTCCATCAATGACCATGCAAAATACCCAGCTACGTTGCATCCATCGCTATAATATATTTGAAGAAATGTTGACGTATTAACACTTATAGTTCTCATCAAAAGAAGTATATCAAATAAAGTAAGAATTACTATAACTCACTCGATGGCGCATTTGAGACATGAAAGATGGCTGCAATGATTTTGAATTCGTCCATTATCGGCAAGAGCATCTGGCAGCGTTAAATTTCCGGTATCAAGATCAGCAACTCCTGAAGAATTTAACACGAGATTTTTTATTTTTAGGTAAACACTCATAAAAATTTTACATTGAGTAAAACATATTTGTATCGATATGATATGTAGATACCGTTTTCAGTGATGTAAGTAAGTGGGTTTCCGTAGTTGTCTTTGATATAATTTAGAATCTGACGGAATCCTGGAGGGTAGTAGACGAAGCTAGGCGCCTGTAGAAGAACGGAAAAAAGAGACTCAAATAAATGTTCATAAATATAGGAAGTGATTATCCAAAATTAAAGTCGATGATAACCTGAACACCGATAGGTACACCATTGCGATAGTCTGCAGCCAATTAGAGAAAAATGAGTTTAGAAAATCCATAATATATATATATATATATATATATTTGAAATATATAAGAAATACAAGAAAAAGTTGGTACATACATCCAATAGTAACTTGTGGATCGGTTATGACACTAGGCTGTGTCGGAATAGAAGGAGGTGCGTCAGTGGCATATTGTGTAACGTAATAGTTCAGCCCTAGAAAATCAAGTGATCCTTTGACTAATCTTGATTGTTGAGATGTGAATTTTGGCAATCTATCTCCAAGCATATCTCGCATTATCTTTGGATATTTTCCGTAGACCAACGGCTCCAAAAACCTTCATATATATACGTAAGAAGGAAATTAAAAGTATTATAAGCAAAGCTTTATATACATGTGTGTATGCGTGTACTATATATATAAAGATATGAGAGTCAATTAAGTGAGAATATATTATACCATCCGACGAAGAATTGGAATGCACGTTTTGCAGCAGCCTTGTCGCGATTGCTAGTTTCGTTTAATGGGACGAACCATCTCCCGATCAAGGTCGTTCCTATCTTACCACCTTGAGATTTCTGCATGCATAGATGTTTTTAGATGATATAACACAAATATATATAGCACATAAAAAAACTGAACTTGGAAAAAAAATCATGATATATTATTTGGTATGTAACCTCATATCTTTTCCGGTATAAAGATACAGTTTCTGCATGAGCTAGAAGTTGGTTATGTCCAACTATATAAGTTCGGTTCCAGAATCTCCTCCAAATTCACAGTCAGTGCACCGTCCAGGCGGATAGGATCCATCTCCATAACCTTTGCTTGCGAGAGAGTAAGGCTGGTTTAAGGTGATCCAAAATTTGACTCTGTCTCCGAATCTTTGGAATAGAAGCTCGGCGTAGTTTTTGTAGTCCTCCCTGTTGACCATGTACCATTCATATTAAATATAGATATAGATCTGATGTACATAACCTAATTTCCAAAGAAAACACAAGTTTAGAAGTTAATGCACTTACACTATGCGTGTGCTTAAGAAGCCTCCGTATTCGTCTTCTAAAGTTTGGGGAACATCCCAGTGAAATATAGTCACATATGGTTCTATGCCTGTATATAAGATTCACGTATAAGTTGAATGATAAAAATCGTATATGATTAATTCAATTAATAATTTCGATGTTACCATTTGCTTTTAACTCGTTGATGAGATTGTTGTAGTAGGTTATCCCACCCTCGTCCACTCCTCCAGTCAGTCTTCCCTCTAAGATTAATTAGAATAAAATCACAGAGTTGAGTCACAGAATTATGATGTAAGAATTTACGAATTATTTTGCCAACCAGAAAGAAAATAAAAAAAAAGGAGATATGTTTTTTTATTTACTTGGTAAGACCCTTGACCATGCTATTGAGAGTCGGTATGCTTGAGCGTTCATTCTTTTCAGTAATTTGACATCCTCCTGTTCAAGTTATATATGAGAGTTCCAGAGTTAAATAACATTTCCGAAAAGGAACAAACAACATGTATACACACATTCATCTGTGATGGCCTCTCTCACCTTGTAAAGATGATACGAGTCACAAGCAAGGTCTCCGGAACTGTTATCTGGAGTTTTCTCTGTACATATATAGAAAACCGAAATATGAGCATGACAGTGAAATAGTCCCATCCGTGGATGCTAGTTAAGTATTTTTTTTTAATTAATGACCTGGATATCTATGAGTGTAATAGTCCCATCCGTTAAGTGCTCTACGTGATGTACCTTCAATCTGATATATATAATATAGAGCAAATTAATAAAATGGAAACTGTGTTATAGCTATGGCCAAAAGCCATCACGACGAACATATATGTATACCGACCTGGTATGCAGAAGTAGCCGCACCAAAAGTGAAATTATCTGCGAATCCAGTTCGGTGTTGAACGTAAGAGTATTGTCGCAGTTGAAGGGTTCTTTAGCCTTGCATTCTGGATTGCACACATTTGGCAACTCGAAACCACAAACAGCATGACAAGGATGCCTAAAGAGTAGTGAGCTTTTGGAATCGCGCCCATGGTTGAGACTTGAGAGACTCTTTCTATAGCTTTCGTTGATGTAGCTAGGGTTTATATTATTTGATGATGATTAAATGATGAACTTGGAGGGGTTTATATACAAGGTTTTGAGTGCATGAGAATTGTGCATGGAGATTCAAGCAAACTCGTTACGTACATTTGCATTGAAACTCCATGTTCTCCACCTCGCTGTCTTTTCTGTTTTTTGTATAAGTCATTAACGAGACATCTAATCAAAAACTGAACTATCCCTAATAAAATTTAAACACCTGGAATTTCACGGCATGCATGTATTTTTTCTTATATATATGTGTACAATACGTTTACAACACACACCTTCACACGATATATACCTGTACATATATATGCCTGCGTCAAAATATATGTTCCTTCGTTAACAATAGTTAATATATTATTTTTAAATACAACCAAGGTTACCATTTACGTACTATTCCATTTAATTATTATATTTTGTTTCGCTTCCCGCACCCGTTTCTATTAGTAACATGATCAGACTTAATTATTTCATATTGTTAAGTATCAAATACAGAACATCTAACCCTATTAACTTTTCTAAAAATTCTAACCTTATTTTTAATTCAAAACATTGGCATGTTATGATAAACTATTATGACATCCACATCATATTCTGGTTTTCAAATATTTTTTTCTTTCATATATATATATATATATATATATAGAAATATACAAAAATTATACGCAACTAATATTTTGAAAATAATCTATTTCCATTTTGAAGATAAAAAATTAATATAAATTTGCAAATTCATAAATACCCATGTAAATTTGTTTATGAAGATTTGCCAAAGTTGTGAAAACTGAGCTACTAAGTTAATAGGTTATTAAAATGCTGATTTTAGCAATTAAAAAAAATACCAAAATTATAGTCTGATATATGACAATCCTCAAAAGTTTAAAACAGGTTCTCTGTTCTCTCTCACTAGCTAGGGGTTTGGGGTTATCGAATCTAGATCATTGATATCATCGGTTTTTAACGTATTTTGATTCGTTTTTAGTATTCGGTTTGAGTTTTGATTTGCATCTTTTCGTTGGTTTTTCGAGTCTTTTCTTTTGTTTTGAGTCTTTTACAGATTTATGGAGTTCCGAAGAAGTTTGCGTTTACGGACATGTTCGAGTCGAGTGACATGGAAAACACGAGGAAAGACCAACCATAGAGAACGACGTTCTTTGGGTCAGAACGACCAACTAGAACGACCGTTCCCACTACGGAACGGTCGTTTCGCCTTCACCACACCTTACCAACCTTGCCGACAAATCTATGGATCGACCGTTCCATCCCATGCAGCCCGTTCCACACTTCACCAACCTTGCCGACAAAACGCGTGAGAACGACCGTTCTATACTCCGGAACGATCGTTCCCCAACACCACATCTCACCAACAACGGATCGACAAAGGGGAACGATCGTTCTCACCTAGAACGACGTTCCCCGTCTCACCTACTTCCCCTCACCTTGGCCTATATAAGAGACTCACAACATCACTCTCAAAAACAACCATCTTCTTCCTCCTCTCTTCTCTAGCTTCAGAGCATTGCTCTTAGTTTCTTTTTAGTTTTTATGTTTATGCTTTTATTAAGTTTTATTTAGTTCTTTTAAGCTTTATATATTTATGCTTATGCTTAAGTTTTACTTTCAGTTCTTACTTTCAGTTCTTATCTTTATATAATGCTTACTTTCAGTTCTTACTTTCAGTTCTTTAATTTATGCTTTACTTTCAGTTCTTATATTTATGCTTTACTTTCAGTTCTTTAATTTATGCTTTAATAAGTTCTTAAATTTATTTCCAGCTTTTGTTATATATTCAAGTTTTTATTATGAACTCTATAATCTTGTTGTTATCTTCTTTAATCATGTCTGAGTAGATCTTTTAGTTAGGTTGAGGTTTGTCAAAAGGAATTCATGAGCTTTAGGGTTAAACACAAACAGGTTATTTCAAATCGATGTCTTCACCTTTGTTGTTCTTATGCTTAGATCGAGTTGATCACTTGATTTTATGATATTAGGTTTAACTTAGACAACGACAGTTGCTAGGGTGCTAGAATAAACATTGGTGAGCAATTTAACCATTACCTACGACAGTAGATGTATGAGAATTGTGAACATATCGAACCTATCCTTAATGCTTGTTTACGATTTCTAGTACCAACGACAGTTAGGATTCTAGGTCGCTAGACAAAGTTATTGATACCACGACAGTGGATGATATTATCTTTATGTTTGAGTTCTAGACTTGTGCTTAAACACTGCCTGAATAGTCGTTTGATCCGTTGCTCTGAATCTCCTGCGATATTCCTTGACCTAACGCTTGTTAATATATCTTTTCAACCGATTTCGCTTTATTACTTACTATTTACAAAAACCAAAAACAATCTTGAATCATTTAGCTCGATTAGAATCTTGTACTCTTGGTGTGTCTATTCTTGCTTTCCTCGTGGATCGATAAAATAACATTTGGTTGTTGTTTTCACACCCGAAAATACTCAGCATCAAATTGGCGCCGTTGCCGGGGAAGGCATTAGCAATAGCCATTGAGATTTGGAATCTACCGAGTCTAAATTTTAGTTTAAAAAAAAAAAAAAAAAAAAAAAAAAAAAAAAGAGAAACTTCTGGGGTTTTTACTAACTTTGATGGCCAGGGACTACAAAGATTGGCCACAAGAAGAGGAGGACACATTTGAAGAATACATTGAAGATGAGCCTCTTGATGAGAACATACTTACACCAGAACAAAGAGTGGAGTTGGATAAGCTTTGTGTGGAAAATACGCAGCATACAATCCTGAAAAGGAGTGACCTAGCAATAATGATCCGGTTGAACCTCATATCATATCGAGCAGCACTAGAAGGAAGAGAGCTTACGTTTTATGAGATAATGGTAGCCCGTTCACTTAAGGAGGTAATATATTGGGTTCCACCATTCCAATTACAAGGTACATCCGATTTAGCCTTTGAATTTCAAGATTTTGAGGATAGTCACATGCCTTCTATTGAAGATGTACCTTATGATTCACCTTCCTCCATACTCATTGATGAATGCTATGATTTGATATGTGAGACTCAAAGACTAGACGCCTTAAGAGTAGAAAAGTTTGCTAGAGATTATCATGAAATATGTTTTGATACTAGTTATCTTTGTGCTTTGAATGATCATAATCTCGAGCTTAACTCTTTAATGCTAGAGGAATCTAGATCGCTTCTTGAAAAATCTGACCTAGGGGATGAATTTGATTTAGATAAGATCTTGGATGAGATAGAAAACCCTAAGGTTGAGAATGATGATGATAATGAGAATGTGGTATTTTATAAGATTGATGGAGATAAAGTTGACTATTTTGTGATAAACTTGTTTGAAGCTAAAGTTGATTATATCTTTCCATCGAATGCATTTGATTCTCAACACATCTCACTGTCAAGGAATATTTGAAGATACACGCTACATTTGTAGTAAACTTCCTTGATGAGAATATTGTCTATTTCCTTCGGACAATTGTATGCCTTTTTGCGCACTTTGTTTCTTGTCCCAATAAGAGAAGGACCAAAGGTGCATTGGCTCAGCCTTTTGATTCTCATGATTAGCACTTGTGCTCAGAAGTCAAGCTAACGACTTAAACCAAGCGCTTGGTGGGAGGCAACCCGCTCGTAAGTGTTTTTCTTTTATTTTCTTTTACTATTGATTTTTGGTTTTGTTTTTCTTTGTTTCAGTAAAAAAAAAAAAAAAAAAAAAAAAAAAAAACGAGCGAGCACCCCAAATCTGTTTCCGAGCACCTGCTCCGCCGGAGTGCTCCATAAAAAATAAAGAAAAATAAAAATAAAAATAAATAGAAGGGGGGTGCACGTCTTCAGGTAAGTTTTCTTGTCCCTACACCACTGTCAAATCCATTAGGACATTTTTATTTTATTTATGAGTTTGCGGGTTTCTCATTCAGATTTGTTTTAACCGGGACGGTTAAAAACAAGTCTGGGGGAGGGATTCATTTGTGTACTAACGATGTGTTTTGTGGATGTTTTATATTTTATTTTGGTGTGTTTAAATTTTCAAAAAGAATTAAAAAAAAAAAAAAAAAACATTTATCGAGTCAAAACAATGTGTGAATTGTTAAACTTTTTGGAATTGCAACATGTTTGATGTCATTGCCTTAGGACTGCTTAGCATTGTTTGAGGATAGTTTGGAAACGCAGAAAAATCCATAACTTGATCATTTAGTGAATTTCTCAAATCATCTGAACTTAATCGAATTATCGGAACTTAATATGGACTTAATTTATCTCACTTAGGGGGTTGATAATCATGTATTGGATTTACATTTGGAGTTTTCTTTGCATCATTTCTACCAATCTTTGCTAACTCCAAATGGCTAGACTTATCCTTAGTCTAGTACCACACCCTTACCATTTCCATTTTGAAACCCACTTTTCTTCGTTTACTGTCATTGCATTAATGTGCAAAAACTATGGAGTATACGGACCGACACAACTTTTCTTTAGGATTGTGTCTAGATAGGTGGTCTCTTTCTGATTAAACTCATGGGATGTGTCTAGAAAGTGATCTCTCTCTTTGAATATATTCATTGAAAATTTTCGTTTCAAAAGAGGGTGAACTTTTAAAAGGTAGAAGATTTTATTCACATTCAAGAAATAAGCTTACATTGTTGAAATTCTTTTGATGCAGATCTTAGAGACTAACCGGTTCCATTCTCCGATATAAAAAAATATATATATATAAAAAAAAAAAGAAAAAAAAAAGAAAGAAAAAAAAAAAAAAAAAAAAAAAGAAACGAAAAGAGAATAAAAAAAAAATAAACGGAAGGAACCGGGAAAGTCGTCAAGGTAATATCTTTAAATTTCATGAAACATTAAAAGAAATCATGTTCTTGTTTGTGACTTGTTAAATAAGGGTAGAAGGATTAGAGTTAAGGAGAGTTGTGTACCTCCTAATTGGTCTGTGTCTCACGGTGATTTTGCATAATGATTTGCATCTGTTTATACTACTAAAAGAAACCGAAACACTTGAGCCACCAAATACCAACCTTAATACCTAGACCATAACATGTTAGATATTCCCTTTGTGAGAGTACACGCATTTGATAATGAATGTTATATATTGAGTTCTGCTTGATCATGATTTCACTTATTTGCTACGGTTATGGAGAAGTACAATGAAGTACGGTTTGATCTGAACTTTGCAAATACGGTTTACGGGCAATTGACTTAGAGTATGGTCCTATAAGTTTTACAAATTTCACACGTTTTTCTAACCTCTCCTCTTTGTAAGATATTTGGTTTTGCTTGAGGACAAGCAAAGGTTTTAGTTGGGGAGTTGATATCATCGGTTTTTAACGTATTTTGATTCGTTTTTAGTATTCGGTTTGAGTTTTGATTTGCATCTTTCGTTGGTTTTTCGAGTCTTTTCTTTTGTTTTGAGTCTTTTACAGATTTTATGGAGTTCCGAAGAAGTTTGGCGTTTACGGACATGTTCGAGTCGAGTTGACATGGAAAACACGAGGAAATGACCAACCATAGAGAACGACCGTTCTTGGGTCAGAACGACCAACTAGAACGACCGTTCCCACTACGGAACGGTCGTTCCCCACCTTACCAACCTTGCCGACAAATCTATGGATCGACCGTTCCATCCCATGCAGCCCGTTCCACACTTCACCAACCTTGCCGACAAAACGCGTGAGAACGACCGTTCTATACTCCGGAACGATCGTTCCCCAACACCACATCTCACCAACAACGGATCGACAAAGGGGAACGATCGTTCTCCACCTAGAACGACCGTTCCCCGTCTCACCTACTTCCCCTCACCTTGGCCTATATAAGAGACTCACAACATCACTCTCAAAACACACCATCTTCTTCCTCCTCTCTTCTCTAGCTTCAGAGCATTGCTCTTAGTTTCTTTTTTGTTTTTATGTTTATGCTTTTATTAAGTTTTATTTAGTTTCTTTTAAGCTTTATATATTTATGCTTATGCTTTAAGTTTTACTTTCAGTTCTTACTTTCAGTTCTTATCTTTTATATATATGCTTTACTTTCAGTTCTTACTTTCAGTTCTTTAATTTATGCTTTACTTTCAGTTCTTATATTTATGCTTTACTTTCAGTTCTTTAATTTATGCTTTAATTAAGTTCTTATAATTTATTTCCAGCTTTTGTTATATATTCAAGTTTTTATTATGAACTCTATAATCTTGTTGTTATCTTCTTTAATCATGTCTGAGTAGATCTTTTAGTTAGGTTGAGGTTTGTCAAAAGGAATTCATGAGCTTTAGGGTTAAACACAAACAGGTTATTTCAAATCGATGTCTTCACCTTTGTTGTTCTTAATGCTTAGATCGAGTTGATCACTTGATTTTATGATATTAGGTTTAACTTAGACAACGACAGTTGCTAGGTTGCTAGAATAAACATTGGTGAGCAATTTAACCATTACCTACGACAGTAGATGTATTGAGAATTGTGAACATATCGAACCTATCCTTAATGCTTGTTTACGATTTCTAGTACCAACGACAGTTAGGATTTCTAGGTCGCTAGACAAAGTTATTGATACCACGACAGTGGATTGATATTATCTTTATGTTTGAGTTCTAGACTTGTGCTTAAACACTGCCTGAATAGTCGTTTGATCCGTTGCTCTGAATCTCCTGCGATATTCCTTGACCTAACGCTTGTTAATATTCTTTTCAACCGATTTCGCTTTTATTACTTACTATTTACAAAACCAAAAACAATCTTGAATCATTTAGCTCGATTAGAATCTTGTACTCTTGGTGTGTCTATTCTTGCTTTCCTCGTGGATCGATAAAATAACATTTGGTTGTTGTTTTCACACCCGAAAATACTCAGCATCAATCATCGTGGAGTTGTAGGATCCGATCCTTCCAGCTCCTTCATCATCTGATTCTCCAAGAACCAGGAACAATGTGCAATTAGTTTCCAATTCACTCTTCCATCAAAGATAAAATAAAAAGGGATCTTATGGTTTTCATGGGAAGCAAAGATGGATCCACAAATCAAAAAGTTTCATAGCACTACTTCGTCTATTTATCTGGAAAATATGGCACACATACGGTTGAGACGATCCGGACCATGTCTTGATGCATTTATTTGAGAACCAAGAATAATATGCTATATGTCAGACTGTTTTATCGCTTCTATTAACCATCTAAAAGTTTTGTGTACGCTGTGTTAGTGTAAAAACTTCTCTCATAAATTAGGAAAATTCATTACTGCAGCTGTATCATTATTTTCGATTATCTTTACTATTTCCAAGAATCTCTATTTCTATATCTAGATAATTACCTTTTAATCTAGAATTGCAGAGAACAATACAAACAAAACTAAATGATTTGACTTTGTTTTCGAATTTGCCATTAATTAATACATTTCTGGTTTGGCTGTTTTTTTTATTCAAACAATCAAACGTGGAAACTACGGTATCAAACTCGAGCATGCGTAAACTTTTGAGAAGTTAATTTTGGCAAGAGTATTCAACAAGACGAAGACAGCCTCCGTATCCGTATGTATAATTTTTCAAGTTCTTAGTTGATATATGAATTGACCGCTAATTGAGGCCAGATTATTACAACGGTTTTAACAACGCATACGTTTTACTTTATTAGAATAAAATTAAGACAAACAATACGTAGAGTACAGTGATTATTGGATTCAAGGTTGGATACACGAAATTGATTTATATTCCCTTTATTTTGCGGTAATGAACTTAGAAAACCATTTGCCAGAATCTTTTTCCCTTCGATCGATAGGATTAGTGAAATTGACCCAATTCATACCAAACCGGAAAGTGTAACCATTTCCGAATTCGTAATTGTCCATCAATGACCATGCAAAATACCCTGCTACGTTGCATCCATCGCTATAACATATTTGAAGAAATGTTGACGTATTAACACTTATAGTTCTTATCAAAAGAAGTATATGAAAGAAAGAAAGAGTTACTATAACTCACTCGATGGAGCATTTGAGACATGAAAGATGGCTGCAATGATTTTGAATTCATCCGTTATCGGCAAGAGCATCTGGCAGCGTTAAATTTCCTAGATCAGAAACTCCTGAAAATTTAACACAAATTTTTTTATTTTTGGCTAAACACTCGTAAAATTTTTACACTGAGTAAAACATATTTTTTATTGGTACGATATGTCGATACCGTTTTCAGTTATGTAGGTAAGCGGGTTTTCGTAGTTGTCTTTGATATAATTTAATATCTGACGGAATCCAGGAGGGTAGTAGACGAAACTAGGCGCCTGTACAAGAATGGAAAAAAGAAAAACTCAAATAAATTTTCTTAAATATAGGAAGAGATATTCCAAAAGTAAAGTGGATGATAACCTGAACACCGATAGGCACACCATTGCGATAGTCTGAAGCCAATTGGAGTAAAATGAGTTAAGTAAATCAATATATATGTATAAAGTATATAAGAAACACGACAAAAAATTGTTACATACATCCAATAGTAACTCGTGGATCGGTCATGACACTAGGCTGTGTCGGAATAGAAGGAGGTGCGTCGGTGGCATATTGTGTAAGGTAGTAGTTCAGCCCTAGAAAATCAAGTGATCCTTTGACTAAATCTGATTGTTGAGGTGTGAATTCTGGCAATCTATCTCCAACGATATCTCGCATTATTTTTGGATATTTTCCGTAGACCAACGGCTCCAAAAACCTTTAAGAAGAAAATTAAAGGTATTATAAGCAAAGATTTATATACATGTGCGTGTTATATATATACATATATGAGATAGGAGAGTCAATTAGTTTAGAATATATATACCATCCGACGAAGAATTGGAAGGCACGTTCTGCAGCAGCCTTGTCGAGACTGCTAGTTTCGTCTAATGGGACGAACCATCTCCCGATCAAGGCCGTTCCCATTTTACCACCTTGAGATTTCTGAATCCATAGATTTTTTAAGATAATATAATACAAATATGGCATATAAAAAAAATTGAACTTGGAAAAAAATTCATGATATAATATTTGGTACGCATATGAACCTGATATCTTTTCCGGTATAAAGATACAGTTTCTGCATGAGCTAGAAGTTGGTTATGTCCAACTATATAAGGTTCGGTTCCAGAATCTCCTCCAAATTCACAGTCAGTGCATCGTCCCGGTGGATACTGTTAGGAAATACGCGGTCAAATTTTGCGGAGAAATACCAGAATTTGTGGGAGCGGGAAGATACACACAATTTGTTAACGGAGTTCGGCCAATCTTGCCTACGTCTCCGGACCTGCTACAGATCTTTTTATTATTGACCAAGGAATTTTTACAAGCTCTCAACTCACACCCAAAACCGAGAACACTCCGAAAAAATTACACTTACTTTTCTCAAAAAGAAAAAAAACTTTTTTTTTTCTCTCTCACGTTCTCTCTTCCTCTCTTCTTTCTCTCTTCCTCTCTTCTTTCTCTCTTCTTTCTCTCTTCTTTTGTTTTTGGGATGGATTGTTTGATCACCTTAGGGTGATATTTATAGTTGTTATGGGGGTTGGTAGAGGCTGCAATTGTTGACAAACAAATTTGCCACCTACCACTTACCACCTACCACCATCCATTTCAAACGTGATCTTTACAATCTCCCACTTGAAGACTGATTTCAATCTGTCTTCACACCTTGATCAATGTAGCAGGTCTTCCCAGCTTATTACTCCAACAAGCCAACTGAGGTTGTACACAAACTCAGCTTATCATATGGCACGACCTTCGTCAGCATATCTGCCGGATTCTTACTTCCTGGATCTTCTCAAGCACCAACATTCATCTTCTAATGCTGATCTGATGAAATGATATCGGCGATGTATGTGCTTCGTTCGAGCATGGTAAACCGGTTCTTTGCCAAATCGATGGCACTTTTACTGTCACAGTACAACACACTTTTCCCTTGGTCATGACCTAGTTCTTCAAGAAAAGACTGTAGCCATATCATCTCTTTTGTTGCCTCCGTTGCCGCAACATACTCAGCTTCACAGCTTGATAGAGATACAATTTTCTGCAACTTTGAAACCCAACAAATTGCAGTACCGCCAAAGGTGTAGACATACCCTGTTGTGCTCTTCGTGCTATCAATGTCACCTCCATTGTCAGCATCTACATATCCCTGTAATCCTGTCTCAGACTTCGTGAAACATAGTGATAAACTTGGATTTCCCTTCAGATACTTGAAAATCCACTTAACCGCTTCCCAGTGTTCCTTTCCTGGATTGCTCATAAATCTGCTGACGACTCCCACTGCATGTGCAATGTCTGGCCTTGTACATATCATCGCGTACATCAGACTGCCTATAGCAGAAGCATATGGAACCTTATCCATATATGCCATCTCATCTTCCGTCTTTGGAGACTGTTCTCTGGATAACCGAAAATGACTTGCCAGAGGAGTACTAACTGGCTTCGCGTCATCCATGTTAAACCTCTTGAGGACTTTCTTCACATACTCCTCTTGTGATAGCTTGAGACCCTCCTTGCTTCTACTGATTCTCATCCCTAGAATCTGTCTTGCTTCTCCAAGGTCTTTCATCGCAAACTCTTCTGAGAGTTTCGTCTTCAAGCTATTGATCTCATGCAAGTCTGCTCCTACTATCAGCATGTCATCCATGTATAGGAGCAATATCAAGTAGGAATCTTCAAGCTTCTTGAAGTAACAACAGTTGTCAGCTTCACACCTCAAGAAACCGACACCTTTTATAAAGTTGTCAAATCTTTTGTACCACTGTCTTTGTAATACCCCGGTACGGAGCAGAAAATACCCTGAGACAGAAATTAATTCGGAAGGATGGTAACGACAATTTTCAAAATTTCAGGAAATTGCTCGAAGGTGCCCAAGACATTGATGAAGCTTTTACAAAAAGATTGAGCTCAAGAAAAATTCTGACGCGACCTATAAAAATCGGAGAAGCCGATAGATCTGAGAAAGGACACTATGAGCGAAATAATTCACAGATGGTGCGTCGCCCGTCAAAACATTCTAAGGTTTTGTGGAGATCTTAAGGACTCTCAGAGGAAGCGTATGAGCTAAGAAAATCCAGTTTTGGACGGTTGACGCAGATGTTATGAAGAAAACATCAAGAAGGTCCGAGATGAGATAAGGCCAGAAGATTTTGTTGAAAGAAGGTGCGGCACCCATCCAAATGTGGTGAAATTTTGTGGAGACACTAAGGACACCTGAAGGCGTATTTTAAAAGAAACAGATCTCTTTTTGGACGGCAGCCGCAGAAGTTATGATGCAAATACTAAGGAACTCCGAGATGAGATAAGCCGAAAAGATTTGGTCATAGGAGATGCGTCACCCAGCCAAATGAAGTGAAACTTTGTGGAGATTCTAAAGACATCTTAAAGAGCATTTAGAAAAAATCAGATCACATTTTGGACGGCGGACGCGGTTTTTATGGTATACGTTGTTCGAAGCTCGGAAATGGGCAATACCGAGAAAAGACAAGGAAGGTCAGTCAGGGACCCACTACCCACGTGTTTTGCTTGGCAGACAAGGAGGTGTAGAGCTCCTGAATGGTTATAAATACCCCCAGACTTCTTCAGTTTTCCTCACTCACAAATTCCTTCATAAACCATAAACCAAGAGAGAGAAACTTATAAGGTTAGAGAGAGAAAATAAGTTAGTGTGTGAGTAAGCCATAGGAAGCTTAGATCGTGGATAGAAGTCAGAAGTCTTCGGTTAAGGTGAGTCTCCGACCTTAGTAGCCCATCGCCGATCATGTTCTATGCTATGCGTGAAAGCGTTATACCATAGATCTGACCGTCGATGGAATTTCTTATTATGCATTGGATGCTTGATGGTGTGATTATTTATGCATGCATGATGGTTGGTTTGCTGTTATGATTGCATGATTGAGTGTTGCATGAGGATCGGCGTGATGTAACTCTGGGTGCCGCGTTGCGCTTTGGGTTATGTCATTCTGGATCCGGAATTGTTGAACTAACGTGTATTGCAGGATGTGGTTGTTGTGAAGTGTAAGTGGTGGTGTTGTGCGGTGATGGTGTGATGAGATGGTTGTGTGGTGGTGGTGGTGTGTGGTGTTGTGATGGTGTGATGAGGTAGTTGTGTGGTGGTAAGTCCGTATCCCCCATAGACTTCTTCCACGGTATCGAATGTACTGAGAGGTGGAAGGGAAGACTCGGAGAGACGGGATTGCAGCCTAGGGCCGAGTGTACCCGACGGGGTATTGTTGAGACGGTTGACGGAAGAGGAAGGGCGGAGCCTGGCCGAAATGCACTGAGTCATTTGCCAGTGTTCGGTTTTGGGGTGGTGAAGTTCCGACTTGTTTGTCTTTGTGATAACAAGTGCTGGAGTGGTTCACGGGGTGGGATACGGCATGTGTGTGAAGGACTGTGGTATCGGTTATGTGGTTTTAAATTTCTTTGCTTCGGCTATTTGCATGATTGATTGATATGCTCACTGCTTGCTTTGCTTGGGTTTGTGTTGGGAATTGTTTTGGTCTCGGACTCACTGAGTAATCTCCCCGATTACTCACCCCTTTTTTCTACCCCTTTCAGGTAACCCTTGAGTAGCTTGTAGATTGAGTGGCGGAACGTAGGACTACCGGAAGTAGTTTGCTTGGCTTTTTGCAAAAGACTCATTGTAAGAAAGTATGTTAAGTTTTCCGTCCTTTTGGATTTTAAAGTGCGGCCGCTGTTGGGTTTTTGTTTGTAAAACTATGCTTAAAGAATGAATAAAGGAAATGTTTTGTGAACTTTGACTGGCTTGAATGATATTAGTCCTTGTCCGGGCTAACACAACTCGAGACCGAAGTACGGGTTGAGAAGCCTTAGGCTAAGGTCGAGAGGTATCGGAGTTAGCTTTCGGAACGGTTCTGTTTTCGGATTCGTCCTGGAATGAACTGATTCGTTAGTTAACCCCGACTTGTGACATCTGCGGATCGGTTTAGGTTTGTGGTTGGTCGAGCATGTTCTTGTTTGATTGTTGTTCGGCCAATCCTTTCTATTCCGGTTCGGGGGTGTTACAAATGGTGGTATCAGAGCATGGTTCATGATCATGCTCACAGGACCAGTGTTTTCAGTGTTTTCCGCGTTTTATCGAGTCAAAGGTGTCGCGAAAGCCAATTAGGAATTCCGGTATGTTCCGCTCAATAGGTTGTTAAGTTGTTAGTTTCCTTGTAACAGATGTCTGACTGTGGGCCGAGCGGTGGAAGGTTGAGGGGATGGTCAGTGAGTTGGGATGAAGAGGGACAGCGTTCGGAAACATTCAGTCAGTATTTGTATCCGAATCAGGAACGCAGAAACCCTGTTAGGCGTAGTCGCGCCACTGAGACTGAAGTAGAATTAAAGAGTTCAGAGGCTACAGAAACCGATCCAAATTGGGAGCCGAGTGCAGACGACTCAACTCATCAGTCATTGAGTCCCGTAGGATCTGAGAATGGAAGTTCGGGAACTCGATCGTCGACCCCGATAAGCAATCAAAGGCAACCTGAGCCAGTACACCAAGATGGAGAGAAGAACAATAATGAAAGGCGAGACGAAGGAAGGCAAAGGCAAGCTGACCCTACCTTGAGAATGGTTCATGAATTACTCTCCAAAGTAATTATGGATCGGGCTGCACCAAATACTGAGCCAGAAAGGACTAAGACTCCAGACTACTTAAAGATCGTGACTACTATGAAAACTCTGGGAACCTACAAGTATGGAGGAAAACCGGACCCGTACGAGGCAGACGCATGGTTAAGGTGTCTTGAGAAGAATTTCGCTGCGACAAGGTGCCCTGAAGAGTTTCAGAAGGATATAGGGGTATACTACTTAGAGAAGGAGGCATTAGGATGGTGGAATAGTATTGATCGCCAGACCGGTTATGCGATCAATACGTGGGAAAAGTTTAAGGAAGAATTTGAACAGAAATACTTTCCACCTGAAGCTCGAGACCGTTTGACTCAGAAGTTTTTGCGTTTGGAACAAGGAGACAAGAATGTTCGAGAATACGAAGCCGAGTTCATGAAGCTTCAACACTTTGCTACCTATTGCAACTTTAGTGATCAGGCCTTAGCACGTCAATTCATGCAAGGTTTGAACCCGGAGATAAGCAGCCGTCTACAATCAGTAACTTACACCAACCCCCATGAAGCAATAGAGAAGGCTGTGAATGTAGAGACTTATTTGAATCAAGAAAAGATGGCAAGAAACAAGAAGAGAGGAGAAAGCGATCACGGTTTGAATTCAGCTCCAAGGGCGAACCGCGGAGGATTCCGCGGAGGAAGGAATTTTGGTCAGTATCGTGGTGGGAGGACCGGTGGACAAGGAGGACCGAGTTACCCCAGGTTTTGCTTTACTTGTGGAGGAGAGGGACATGTGTCACGAAACTGTCCAAATACCCGTAACCCAATAACTACTCCTAACCCGATGTCCGCCCCTGTTGTATGTTTCAAATGTGGAGAGAAAGGTCATTTCGCGACGAACTGCATGCAAAGAGGAAGTCTTCCCGCACCACCCACTCGACTGGCAATTGGACCTCCCCCAGCCAAGCGCCAGGCCACAGCAGGCAGAGTCTACGCGCTTGAAGGAGTAGCATATGATTCTGCAGGACCATCCAACGGTCCTATAACAGGTACGTAATGGGCGCTAACCCCCTTATTGTGTGATGCATGTTCTGTGATGATTGAATGATTGAATAGTATTGTGATGGTCTGGTAGGAACACTGCATGTGGTGGGAAGCCCACACATGTCTTGTTCGATTCAGGAGCTACCCATAGTTTCGTAACTCCTGAGATAGCGTCTCGGTTTAGAGGAACCTTTATGATTGAGGAAGTAAGTGTGGTCATAGAAACCCCCGTAACTGAGGCCCTTAGATCGGTAAAGATGATAGTGGATGTGCCTGTGGAGGTGTGTGATAGGATCTTTAAGGTAAATCTCTTAGAGACCCCTATGAACCATTTTGAAGTAATCCTTGGTATGGAATGGTTATCTAAGTATAAGGCCCAGATAGACTGTGAAAAGGGAAGAGTGACCTTTAGAGAAAGTCAGAGCCGGAAATAGTATACCAAGGGATTAGACCTAGCCCTGTGGTATCTTTTGTAGCAGCCACTAGGGTTGTAAAAGAGTTAGAAAGTGGTGAGGTATACCTAGTAGCCATAAGAGTGATTGAGGATGAGGAAGAGGAGGAGTTGAAGATTGAAGAGATCCCGGTGGTTCGAGATTTTGCAGATGTGTTTGAACCTTTAACCACGTTACCACCGCCAAGGAAGAACCCATTTACCATTACTTTGAAACCCGACACGGCACCGATAGCTAAAGCCCCTTATCGGATGGCACCGGCCGAGTTGGCGGAATTGAAAACTCAGTTAGAAGATTTGGCCGGAAAAGGATTTATTCGGCCGAGTTCGTCTCCTTGGGGAGCACCAGTTTTGTTTGTGAAAAAGAAGGACGGGACCATGAGACTGTGCATCGACTACCGAGGAATTAATAATGTGACGATCAAGGACAAGTACCCGTTGCCAAGAATTGATGAATTGTTGGATCAACTGCAAGGAGCAAGTTGGTTCTCTAAGATAGATCTGGCCTCGGGCTACCATCAGATCGCTATCAATGAAGGAGATGTGGAGAAAACTGCGTTCAACACCCGTATGGCCAATACGAGTACGTGGTGATGCCGTTTGGCTTGACGAACGCACCAGCGGTATTCATGCGGCTGATGAATGAGGTGTTTCACGATTACCTGGATAGGTTCGTGATCATCTTCATTGATGACATTCTCATCTATTCCCGGACAAAGGAAGAACATGAGGTACATTTACGGAAAGTCCTAGAAAGGTTAAGAACTCAGAAGCTATACGCTAAGTTCAGTAAATGCCGGTTTTGGAAGAGGGAGATCGGATTTCTTGGACACCGAGTCTCGGAGCAAGGAGTTACCGTTGACCCAGAAAAGATATCAGCGATTCGAGACTGGCCGCAACCCGCATCCGTTACGGAAGTACGAAGTTTCCTCGGGTTGGCCGGATATTACAGAAAGTTTGTTAAAGGTTTCTCCTGCATTGCGAAACCCTTAACTAGACTGACCGGAAAGGATGTACCATTCGTGTGGAACTCAGAAGCTCAGGAAGCATTCACCAAACTTAAGACGGCGTTGATGACGACACCAATTCTGACGCTACCAGAGCCTGGCAAGCCTTATTCAGTTTACACAGATGCCTCGAGGATTGGCTTGGGATGTGTTCTAATGCAAGACGAGAAGGTGATAGCATATGCTTCAAGGCAATTGCGAAAGCATGAAGGGAACTATCCTACTCATGACCTAGAGATGGCGGCAGTGGTGTTTGCCTTAAAGATATGGAGATCATATCTTTATGGAGAAGAGGTACATGTATTCACTGATCATAAAAGCCTTAAATACCTATTTACCCAGGCGGACCTCAATCTACGACAACGACGATGGATGGAGTTCATTGCGGATTACGATATCAAGATCCAGTACTACCCAGGCAGAGCAAATGCGGTTGCTGATGCCCTAAGTAGAAGGAGGACGGATGTGAGTGTGGAGAAAGAAGTGGAGACTTTGAACCAAGAAATGAAGCGAGTAAGTTTGGCCGCGTTAGAGGGAGAATCTAGTGAACCGTTGGGTTTACAGGCAGTGAGACAAGTTGGATTGATTCAACGAATTCGTGAAGAGCAAGAGAAGGACGAGAAGATTGTAAAGATTGTTAAAAGAATCAAGGAATCGGAGGAGGCCGATCCAAGTGGATATCACTTAGCCGAGGATGGAACTCTGTTGCTCAAAGGGAGAATCAGCGTTCCAGAAGGAGGAGGACTAAGAGGAGAAATTGTTGATCGATTGACTAAGGCAGCGCACCTATTGGCTATAAGGGATTCTGACAAGGTGGAAGTCTTAGCTAATCAGTACGTAAACCAGATCGTAAATCTGCACGGAGTACCCATGAACATTGTTTCGGATAGAGACCCGAGATTTACGGCAGCATTCTGGAGAGCTTTGCAAGGTGCTTTGGGAACCGAGCTACACATCAGTACAGCTTTTCATCCCGAGACGGATGGACAGACCGAGAGGACAATCCGGACGTTGGAAGATCTGCTCAGATTATGTATCCTCGATTGGGGAGGTGTATGGGAGGATTATCTACCCTTGATAGAATTCTCCTACAACAACAGCTATCATGCTAGCATCAAGATGTCTCCGTATGAGGCGTTGTACGGAAGGCCTTGTCGAACACCGCTCTGTTGGACTGAAGTGGGTGAGAGAAGAGTATTTGGACCACAAATAGTGGATGAGACCACGGAGAAGTTACGAATCGTTCAGATCAACATGAAGAAAGCTCAAGATAGACAGAAGAAGTATGCGGACCAAGGACGAAGAGAGGTAACATTTCAGGTTGGAGAATTTGTGTATTTGAAGGTATCGGCACAGAAAGGGAAAGATCGATTTGGAAAGATTGGCAAGCTGGCGGTACGGTACATAGGTCCGTACCGGATCAAAGGAAGAGTCGGCGAGGTAGCCTATCGGTTGGAACTGCCATCGGATATGAATATGCATCCTGTCTTTCACGTGTCAATGCTCCGGAGGCATGTGCGAGACCCAGACGCAATTGAGCCCGAGAGAGTAGAAATCTTCAGACGGATCTAACATATCCCGAAGGACCTATCAAGATCGGATTAAGAGAATTCGAAAGCTAAAGAACCGAGAGATCCCACAGTTGCAAGTCTTCTGGGGACGGAAGAACAGAGTAGTAATCACCTGGGAAGATGAAGAAGATTCAAGGGGCAGTACCCAGAATTCTTCCAATCAGATACAGTGATGGAACTGGAAGAACCGTCTCAGCCTTAAGAATTCGAGGACGAATTCTGTTAAGGGGGGAGAATGTAATACCCCGGTATGAGCAGAAAATACCCTGAGTCAGAAATTAATTCGGAAGGATGGTAAGACAATTTTAAAAATTTCAGGAATTGCTCGAAGATGCCCAAGACATTGATGAAGCTTTACAAAAGATTCATCTCAAGAAAAATTCTGACGCGACCTATAAAAATCGAAGAAGCCGATAGATCTGAGAAAGGACACTGAGCGAAATAATTCACAGATGGTGCGTCGCCCGTCAAAACATTCTAAGATTTTGTGGAGATCTTAAGGACTCTCAGAGGAAGCGTATGAGCTAAGAAAATCCAGTTTTGGACGGTTGACGCAGATGTTATGAAGCAAACATCAAGAAGGTCCGAGATGAGATAAGGCCAGAAGATTTTGTTGAAAGAAGGTGCGGCACCCATCCAAATGTGGTGCAATTTTGTGGAGACACTAAGGACACCTGAAGGAGTATTTTAAAAGAAACAGATCTCTTTTTGGACGGCAGCCGCAGAAGTTATGATGCAAATACTAAGGAACTCCGAGATGAGATAAGCCGAAAAGATTTGGTCATAGGAGATGCGTCACCCAGCCAAATGAAGTGAAACTTTGTGGAGATTCTAAAGACATCTTAAAGAGCATTTAGAAAAAATCAGATCACATTTTGGACGGCGGACGCGGTTTTTATGGTCGAAACTCGGAAATGGGCAATACCGAGAAAAGACAAGGAAGGTCAGTCAGGGACCCACTACCCACGTGTTTTGCTTGGCAGACAAGGAGGTGTAGAGCTCCTGAATGGTTATAAATACCCCCAGACTTCTTCAGTTTTCCTCACTCACAAATTCCTTCATAAACCATAAACCAAGAGAGAGAAACTTATAAGGTTAGAGAGAGAAAATAAGTTAGTGTGTGAGTAAGCCATAGGAAGCTTAGATCGTGGATAGAAGTCAGAAGTCTTCGGTTAAGGTGAGTCTCCGACCTTAGTAGCCCATCGCCGATCATGTTCTATGCTATGCGTGAAAGCGTTATACCATAGATCTGACCGTCGATGGAATTTCTTATTATGCATTGGATGCTTGATGGTGTGATTATTTATGCATGCATGATGGTTGGTTTGCTGTTATGATTGCATGATTGAGTGTTGCATGAGGATCGGCGTGATGTAACTCTGGATGCCGCGTTGCGCTTTGGGTTATGTCATTCTGGATCCGGAATTGTTGAACTAACGTGTATTGCAGGATGTGGTTGTTGTGAAGTGTAAGTGGTGGTGTTGTGCGGTGATGGTGTGATGAGATGGTTGTGTGGTGGTGGT
Organism: Isatis tinctoria; assembly: GCA_010577795.1. Lineage (NCBI taxonomy): Eukaryota > Viridiplantae > Streptophyta > Magnoliopsida > Brassicales > Brassicaceae > Isatis > Isatis tinctoria. The sequence continues at coordinate 34,603,524 of CM021244.1, read as the reverse complement.
GTGTGGTGTTGTGATGGTGTGATGAGGTAGTTGTGTGGTGGTAAGTCCGTATCCCCCATAGACCTCTTCCACGGTATCGAATGTACTGAGAGGTGGAAGGGAAGACTCGGAGAGACGGGATTGCAGCCTAGGGCCGAGTGTACCCGACGGGGTATTGTTGAGACGGTTGATAACAAGTGCTGGAGTGGTTCACGGGGTGGGATACGGCATGTGTGTGAAGGACTGTGGTATCGGTTATGTGGTTTTAAATTTCTTTGCTTCGGCTATTTGCATGATTGATTGATATGCTCACTGCTTGCTTGTTTGGATTTGGGTTGGGAATTGTTTTGGTCTCGGACTCACTGAGTAATCTCCCCGATTACTCACCCCTTTTTTCTACCCCTTTGCAGGTAACCCTTGTAGCTTGTAGATTGAGTGGCGGAACGTAGGACTACCGAAGTAGTTTGCTTGGCTTTTTGCAAAAGACTCATTGTAAGAAAGTATGTTAAGTTTTCCGTCCTTTTGGATTTTAAAGTGCGGCCGCTGTTGGTTTTCGTTTGTAAAACTATGTTTAAAGAATGAATAAAGGAAATGTTTTGTGAACTTGACTGGCTTGAATGATATTAGTCCTTGTCCGGGCTAACACAACTCGAGACCGAAGTACGGGTTGAAAGCCTTAGGCTAAGGTCGAGAGGTATCGGAGTTAGCTTTCGGAACGGTTCTGTTTTCGGATTCGTCCTGGAATGAACTGATTCGTTAGTAACCCCGACTTGTGACATCTGCGGATCGGTTTAGGTTTGTGGTTGGTCGAGCATGTTCTTGTTTGATTGTTGTTCGGCCAATCCTTTCTATTCCGGTTCGGGGGTGTTACAGTCTTGGAGCTTGTTTTAAGCCATACAAACTTCTTTTCAGCTTGCAAACAAGGCTTTCTTTCCCTTTGATCTCAAAGCCTTCAGGTTGCTTCAAATAAATTTCTTCATCCAAATCACCGTGAAGAAATGCCGTCTTTACATCCATCTGCTGAAGGTGCAAATCTTCTTGTGTTACCTGCCCGAGAACCGTTCTAATGGTCACCATCTTGACTACAGGAGAAAATATTTCAGTGTAGTCAATGCCTTCTTTTTGTTGGAATCCCTTCACAACAAGCCTCGCCTTATAGCGTTTACTCCCATCAGGTTCTTCTTTTATTCGGTAGACCCATTTGTTATGCAATGCCTTTTTATTCTTAGGCAAATCTGCTAACTCCCATGTGTGATTGGATAACAACGAGTCCATCTCGTCATTCATTGCAAGCTCCCACTTGATTGACTCATCAACTTGCATAGCCTCTTCATAACATTCAGGCTCGCCTCTGTCCGTGAGCAGAATGTAGTTGAGCGATGGAGAAAATCTTACAGGCTTTCTGATGATTCTACTTGACCGTCGTAGCTCCGTGACCGGTGTATATGGGACCACTTCAGAATCATCACTCTCATCCGCCTCACCACTCTCTTCTTGAGAGATTTCTTCTGCTGTTGCGGTATCCTTTTTCAACTCCGATTTCAGGATATCATCTAAGTCAACAGCTTCAGGCTCTTTCTTTCCTGAGCCTTCTCTTAGCTTATCCTTGTACAACAATTCTTCGTTGAACACAACATTCTTGCTGCGGATGATCTTCCGATTTTCATCATCCCAAAAATGGTAACCAAACTCCTTGTTACCATAACCGATGAAGTAACACTTCTTAGATTTCGAGTCAAGTTTACTTCTTGCAGCATCATCAACGTGAACATAAGCTAAGCATCCAAATATCTTCAAATAAGAAAGATTTACTTTCTTACCGCTCCATAATTCTTCAGGGATCTTAAATCCCAAGGGCACTGACGGTCCTCTGTTTATTAAGTAGGCTGCAGTACTGATTGCATCTGCCCGAAACGTCTTTGGCAATCCACAATGCAATCTCATGCTCCTTGCACGCTCGTTCAGGGTCCGGTTCATCCTTTCTGCTATTCCATTTTGTTGAGGCGTTCCAGGAATAGTCTTCTCCATCTTGATTCCACTATCAGCGCAATATCTCTTGAACTCGTCGCTGATGTACTCTCCACCATTATCAGACCTTAGACACTTCAACTTGAGATTTGTCTCAATCTCAACCATGGCTTTCCATCTTTTGAAAACCGAGAACACTTCATACTTGTTCTTCATGAAGTAAACCCATACCTTTCTTGTGGAGTCATCAATAAAGGTCACATAGTAGTACGAACCTCCCAGCGATGAAACAGGAGCAGGTCCCCACACGTCAGTGTGTACCAGCTCTAACTTCTCCGATTTTGGCTCTCTTCCTCCTTTAGAGAAACTAACTCGTTTCTGCTTTCCAAGGATGCAACTTTCACACATCTGATGATCCACCGTCTTCAGATCTGGAAGAGCGCCTTTTTCTGCCATGAGTTTCATCCCTTTCTCACTCATATGCCCCAACCTACAATGCCACAACTTGGTTTGTTTGGCATTCTAGACAACAGCAACAGTGTCTTGATAACTCGTCGTCATATAAAGAGTGCCTCTTTTATGACCTCTAGCAACCACCATTGAACCTTTCCTGACCCTCCAGGATCCACCACCAAAGTTGACATCGTGCCCCGTATCATCAAGTTGACCTACTGAAATCAGATTTCGCATCAACTTTGGCACATGTCTAACCTTCATAATCTTCCACACACGTCTGTCTGACATCTTCAAGTTGACATCTCCAATACCAACTATGTCCAAAGGTAATCCATCAGCAAGATATACCTTTCCATAATTTCCCGCAACATAATTCTCCATGATGCTATGGTGCGGTGTGGTGTGGAATGACGCTCCTGAGTCAAGCACCCATGAATCGATTGGGCTATCGACATAGGAGATCGATGCTTTGGTGGTACTTGTAGCTGCATCACCAGTTTCACTTGTACTAGGGGAATCAACTGACACCACTAATGCATCCGCAATTTCATGTGTCACTGCATTAGCTCCGCCTCTCTTGTTGTCTTCCTTCTTCGGTGGTGCCCGACAATTCTTCTTAATGTGGCCTGTCTTTCCACAATTCCAGCACTCCGAAGGCTGTCTATATTTGGACTGGCTCCGTCCATTCCTTGACTTCGATCTGCCTTTACTCCGGTTATTTCTGTCTTGGTCTCTACCTCTGTTTTCCACATTGAAAGCAGAGCTCGTTGATGCCTCACCAGAATCTATCCTGCGAACCTCCTCAGCAAGGATACGATCTCTAACATCATTGAATTTAAGCTTTTGAGTACCCAAAGAATTACTAACCGCTGCCCTCATTGGCTCCCAACTATTTGGCAGAGATGCCAGCAAAATCAATGCTCGCACTTCGTCATCAAACTCGATTTCAACCGATGGTAGTTGGTTGACAATCGTGTTGAACTCATTCACATGTGCAGCAACCAGGCCACCTTCTTCCATCTTCAAATGAAAGAGTTTCTTCATGAGAAATACCTTGTTATTTGCCAAAGGTTTCTCATACATATCCGAGAGAACTTGATACACGAGTTTTAAACCCTTATTTCCTACTGCAAGTGCACAGCATACGAAGTAGTATTTAGGGGTCGATCCCACGAAGACCAGTTTTCACACTTTGATATATTGAGCTAAATCAAAAGCTAAGACAATTCAATATGTTTTTGGTTTTTGTAAATAGTAAGTAATGAAAGCGAAATCGGTTGTAAGATAATATTAAGCAAGCGTTAGGTCAAGGAATATCGCAGGAGATTCAGAGCAACGGATTAAACAACTATTCAGGCAATGATTGAGCATAAATCTAGAACTTAAACACTAAGATAATATCAATCCACTCTCGTGGTACCAATATCTTTGTCTATCAACCTAGAAATCCTAGCTCTCGCTGGTACTAGAAATCGTAGACAAGCATTAAGGATAGGTTTAATATGTTCACAATTCTCAATACATCTGCTCTCGCAGGTAATGGTTAAATTGCTCACCAATGTTCTTTCTAGCAACCTAGCAACTCTCGCTGTCTAAGTTAAACCAAATTTCATAAGATCAAGTGATCAATTCGATCTAAGCATTAAGAACAACAAGGGTGAAGATATTGATTTGAATAGCCTATTTGTGTTTAACCCTAAGCTCATGAATTCCTTTGACAAACCTTAACCTAACTAAGAGGTCTACTCAGACATGATTAAAGAAGAAAACAAAGAGATTATAGAGTTCATAATAAAAGCTTGAATAGATAATGAAAGTTGAAAATAACTTAATAAGAACTTAAGTAATGCATAAATATAAATAACTGAAAGTAAAGCATAAATATAAAGACTAAAAGTAAAGCATAAATATAAAGACTGAAAGTAAAACTTGATTAAGAATAAAGATAAGAACTGAAAGTAAAGCATAAGATTAAAAGGATAAGATTAAAGCTTAAAAGAAACTTAACAAGAACTAGATAAAAGCATAAACATAAAACTTAAAACTAAAGAAGAAGCTATGCTTTGAAGCTAGAGAAGAGAGGAGGAAGAAGAAGGTGTGTTTTGAGATTGATGTTGTGAGTCCATTATATAGGCCAGGGTGAAGGGGAGTAGGTAAGACGGGGAATGGTCGTTCTAGGTGGAGAACGATCGTTCCCGATGGTCGATCGAAGTAGGTGAGATGTGGAGTCGGGGAACGATCGTTCTGGTGAGGAGAACGGTCGTTCCATAGTGTGTTTGTCGGGGAACGGTCGTTCTTCTGGGGAGAACGGTCGTTCCCAAGTGTTTTTGTTGTGGAACGATCGTTCTGTTTGGGAGAACGGTCGTTCCGTTGTGCTTTTGTCGGCATGGTTGGTGAAGTGTGGAACGGGCACATGGGAGAGAACGATCGATCTTCGGTTTATGTCGGCAGGGTAGGTGAGTGTGGGAACGGTCGTTCTAGCCAAAGAACGGTCGTTCCATTGCTTGGCCAGAACGATCGTTCTACTCCAAGAACGGTCGTTCTTCACTTGGTCTTTTTCTCGTGTTTTCCCGACTCGAACATGTCCGTAAACGCCAAACTCCTTCGGAACTCCATGAAATCTGTAAAAGACTCAAAACAAAAGAAAAGACTCGAAAAACCAACGAAAGATGCAAATCAAAACTCAAACCGAATACTAAAAACGAATCAAAATACGTTAAAAACGAATCAAAATACGTTAAAAACACGCAATATCAACTCCCCCCAACTAAAACCTTTGCTTGTCCCCAAGCAAAACCAGATATTTTACAAAGAGGAGAGGTTAGAAAAACGTGTGAAACTTGTAAAACTTATAGGACCATACTCTAAATCAATTGCCTGTAAACCGCATTCGCAAAGTTCAGATCAAACCGTACTTCATTGTACTTCTCCATAACCATAGTAAATAAATGAAATCTCATGATCAAGCAGAACTTAATATTTAACATTCATTATCAAATGCGTGTACTCTCACAAAGGGAATATCTAACATGTTATGGTCTAGGTATCAAGGTTGGTATTTGGTGACTCAAGTGTTTCAGTTTTTTTTTTTTTTTTTTTTTTTTTTTTTTTTTTTTTTTAGCAGTATAAACAGATGCAAATCATTATGCAAAATCACCGTGAGACACAGACCAATTGGGAGGTACACAACTCTCCTTAACTCTAATCCTTCTACCCTTTTTTTAACTGAGTCACAAACAAGAACATGATTTCTTTTAACGTTTCATGAAATTTATAGATATTACCTTGATGACTTTCCCGGTTCCTTCCGTTTTATTTTTTTATTCTCTTTTTCGTTTTCTTTTTCTTTCTTTTTTCTTTTTTTATATATATATTTTTTTTATATCGGAGAATGGAACCGGTTAGTCTCTAAGATCTGCATCAAAAGAATTTCAACAATGTAAGCTTATTTCTTGAACGTGAATAAAATCTTCTACCCTTTTAAAAGTTCACCCTCTTTTCAAACGAAAAATTTTCAATGAATATATTCAAAGAGAGAGATCACATTTCTAGACACATCCCATGAGTTTAATCAGAAAGAGACCACCTATCTAGACACAATCCTAAAGAAAAGTTGTGTCGGTCCGTATACTCCATAGTTTTTGCACATGAATGCAATGACAGTAAACGAAGAAAAGTGGGTTTCAACATGGAAATGGTAAGGGTGTGGTACTAGACTAAGGATAAGTCTAGCCATTTGGAGTTAGCAAAGATTGGTAGAAATGATGCAAAGAAAACTCCAAATGTAAAATCCAATACATGATTATCAACCCCCTAAGTGAGATAAATTAAGTCCATATTAAGTTCTGATAATTCGATTAAGTTCAGATGATTTGAGAAATTCACTAAATGATCAAGTTATGGATTTTTCTGCATTTCCAAACTATCCTCAAACAATGCTAAGCAGTCCTAAGGCAATGACATCGAACATGTTGCAATTCCAAAAAGTTTAATAAAATCACACACTGTTTTGACTCGGAAATATTTATTTTTATTTTTTTTGAAAATAAACACACCAAAATAAAACATAAGAAATAAACATCCACAAAACACACCGTTAGTACACAAATGAATCCCTCCCCCAGACTTGTTTTTAACCGTCCCGGTTAAAACAAAACTGAAAGAGAAACCCGTAAAATAAAATAAAAGTGTCATAAAATAAAAATGGATATAACAAGGGTGATAGAAATAACCACAAGCTCAGTGGTCGCTGTTGGAGCCATCGGTGCTGCTCTCTATCCTTCTTCCGTGTAGAACGAGCGTTCTTGGTAGGAACGATCGATCTCTTCACTCCCAGCAGAGCGGTTTCTCGGATACTTAATAAAAGCCTGCAAAAACAATCTCAAACAAAACATAAAACGTAAATAGAACAAGAACGAAAAACTTCATGATATTTACATGTTACCTGGTGGGTTGCCTCCCACGAAAGCGCTTGTTTTACGTCGCTAAGCTTGACGTTGGTGCCATGTATCAATCAGGTTGGGCTTGAGAGCTTGCTCCAAAATAAGCTCCATAATCAGGCATCCTCATGTTCAGAACCGTACTCAGCATTCCATTCACAACACTAATACCCTTCTCTTTCAACTCTGATAGAAGAATAGCTCTAACTCTAGAGAAAGGTTTAGGACGGCCTTTGCACTTCACCTTGTAGTCAACCGAGTTTCCATCATATCCTTGAGGGATCAAAGTCATTTGAGGACCTCCCGTAATCTTTTTGTACGGCACATTTTCTTGCGTTTTTGCCTTCTCCATAGATTTCCCGGGTGGTGGAGCAGGTGTTTGCGGGATCGGAGCACGTGCTTCCTCTCTATCCACTGCTGAGATGCAAGAGGCGCGTGTGGTTGTTCCTATGGGAACGGCTTTGTAGAAGACCTTTTTGTCGACCTTGGAGAAACAGACTCGCTTATTCGGCATATCAATGATTGCACCCACTGTAGCCATGAATGGTCTTCCGAGAAGCAAATGCATATCATACCCTTCTTGCATCTCCGCAACCTGAAAATCGGTTGGAACTAGGCAATCCCCTATTTGGACAGGTAGATCGTGAATGCTGCCAGACGATGTTGTTGAGGAGGAGTTTGCAAATCGAAGATTCATTCGACTAGGCCTTATCTCAGAGATTCTCAACTTCTCTGCAAGAGCTTTTGACATGAGATTGACACTAGACCCAGAATCACAAAGGGCTTCTTTGAAGTTAACTTCTGTAATGGAGCATGGGACCAAGAACTTTCCAGGATCTTCAACCTTAGGCAATACCTTCAATGGTGGTGGTGTACTCCTTGCTTCTACAAAGATCGCTTTAATCTCTTCCTGAGTCTCTCTGCAGTTCCAAGGCTACTTCAAAAGAGATTTCCTTAGGAATCCTTCTCACCATCTTGTTGAAATCAGCTAGCTTCTCTGCACTGATAGACCCCCTCTGATCTCTAGGTGGAATTGGATAAGGCACTTTAGGAATGTAAACCCTCGCTGGAGGATTTTTTGCAAGTTTGGTGGGAGCATCTCGGGGGAGCATGTGCTCGTTGGATGGGGGCACGTGCTCCGTCGTCACTTCTTTTCCTTTTGCCGATATTGAAGTTGAGGTCGCGGTATGGTGGAGCGTCTTTCCGCTTCTCAATTCGATGGCGTTGACGAAATCCTTCCTAGGTGTTTCAGTCTTTCCAGGCAGAGCTCCTGGTGTAACACCCCCGAACCGGAATAGAAAGGATTGGCCGAACAACAATCAAACAAGAACATGCTCGACCAACCACAAACCTAAACCGATCCGCAGATGTCACAAGTCGGGGTTAACTAACGAATCAGTTCATTCCAGGACGAATCCGAAAACAGAACCGTTCCGAAAGCTAACTCCGATACCTCTCGACCTTAGCCTAAGGCTTCTCAACCCGTACTTCGGTCTCGAGTTGTGTTAGCCCGGACAAGGACTAATATCATTCAAGCCAGTCAAAGTTCACAAAATTTCCTTTATTCATTCTTTAAACATAGTTTCAAACGAAAACCCAACAGCGGCCGCACTTTAAAATCCAAAAGGACGGAAAACTTAACATACTTTCTTACAATGAGTCTTTTGCAAAAAGCCAAGCAAACTACTTCCGGTAGTCCTACGTTCCGCCACTCAATCTACAAGCTACTCAAGGGTTACCTGCAAAGGGGTAGAAAAAAGGGGTGAGTAATCGGGGAGATTACTCAGTGAGTCCGAGACCAAAACAATTCCCAACCCAAATCCAAACAAGCAAGCAGTGAGCATATCAATCAATCATGCAAATAGCCGAAGCAAAGAAATTTAAAACCACATAACCGATACCACAGTCCTTCACACACATGCCGTATCCCACCCCGTGAACCACTCCAGCACTTGTTATCACAAAGACAAACAAGTCGGAACTTCACCACACCAAAACCGAACACTGGCAAATGACTCAGTGCATTTCGGCCCGGCTCCGCCCTTCCTCTTCCGGCAACCGTCTCAACAATACCCCGTCGGGTACACTCGGCCCTAGGCTGCAATCCCGTCTCTCCGAGTCTTCCCTTCCACCTCTCAGTACATTCGATACCGTGGAAGAGGTCTATGGGGGATACGGACTTACCACCACACAACTACCTCATCACACCATCACAACACCACACACCACCACCACACAACCATCTCATCACACCATCACCGCACAACACCACCACTTACACTTCACAACAACCACATCCTGCAATACACGTTAGTTCAACAATTCCGGATCCCGGATGACACAACCCAAAGCGCATCGCGGCACCCAGAGTTACATCACGCCGATCCTCATGCAACACTCAATCATGCAATCATAACAGCAAACCAACCATCATGCATGCATAAATAATCACACCATCAAGTATCCAATGCATAATAAGAAATTCCATCGACGGTCAGATCTATGGTATAACGCTTTCACGCATAGCATAGAACATGATCGGCGATGGGCTACTAAGGTCGGAGACTCACCTTAACCGAAGACTTCTGACTTCTATCCACGATCTAAGCTTCCTATGGCTTACTCACACACTAACTTATTTTCTCTCTCTAACCTTATAAGTTTCTCTCTCTTGGTTTATGGTTTATGAAGGAATTTGTGAGTGAGGAAAACTGAAGAAGTCTGGGGGTATTTATACCCATTCAGGAGCTCTACACCTCCTTGTCTGCCAAGCAAAACGTGTGGGTAGTGGGTCCCTGACTGACCTTCTTTGACTTTTCTCGGTATTGCTCATTTTCGAGCTTCGAACAACGTATACCATAAAAACCGCGTCCGCCGTCCAAAATGTGATCTGATTTTTTCTAAATGCTCTTTAAGATGTCTTTAGAATCTCCACAAAGTTTCACTTCATTTGGCTGGGTGACGCATCTCCTATGACCAAATCTTTTCGGCTTATCTCATCTCGGAGTTCCTTAGTATTTGCATCATAACTTCTGCGGCTGCCGTCCAAAAAGAGATCTGTTTCTTTTAAAATACTCCTTCAGGTGTCCTTAGTGTCTCCACAAAATTTCACCACATTTGGATGGGTGCCGCACCTTCTTTCAACAAAATCTTCTGGCCTTATCTCATCTCGGACCTTCTTGGTGTTTTCTTCATAACATCTGCGGCAACCGTCCAAAACTTGATTTTCTTAGCTCATACGCTTCCTCTGAGAGTCCTTAAGATCTCCACAAAATCTTAGAATATTCTGACGGGCGACGCACCATCTGTGAATTATTTCGCTCGGAGTGTCTTTTCTTCGGGTCTATCGGCTTCTTCGATTTTTATAGGTCGCGTCAGAATTTTTCTTGAGATGAATCCTTTTGCCTTGACTCCACTAATGGCTTGGGCATCTGCGATCCAATTCCTGAAATTTTGAAAATTGTCTACACCATCCTTCCGAATTTATTTCCGACTCAGGGTATTTTCTGCTCCATACCGGGGTATTACATTCCCCCCCCTTAACAGAATTCGTCCTCGAATTCTTAAGGCGGAGACGGTTCTTCTGGTTCCATCACTGTGTATGATTGGAAGAATTCTGGGTACTGCCCCTTGAATCTTTCTTCATCTTCCCAGGTGATTACTACTCTGTTCTTCCGTCCCCAGAAGACTTGCAACTGTGGGATCTCTCGGTTCTTTAGCTTTCGAATTCTCCTTAATCCGATCTTGATAGGTCCTTCGGGATATGTTAGATCCGTCTGAAGATCTTCTACTCTCTCGGGCTCAATTGCGTCTGGGTCTCGCACATGCCTCCGGAGCATTGACACGTGAAAGACAGGATGCATATTCATATCCGATGGCAGTTCCAACCGATAGGCTACCTCGCCGACTCTTCCTTTGATCCGGTACGGACCTATGTACCGTACCGCCAGCTTGCCAATCTTTCCAAATCGATCTTTCCCTTTCTGTGCCGATACCTTCAAATACACAAATTCTCCAACCTGAAATGTTACCTCTCTTCGTCCTTGGTCCGCATACTTCTTCTGTCTATCTTGAGCTTTCTTCATGTTGATCTGAACGATTCGTAACTTCTCCGTGGTCTCATCCACTATTTGTGGTCCAAATACTCTTCTCTCACCCACTTCAGTCCAACAGAGCGGTGTTCGACAAGGCCTCCGTACAACGCCTCATACGGAGACATCTTGATGCTAGCATGATAGCTGTTGTTGTAGGAGAATTCTATCAAGGGTAGATAATCCTCCCATACACCTCCCCAATCGAGGATACATAATCTGAGCAGATCTTCCAACGTCCGGATTGTCCTCTCGGTCTGTCCATCCGTCTCGGGATGAAAAGCTGTACTGATGTGTAGCTCGGTTCCCAAAGCACCTTGCAAAGCTCTCCAGAATGCTGCCGTAAATCTCGGGTCTCTATCCGAAACAATGTTCATGGGTACTCCGTGCAGATTTACGATCTGGTTTACGTACTGATTAGCTAAGACTTCCACCTTGTCAGAATCCCTTATAGCCAATAGGTGCGCTGCCTTAGTCAATCGATCAACAATCACCCACACAGCATTATTCATTCTCCCTTTGGAAATTGGCAATCCTACAATAAAATCCATGGATATGGAATCCCATTTCCATTCTGGTATTGGTAAGCTTTGTAATAATCCTCCCGGTACCTGGTGTTCAGCTTTGACTTGCTGACACATTTGACATTGAGCAACTTGCTTGGCAACGGATCGTTTCATTCCGGGCCAATGATAATATCGTCGGATGTCTCGGTACATCTTGGTGCTTCCGGGGTGAATGCTGTAGAGTGAACGGTGTGCCATCCGTAAAATTTCTCCTCTTAGTCCTCCTCCTTCTGGAACGCTGATTCTCCCTTTGAGCAACAGAGTTCCATCCTCGGCTAAGTGATATCCACTTGGATCGGCCTCCTCCGATTCCTTGATTCTTTTAACAATCTTTACAATCTTCTCGTCCTTCTCTTGCTCTTCACGAATTCGTTGAATCAATCCAACTTGTCTCACTGCCTGTAAACCCAACGGTTCACTAGATTCTCCCTCTAACCGGCCAAACTTACTCGCTTCATTTCTTGGTTCAATCTCCACTTCTTTCTCCACACTCACATCCGTCCTCCTTCTACTTAGGGCATCAGCAACCGCATTTGCTCTGCCTGGGTAGTACTGGATCTTGATATCGTAATCCGCAATGAACTCCATCCATCGTCGTTGTCGTAGATTGAGGTCCGCCTGGGTAAATAGGTATTTAAGGCTTTTATGATCAGTGAATACATGTACCTCTCTCCATAAAGATATGATCTCCATATCTTTAAGGCAAACACCACTGCCGCCATCTCTAGGTCATGAGTAGGATAGTTCCCTTCATGCTTTCGCAATTGCCTTGAAGCATATGCTATCACCTTCTCGTCTTGCATTAGAACACATCCCAAGCCAATCCTCGAGGCATCTGTGTAAACTGAATAAGGCTTGCCAGGCTCTGGTAGCGTCAGAATTGGTGTCGTCATCAACGCCGTCTTAAGTTTGGTGAATGCTTCCTGAGCTTCTGAGTTCCACACGAATGGTACATCCTTTCCGGTCAGTCTAGTTAAGGGTTTCGCAATGCAGGAGAAACCTTTAACAAACTTTCTGTAATATCCGGCCAACCCGAGGAAACTTCGTACTTCCGTAACGATGCGGGTTGCGGCCAGTCTCGAATCGCTGATATCTTTTCGGGTCAACGGTAACTCCTTGCTCCGAGACTCGGTGTCCAAGAAATCCGATCTCCCTCTTCCAAAACCGGCATTTACTGAACTTAGCGTATAGCTTCTGAGTTCTTAACCTTTCTAGGACTTTCCGTAAATGTACCTCATGTTCTTCCTTTGTCCGGGAATAGATGAGAATGTCATCAATGAAGATGATCACGAACCTATCCAGGTAATCGTGAAACACCTCATTCATCAGCCGCATGAATACCGCTGGTGCGTTCGTCAAGCCAAACGGCATCACCACGTACTCGTATTGGCCATACCGGTGTTGAACGCAGTTTTCTCCACATCTCCTTCATTGATAGCGATCTGATGGTAGCCCGAGGCCAGATCTATCTTAGAGAACCAACTTGCTCCTTGCAGTTGATCCAACAATTCATCAATTCTTGGCAACGGGTACTTGTCCTTGATCGTCACATTATTAATTCCTCGGTAGTCGATGCACAGTCTCATGGTCCCGTCCTTCTTTTTCACAAACAAAACTGGTGCTCCCCAAGGAGACGAACTCGGCCGAATAAATCCTTTTCCGGCCAAATCTTCTAACTGAGTTTTCAATTCCGCCAACTCGGCCGGTGCCATCCGATAAGGGGCTTTAGCTATCGGTGCCGTGTCGGGTTTCAAAGTAATGGTAAAGGGTTCTTCCTTGGCGGTGGTAACGTGGTTAAAGGTTCAAACACATCTGCAAAATCTCGAACCACCGGGATCTCTTCAATCTTCAACTCCTCCTCTTCCTCATCCTCAATCACTCTTATGGCTACTAGGTATACCTCACCACTTTCTAACTCTTTTACAACCCTAGTGGCTGCTACAAAAGATACCACAGGGCTAGGTCTAATCCCTTGGTATACTATTTCCGGCCTCTGACTTTCTCTAAAGGTCACTCTTCCCTTTTCACAGTCTATCTGGGCCTTATACTTAGATAACCATTCCATACCAAGGATTACTTCAAAATGGTTCATAGGGGTCTCTAAGAGATTTACCTTAAAGATCCTATCACACACCTCCACAGGCACATCCACTATCATCTTTACCGATCTAAGGGCCTCAGTTACGGGGGTTTCTATGACCACACTTACTTCCTCAATCATAAAGGTTCCTCTAAACCGACGCTATCTCAGGAGTTACGAAACTATGGGTAGCTCCTGAATCGAACAAGACATGTGTGGGCTTCCCACCAACATGCAGTGTTCCTACCAGACCATCACAATACTATTCAATCATTCAATCATCACAGAACATGCATCACACAATAAGGGGGTTAGCGCCCATTACGTACCTGTTATAGGACCGTTGGATGGTCCTGCAGAATCATATGCTACTCCTTCAAGTGCGTAGACTCTGCCTGCTGTGGCCTGGCGCTTGGCTGGGGGAGGTCCAATTGCCAGTCGAGTGGGTGGTGCGGGAAGACTTCCTCTTTGCATGCAGTTCGTCGCAAAATGACCTTTCTCTCCACATTTGAAACATACAACAGGGGCGGACATCGGGTTAGGAGTAGTTATTGGGTTACGGGTATTTGGACAGTTTCGTGACACATGTCCCTCTCCTCCACAAGTAAAACAAAATCTGGGGTAACTCGGTCCTCCTTGCCCACCGGTCCTCCCACCACGATACTGACCAAAATTCCTTCCTCCGCGGAATCCTCTACGGTTCGCCCTTGAAGCTGAATTTAAACCGTGATCGCTCTCTCCTATCTTCTTGTTTCTTGCCATCTTTTCTTGATTCAAATAAGTCTCTACATTCACAGCCTTCTCTATTGCTTCATGGGGGTTGGTGTAAGTTACTGATTGTAGACGGCTGCTTATCTCCGGGTTCAAACCTTGCATGAATTGACGTGCTAAGGCCTGATCACTAAAGTTGCAATAGGTAGCAAAGTGTTGAAGCTTCATGAACTCGGCTTCGTATTCTCGAACATTCTTGTCTCCTTGTTCCAAACGCAAAAACTTCTGAGTCAAACGGTCTCGGGCTTCAGGTGGAAAGTATTTTTGTTCAAATTCTTCCTTAAACTTTTCCCACGTATTGATCGCATAACCGGTCTGGTGATCAATACTATTCCACCATCCTAATGCCTCCTTCTCTAAGTAGTATACCCCTATATCCTTCTGAAACTCTTCAGGGCACCTTGTCGCAGCGAAATTCTTCTCAAGACACCTTAACCATGCGTCTGCCTCGTACGGGTCCGGTTTTCCTCCATACTTGTAGGTTCCCAGAGTTTTCATAGTAGTCACGATCTTTAAGTAGTTTGGAGTCTTAGTCCTTTCTGGCTCAGTATTCGGTGCAGCCCGATCCATAATTACTTTGGAGAGTAATTCATGAACCATTCTCAAGGTAGGGTCAGCTCGCCTTTGCCTTCCTTCGTCTCGCCTTTCATTATTGTTCTTCCCTCCATCTTGGTTTACTGGCTCAGGTTGCCTTTGATTGCTTATCGGGGTCGACGATCGAGTTCCTGAACTTCCATTCTCAGATCCTGTGGGACTCAATGAATGATGAGTCGAGTCGTCTGCACTCGGCTCCCAATTTGGCGCGACTACGTGGCGCGACTACGCCTAACAGGGTTTCTGCGTTCCTGATTCGGATACAAATACTGACTGAATGTTTCCGAACGCTGTCCCTCTTCATCCCAACTCACTGACCATCCCCTCAAACTTCCACCGCTCGGCCCACAGTCAGACATCTGTTACAAGGAAACTAACAACTTAACAACCTATTGAGCGGAACATACCGGAATTCCTAATTGGCTTTCGCGACACCTTTGACTCGATAAAACGCGGAAAACACTGAAAACACTGGTCCTGTGAGCATGATCATGAACCATGCTCTGATACCACCATTTGTAACACCCCCGAACCGGAATAGAAAGGATTGGCCGAACAACAATCAAACAAGAACATGCTCGACCAACCACAAACCTAAACCGATCCGCAGATGTCACAAGTCGGGGTTAACTAACGAATCAGTTCATTCCAGGACGAATCCGAAAACAGAACCGTTCCGAAAGCTAACTCCGATACCTCTCGACCTTAGCCTAAGGCTTTTCAACCCGTACTTCGGTCTCGAGTTGTGTTAGCCCGACAAGGACTAATATCATTCAAGCCAGTCAAAGTTCACAAAACATTTCCTTTATTCATTCTTTAAACATAGTTTTACAAACGAAAACCAACAGCGGCCGCACTTTAAAATCCAAAAGGACGGAAAACTTAACATACTTTCTTACAATGAGTCTTTTGCAAAAAGCCAAGCAAACTACTTCCGGTAGTCCTACGTTCCGCCACTCAATCTACAAGCTACTCAAGGGTTACCTGCAAAGGGGTAGAAAAAAGGGGTGAGTAATCGGGGAGATTACTCAGTGAGTCCGAGACCAAAACAATTCCCAACCCAAACCAAACAAGCAAGCAACGAGAATATCAATCAATCATGCAATAGCTTAAGCAAAGAATTTAAAACCACAACCCACACCACAGTCCTT